>OZ012740.1:28108789-28138789 GCA_963859935.3 Lathyrus sativus | reverse complement strand
TTTAAAATTAAAAATAAATTGATTACCCCTTGGTAGTTCTATTCGGCCAAGTGAAAAAAATGTCAATGATTATGGATTTGATTCCTATCAACAACGTTTTTGTATTTTTAAATGGCGTCTTATTTTTTTAATTTATATTTAAGTTTAAAATGAATAAGATTTCCCCTCGGCTGTACATCCAACTAAGGGGGAAAATGATTCTTTTTTTAATTTTGAACTAATAATAAATACGACATTTTGTTTTTTATTTATTTTAAAAATAAAAATAAATATAATTTTTCTTCGGTTCAACCTTCCAATTGAGGGGAAAAAATTATACAATTTGATGAAGAATTGAGTAATGAATTTTTATCATCCATTTATAAAGTAACAATATTTAAAATATTAAAAACTCATCAATCCACATGAAACATCAATGATTTGTGTGTCTCACCAGTTAATTAGAACGTGAATACCACAACAATTCCTCTTAGATGCAAGGTTTCGAACACACAAAGTTAACATAATGAAATAGTGATAATGAAAGCATTTACGTGAAATACAATATCATTCTTTAGGATGAATTGCAAGAGCAGAAAATGTTTCAAGGTTGGTTCTTTAACATAATCTCTTCTTTTGAAACTGCTAAAATTATTTTCTTCAATACATGCTTGTTAAAATGTAATTTCATTTAATATTTGTTATTTTTATACCATAAACCAATACATGCAAAAATCATTGAGTTTGAAAACACCTAGGCGTGTAACAAAACTTAGAATTTAAGTTTCAACAAGTTAAAACGTCATTTAATGTGTTAAAGAGCGTTGAAAATGATGATGGTGATGGTGGTGATGAGATAGATTCATAATTTGTCAATAAATCTGATACTTTGTAGATTGAACTAGTAAAGGAGGAAGTGTTGATTGAAGAAATAAAAGTACTTAAACCAAATTCTAACTATTAAATAGCGAGAGACGAATGATGAGTTATAGGAAACTCGAAAAATATTGATTAGTGTAAGTTATTTTTTAAATATTACTTTGTTTTCTAGATTATTACTTTATAAATCAATTTGAAAGACTATATGTTTACTGAGGGATTGGTTTACTCTATATTGTTAAATTTATGGTTCAGAACAAGGTAAATAAGATGACTTTTGTGAAATTAAAATCTCACCATATAGAGTTCTTCTCGATTAACAGTCTCAACTAAAGGGAAAATTAATAATTTCCCCAAAGTTAAATCATCCAAACGAGGGAGAAATGACGCATTTCTAGTTTTTCACCTTGGCCAATGGCTCTAGGAGAAAAATGACGTACTTTTCATGACATCTTATGTTACCTCGACCATCCAACTGAGGTAAAATTCATTTTCCAATCGAGGTGAAAAATGATTTTTGTAGTAGTAGAATTGTGTTGATTGATTAAAACTTGTTGTGAATGTTTAATTAAAGTTAGTAAGATATTGGATCGAACTCTAGTTAGCATGTCGTCGAAGTTTGCTCACATGCTGTTGACGAAGATCTACATGTTGTAGTCGAATTGTGTTCTGGTATGAAGTTGTCGAATTGGGCATTGTGTTAAGGATCTAATTGTTTAAGTTAGCATGTAATGGATAATTGTTAAAAAGCTCAGTAGTTTAGTATGTTAGGTTTTATTATAAATAGCATACTAGTCTCTCATCTTAAGTGTGGGTGTGACAAAACCTAATTAGGGTGAGAGGGTTATTTGTTATTCTTGAGTACTTGTAATACTTTTATAGATAAAGTAAAGAATATCAATTATAGCCAATCCTTGATGTTCTCCTTGTTTTTCTTAACCCTAACCTGTGTGTGTTTCTTGATCATAAAGAAACCGAGTATATTTTGTTTTAAGGCATCATTATTCACAACAAATTGGCGTGGTGAGTGTGGGGAAGATGCCTTCAACAAAGTATGAGATTGAAAATTTCACTAGAGTGAACGACTTCGGCCTGTGGCGCTTGAAGATGAAAGTCCTATTAGTTCAACAGGGTTGTTTGGAAGCGTTGAAGGGAAAGGCAGTCGTGGACGTTGTGTTAATAAGAAAAGAAAATATGGCCATGATAGAGAAAATCCAAAGGGAAATATTGTTAAGCCTTGGTGATAAGGTTCTTCGACAAGTATCAAAGGAGACTATGACATCGGGGTTATGGTTGAAACTTGAAAGTTTGTACATGACCAAATCTCTGGTGAATCGGTTGTACCTGAATCAAGTCTTGTATTCATTCAAGATGAGTGAAGACAAAGTGTTGACTGAGTAGTTGGATATGTTCAACAAGCTAATTTTTTATCTTGAAAATATTGATGTGAAGATCGATGATGAAGATCAAGCATTGTTGTTGTTGTTGTGTGCTTTACCCATAACACATGCTCACTTCAAAGAAACTTTCTTGTATGGAAAGGAGTCCTTGAGCTTTGAATAAGTTCAATTAGCCTTTTATTCCAAGGACTTGAACAAACGAAAGGAGCATAAACCTTTGATGGTTGGTGAAGGTTTGGCCATTAAGGGAAAATTCTTGCAAAAAGATGGTAAGTTCGACAAGAAGAAAGGTAAAAGTCAGTAGATGTTTTATAGTAACGAGGCATCTGATATTTGATGATATCACTGTAAGATGGAGGGTCACACAAGAAAAATGTTCCCTGAGCGCCTGAAAGATCATGGAGGTAAAGATAATGGCAATGTAGCCATTGTTCAAGATGACTTCAAATCATCTGATGTTCTTGTGGTTTCAAACAGAGACTCAAGAAAGGGGTGGATTATGGATTCAGGTTGCACTTGGCACATGACTCCAAACAGATAATTGTTCGAGGAACTATGTGATTGAGATGGTGGATCAGTGCTGCTGAGAAACAACAAATCTTGCAAAAATGCAGGTATTGGATCTGTGAGATTCAAGCTCCATGGTGAGCCGATAAGGTTATTTTTATTTTTCTACTCCGTCACAAAATTTTAGGTTTTTACCCACTAAAAAACATAGCTAAAAGACTATAATCCATGACATATTTTTTTATATAAAATAGGTAATAATTAAAATAAATAATCAAGCTAGAATTTATGGATATTTACCATTTTCACATTGAATTATGGTAAGTTAGATGTAAATATATTCAATATGTTTCTTCTCCATCACAAAATTTCATGTTTCTTCGTCACTAAGCCACATAGTTAAAAGACTGTAAATGAATGACAAATAAATTAAATATACATGAGTAATCACTAAAATTAAATATTGAAGTTCAATGCTATTTGTATTCACTATAATCACATTGTATTATGGTATAATAGTTGTAAACAATATCTATATTTTTCTTCTTCTCCATCACCAAAATTTTGGTTTCTTCACCACTAAGAAACTAAGTTAAGAGACTACAAATGAATGACACATAATTTATACATATTCATAACGATTAAAATTAAATAATCAAGCTCAATATTATTTATATTCATCGTATTCACATTGACTTATGGTATATTACTTCAAAAACTGTTCAATATTTTCCTTCACCATCTCAAACTTTTAGATTTTTATATCACTAAGCTAAAAACATAAAAGACTATAGTATATGTACAAAATAAAATATATTTTATTTTTCTACTCCATCACAAAATTTTAGGTTTTTACCCACTAAAAAACATAGCTAAAAGACTATAATCCATGACATATTTTTTTATGTAAAATAGGTAATAATTAAAATAAATAATCAAGCTAGAATTTATTGATATTTACCATTTTCACATTTAATTATGGTAAGTTAGATGTAAATATATTCAATATGTTTCTTCTACATCATCAAATTTCATGTTTCTTCGTTACTAAGCCGCAGAGTTAAAAGACTGTAAATGAATGACAAATAAATTATATCTTCATAGGTAATCACCAGAGTTAAATATTTAAACTCAATGTTATTTGTTTTCACTTTAATCACATTGTATTATGGTAAAATAGTTGTCAACAATTTCTATATTTTTCTACTTCTCCATCACCAAAATTTTGGTTTCTTCACCACTAAGAAACTAAGTTAAGAGACTACAAATGAATGACACATAATTTATACATATGCATAACGATTAAAATTAAATAATCAAGCTCAATATATCTTATATTCATCGTATTCACATTGACTTATGGTATTTTTCATCTAAAACCGTTCAATATTTTTCTTCGTCATCTCAAAGTTCTAGATTCTTTTATCACTATGCTTAAAACATAAACGACTATAGTATATGTAAAAAATTAATTATATTTTATTTTTCTACTCCGTCACAAAATTTTAGGTTTTTACCCACTAAAAAACAAAGGTAAACGACTATAATCCATGACATATTTTTTTATATAAAATAGGTAATAATTAAAATAAATAATCAAGCTAGAATTTATGGATATTTACCATTTTCACATTGAATTATGGTAAGTTAGATGTAAATATATTCAATATGTTTCTTCTCCATCACAAAATTTCATGTTTCTTCGTCACTAAGCCACATAGTTAAAAGACTGTAAATGAATGACAAATAAATTAAATATACATGGGTAATCACTAAAATTAAATATTGAAGTTCAATGCTATATGTATTCACTATAATCACATTGTATTATGGTATAATAGTTGTAAACAATTTCTATATTTTTCTTCTTCTCCATCACCAAAATTTTGGTTTCTTCATCACTAAGAAACTAAGTTAAAAGACTACAAATGAATGACACATAATTTACACATATGCATAACGATTAAAATTAAATAACCAAGCTCAATATTATTTATATTCATCGTATTCACATTGACTTATGGTATATTACTTTAGAAACCGTTCAATATTTTTCTTCACCATCTCAAACTTTTATATTTTTATTTCACTAAGCTAAAAACATAAAAGACTATAGTATATGTAAAAAATTAATTATATTTTGTTTTTCTACTCCGTCACAAAATTTTAGGTTTTTACCCACTAAAAAACATAGCTAAAAGACTATAATCCATGACATATTTTTTATGTAAAATAGGTAATAATTAAAATAAATAATCAAGCTATAATTTATGGATATTTACCATTTTCACATTGAATTATGGTAAGTTAGATGTAAATATATTCAATATGTTTCTTCTCTATCACAAAATTTCATGTTTCTTCGTCACTAAGCCGCAGAGTTAAAAGACTGTAAATGAATGACAAATAAATTATATCTTCATAGGTAATCACCAGAGTTAAATATTTAAAATCAATGTTATTTGTTTTCACTTTAATCACATTGTATTATGGTAAAATAGTTGTCAACAATTTCTATATTTTTCTACTTCTCCATCACCAAAATTTTGGTTTCTTCACCACTAAGAAACTAAGTTAAGAGACTACAAATGAATGACACATAATTTATACATATGAATAACGATTAAAATTAAATAATCAAGCTCAATATATCTTATATTCATCGTATTCACATTGACTTATGGTATTTTTCATCTAAAACCGTTCAATATTTTTCTTCGTCATCTCAAAGTTCTAGATTCTTTTATCACTATGCTTAAAACATAAACGATTATAGTATATGTAAAAAATTAATTATATTTTATTTTTCTACTCCGTCACAAAATTTTAGGTTTTTACCCACTAAAAAACAAAGGTAAACGACTATAATCCATGACATATTTTTTTTATATAAAATAGGTAATAATTAAAATAAATAATCAAGCTAGAATTTATGGATATTTACCATTTTCACATTGAATTATGGTAAGTTAGATGTAAATATATTCAATATGTTTCTTCTCCATCACAAAATTTCATGTTTCTTCGTCACTAAGCCACATAGTTAAAAGACTGTAAATGAATGACAAATAAATTAAATATACATGGGTAATCACTAAAATTAAATATTGAAGTTCAATGCTATATGTATTCACTATAGTCACATTGTATTATGGTATAATAGTTGTAAACAATTTCTATATTTTTCTTCTTCTCCATCACCAAAATTTTGGTTTCTTCATCACTAAGAAACTAAGTTAAGAGACTACAAATGAATGACACATAATTTACACATATGCATAACGATTAAAATTAAATAACCAAGCTCAATATTATTTATATTCATCGTATTCACATTGACTTATGGTATATTACTTCAAAAACCGTTCAATATTTTTCTTCACCATCTCAAACTTTTATATTTTTATTTCACTAAGCTAAAAACATAAAAGACTATAGTATATGTAAAAAATTAATTATATTTTATTTTTCTACTCCGTCACAAAATTTTAGGTTTTTACCCACTAAAAAACATAGCTAAAAGACTATAATCCATGACATATTTTTTATATAAAATAGGTAATAATTAAAATAAATAATCAAGCTAGAATTTATGGATATTTACCATTTTCACATTGAATTATGGTAAGTTAGATGTAAATATATTCAATATGTTTCTACTCCATCACAAAATTTCATGTTTCTTCGTCACTAAGCCACATAGTTAAAAGACTGTAAATGAATGACAAATAAATTAAATATACATGGGTAATCATTAAAATTAAATATTGAAGTTCAATGCTATATGTATTCACTATAATCACATTGTATTATGGTATAATAGTTGTAAACAATTTCTATATTTTTCTTCTTCTCCATCACCAAAATTTTGGTTTCTTCATCACTAAGAAACTAAGTTAAGAGACTACAAATGAATGACACATAATTTACACATATGCATAATGATTAAAATTAAATAACCAAGCTCAATATTATTTATATTCATCGTATTCACATTGACTTATGGTATATTACTTCAAAAACCGTTCAATATTTTTCTTCACCATCTCAAACTTTTATATTTTTATTTCACTAAGCTAAAAACATAAAAGACTATAGTATATGTAAAAAATTAATTATATTTTATTTTTCTACTCCGTCACAAAATTTTAGGTTTTTACCCATTAAAAAACATAGCTAAAAGACTATAATCCATGACATATTTTTTTATATAAAATAGGTAATAATTAAAATAAATAATCAAGCTAGAATTTATGGATATTTACCATTTTCACATTAATTATGGTAAGTTAGATGTAAATATATTCAATATGTTTCTTCTCCATCACAAAATTTCATGTTTCTTCGTCACTAAGCCACATAGTTAAAAGACTGTAAATGAATGACAAATAAATTAAATATACATGGGTAATCACTAAAATTAAATATTGAAGTTCAATGCTATATGTATTCACTATAATCACATTGTATTATGGTATAATAGTTGTAAACAATTTCTATATTTTTCTTCTTCTCCATCACCAAAATTTTGGTTTCTTCCCTACTAAGAAACTAAGTTAAGAGACTACAAATGAATGACACATAATTTATACATATTCAAAACGATTAAAATTAAATAATCAAGCTCAATAATATTTATATTCATCGTATTCACATTGACTTATGGTATATTACTTCAAAAACTGTTCAATATTTTTCTTCACAATCTCAAACTTTTAGATTTTTATATCACTAAGCTAAAAACATAAAAGACTATAGTATATGTACAAAATTAATTATATTTTATTTTTCTACTCCGTCACAAAATTTTAGGTTTTTACCCACTAAAAAACATAGCTAAAAGACTATAATCCATGACATATTTTTTATATAAAATAGGTAATAATTAAAATAAATAATCAAGCTAGAATTTATTGATATTTACCATTTTCACATTTAATTATGGTAAGTTAGATGTAAATATATTCAATATGTTTCTTCTCTATCACAAAATTTCATGTTTCTTCGTCACTAAGCCGCATAGTTAAAAGACTGTAAATGAATGACAAATAAATTAAATATACATGGGTAATCACTAAAATTAAATATTAAAGTTCAATGCTATATGTATTCACTATAATCACATTGTATTATGGTATAATAGTTGTAAACAATTTCTATATTTTTCTTCTTCTCCATCACCAAATTTTTGGTTTCTTCATCAATAAGAAACTAAGTTAAGAGACTACAAATGAATGACACATAATTTATACATATGCATAACGATTAAAATTAAATAACCAAGCTCAATATTATTTATATTCATCGTATTCACATTGACTTATGGTATGTTACTTCAATAACCGTTCAATATTTTTCTTCACCATCTCAAACTTTTAGATTTTTATATCACCAAGCTAAAAACATAAAAGACTATAGTATATGTAAAATATTAATTATATTTTATTTTTCTACTCCGTCACAAAATTTTAGGTTTGTACCCACTAAAAAACATAGCTAAAAGACTATAATGCATGACATATTTTTTTATATAAAATAGGTAATAATTAAAATAAATAATCAAGCTAGAATTTATGGATATTTACCATTTTCACATTGAATTATGGTAAGTTAGATGTAAATATATTCAATATGTTTCTTCTCCATCACAAAATTTCATGTTTCTTCGTCACTAAGCCACATAGTTAAAAGACTGTAAATGAATGACAAATAAATTAAATATACATGGGTAATCACTAAAATTAAATATTGAAGTTCAATGCTATATGTATTCACTATAATCACATTGTATTATGGTATAATAGTTGTAAACAATTTCTATATTTTTCTTCTTCTCCATCACCAAAATTTTGGTTTCTTCATCACTAAGAAACTAAGTTAAGAGACTACAAATGAAAGACACATAATTTACACATATGCATAACGATTAAAATTAAATAACCAAGCTCAATATTATTTATATTCATTGTATTCACATTGACTTATGGTATATTACTTCAAAAACTGTTCAATATTTTTCTTCACCATCTCAAACTTTTATATTTTTATTTCACTAAGCTAAAAACATAAAAGACTATAGTATATGTAAAAAATTAATTATATTTTATTTTTCTACTCCGTCACAAAATTTTAGGTTTTTACCCACTTAAAAACATAGCTAAAAGACTATAATCCATGACATATTTTTTATATAAAATAGGTAATAATTAAAATAAATAATCAAGCTAGAATTTATGGATATTTACCATTTTCACATTGAATTATGGTAAGTTAGATGTAAATATATTCAATATGTTTCTTCTCCATCACAAAATTTCATGTTTCTTCGTCACTAAGCCACATAGTTAAAAGACTTCAAATGAATGACAAATAAATTAAATATACATGGGTAATCACTAAAATTAAATATTGAAGTTCAATGCTATATGTATTCACTATAATCACATTGTATTATGGTATAATAGTTGTAAACAATTTCTATATTTTTCTTCTTCTCCATCACCAAAATTTTGGTTTCTTCACCACTAAGAAACTAAGTTAAGAGACTACAAATGAATGACACATAATTTATACATATTCATAACGATTAAAATTAAATAATCAAGCTCAATATTATTTATATTCATCGTATTCACATTGACTTATGGTAAATTACTTCAAAAACTGTTCAATATTTTTATTCACCATCTCAAACTTTTAGATTTTTATATCACTAAGCTAAAAACATAAAAGACTATAGTATATGTACAAAATTAAATATATTTTATTTTTCTACTCCATCACAAAATTTTAGGTTTTTACCTACTAAAAAACATAGCTAAAAGACTATAATCCATGACATATTTTTTATTTAAAATAGGTAATAATTAAAATAAATAATCAAGCTAGAATTTATTGATATTTACCATTTTCACATTTAATTATGGTAAGTTAGATGTAAATATATTCAATATGTTTCTTCTACATCACCAAATTTCATGTTTCTTCGTCACTAAGCCGCAGAGTTAAAAGACTGTAAATGAATGACAAATAAATTATATCTTCATAGGTAATCACCAGAGTTAAATATTTAAACTCAATGTTATTTGTTTTCACTTTAATCACATTGTATTATGGTAAAATAGTTGTCAACAATTTCTATATTTTTCTACTTCTCCATCACCAAAATTTTGGTTTCTTCACCACTAAGAAACTAAGTTAAGAGACTACAAATGAATGACACATAATTTATACATATGAATAACGATTAAAATTAAATAATCAAGCTCAATATATCTTATATTCATCGTATTCACATTGACTTATGGTATTTTTCATCTAAAACCGTTCAATATTTTTCTTCGTCATCTCAAAGTTCTAGATTCTTTTATCACTATGCTTAAAACATAAACGACTGTAGTATATGTAAAAAATTATTTATATTTTATTTTTCTACTCTGTCACAAAATTTTAGGTTTTTACCCACTAAAAAACAAAGGTAAACGACTATAATCCATGACATATTTTTTTATATAAAATAGGTAATAATTAAAATAAATAATCAAGCTAGAATTTATGGATATTTACCATTTTCACATTGAATTATGGTAAGTTAGATGTAAATATATTCAATATGTTTCTTCTCCATCACAAAATTTCATGTTTCTTCGTCACTAAGCCACATAGTTAAAAGACTGTAAATGAATGACAAATAAATTAAATATACATGGGTAATCACTAAAATTAAATATTGAAGTTCAATGCTATATGTATTCACTATAATCACATTGTATTATGGTATAATAGTTGTAAACAATTTCTATATTTTTCTTCTTCTCCATCACCAAAATTTTGGTTTCTTCATCACTAAGAAACTAAGTTAAAAGACTACAAATGAATGGCACATAATTTACACATATGCATAACGATTAAAATTAAATAACCAAGCTCAATATTATTTATATTCATCGTATTCACATTG
The DNA here is from genome assembly GCA_963859935.3 of Lathyrus sativus. Classification (NCBI taxonomy): domain Eukaryota; kingdom Viridiplantae; phylum Streptophyta; class Magnoliopsida; order Fabales; family Fabaceae; genus Lathyrus; species Lathyrus sativus. The sequence continues at coordinate 28,128,064 of OZ012740.1, read as the reverse complement.
ACTTATGGTATATTACTTTAAAAACCGTTCAATATTTTTCTTCACCATCTCAAACTTTTATATTTTTATTTCACTAAGCTAAAAACATAAAAGACTATAGTATATGTAAAAAATTAATTATATTTTGTTTTTCTACTCCGTCACAAAATTTTAGGTTTTTACCCACTAAAAAACATAGCTAAAAGACTATAATCCATGACATATTTTTTATATAAAATAGGTAATAATTAAAATAAATAATCAAGCTAGAATTTATGGATGTTTACCATTTTCACATTGAATTATGGTAAGTTAGATGTAAATATATTCAATATGTTTCTTCTCCATCACAAAATTTCATGTTTCTTCGTCACTAAGCCACATAGTTAAAAGACTGTAAATGAATGACAAATAAATTAAATATACATGGGTAATCACTAAAATTAAATATTGAAGTTCAATGCTATATGTATTCACTATAATCACATTGTATTATGGTATAATAGTTGTAAACAATTTCTATATTTTTCTTCTTCTCCATCACCAAATTTTTGGTTTCTTCATCACTAAGAAACTAAGTTAAGAGACTACAAATGAATGACACATAATTTATAAATATGCATAACGATTAAAATTAAATAACCAAGCTCAATATTATTTATATTCATCGTATTCACATTGACTTATGGTATATTACTTCAAAAACCGTTCAATATTTTTCTTCACCATCTCAAACTTTTAGATTTTTATATCACCAAGCTAAAAACATAAAAGACTATAGAATATGTAAAAAATTAATTATATTTTATTTTTCTACTCCGTCACAAAATTTTAGGTTTTTACCCACTAAAAAACATAGCTAAAAGACTATAATGCATGACATATTTTTTTATATAAAATAGGTAATAATTAAAATAAATAATCAAGCTAGAATTTATGGATATTTACCATTTTCACATTTAATTATGGTAAGTTAGATGTAAATATATTCAATATGTTTCTTCTACATCACGAAATTTCATGTTTCTTCGTCACTAAGCCGCAGAGTTAAAAGACTGTAAATGAATGACAAATAAATTATATCTTCATAGGTAATCACCAGAGTTAAATATTTAAACTCAATGTTATTTGTTTTCACTTTAATCACATTGTATTATGGTAAAATAGTTGTCAACAATTTCTATATTTTTCTACTTTTCCATCACCAAAATTTTGGTTTCTTCATCACTAAGAAACTAAGTTAAGAGACTACAAATGAATGACACATAATTTATACATATGCATAACGATTAAAATTAAATAACCAAGCTCAATATTATTTATATTCATCGTATTCACATTGACTTATGGTATATTACTTCAAAAACCGTTCAATATTTTTCTTCGTTATCTCAAAGTTCTAGATTCTTTTATCACTATGCTTATAACATAAACGACTATAGTATATGTAAAAAATTAATTATATTTTATTTTTCTACTCCGTCACAAAATTTTAGGTTTTTACCCACTAAAAAACAAAGGTACAAGACTATAATCCATGACATATTTTTTATATAAAATAGGTAATAATTAAAATAAATAATCAAGCTAGAATTTATGGATATTTACCATTTTCACATTGAATTATGGTAAGTTAGATGTAAATATATTCAATATGTTTCTTTTCCATCACAAAATTTCATGTTTCTTCGTCACTAAGCCACATAGTCAAAAGACTGTAAATGAATGACAAATAAATTAAATATACATGGGTAATCACTAAAATTAAATATTGAAGTTCAATGCTATATGTATTCACTATAATTACATTGTATTATGGTATAATAGTTGTAAACATTTCTATATTTTTCTTCTTCTCCATCACCAAAATTTTGGTTTCTTCATCACTAAGAAACTAAGTTAAGAGACTACAAATGAATGACACATAATTTACACATATGCATAACGAATAAAATTAAATAACCAAGCTCAATATTTCTTATATTCATCGTATTCACATTGACTTATGGTATATTACTTCAAAAACCGTTCAATATTTTTCTTCACCATCACAAACTTTTATATTTTTATTTCACTAAGCTAAAAACATAAAAGACTATAGTATATGTAAAAAATTAATTATATTTTATTTTTCTACTCCGTCACAAAATTTTAGGTTTTTACCCACTAAAAAACATAGCTAAAATACTATAATCCATGACATATTTTTTATATAAAATAGGTAATAATTAAAATAAATAATCAAGCTAGAATTTATGGATATTTACCATTTTCACATTGAATTATGGTAAGTTAGATGTAAATATATTCAATATGTTTCTTCTCCATCACAAAATTTCATGTTTCTTCGTCACTAAGCCACATAGTTAAAACACTGTAAATGAATGACAAATAAATTAAATATACACGGGTAATCACTAAAATTAAATATTGAAGTTCAATGCTATATGTATTCACTATAATCACATTGTATTATGGTAAAATAGTTGTCAACAATTTCTATATTTTTCTACTTCTCCATCAACAAAATTTTGGTTTCTTCACCACTAAGAAACTAAGTTAAGAGACTACAAATGAATGACACATAATTTATACATATTCAGAACGATTAAAATTAAATAATCAAGCTCAATAATATTTATATTCATCGTATTCACATTGACTTATGGTATATTACTTCAAAAACTGTTCAATATTTTTCTTCACAATCTCAAACTTTTAGATTTTTATATCACTAAGCTAAAAACATAAAAGACTATAGTATATGTACAAAATTAATTATATATTATTTTTCTACTCCGTCACAAAATTTTAGGTTTTTACCCACTAAAAAACATAGCTAAAAGACTATAATACATGACATATTTTTTTATATAAAATAGGTAATAATTAAAATAAATAATCAAGCTAGAATTTATTGATATTTACCATTTTCACATTTAATTATGGTAAGTTAGATGTAAATATATTTAATATGTTTCTTCTACATCACCAAATTTCATGTTTCTTCGTCACTAAGCCGCAGAGTTAAAAGACTGTAAATGAATGACAAATAAATTATATCTTCATAGGTAATCACCAGAGTTAAATATTTAAACTCAATGTTATTTGTTTTCACTTTAATCACATTGTATTATGGTAAAATAGTTGTCAACAATATCTATATTTTTTTCTAGTTTTCCATCACCAAAATTTTGGTTTCTTCATCACTAAGAAACTAAGTTAAGAGACTACAAATGAATGACACATAATTTATACATATGCATAACGATTAAAATTAAATCACCAAGCTCAATATTATTTATATTCATCGTATTCACATTGACTTATGGTATATTACTTCAAAAACCGTTCAATATTTTTCTTCGTTATCTCAAAGTTCTAGATTCTTTTATCACTATGCTTATAACATAAACGACTATAGTATATGTAAAAAATTAATTATATTTTATTTTTCTACTCCGTCACAAAATTTTAGGTTTTTACCCACTAAAAAACAAAGGTAAAAGACTATAATCCATGACATATTTTTTATATAAAATAGGTAATAATTAAAATAAATAATCAAGCTAGAATTTATGGATATTTACCATTTTCACATTGAATTATGGTAAGTTAGATGTAAATATATTCAATATGTTTCTTTTCCATCACAAAATTTCATGTTTCTTCGTCACTAAGCCACATAGTCAAAAGACTGTAAATGAATGACAAATAAATTAAATATACATGGGTAATCACTAAAATTAAATATTGAAGTTCAATGCTATATGTATTCACTATAATCACATTGTATTATGGTATAATAGTTGTAAACATTTCTATATTTTTCTTCTTCTCCATCACCAAAATTTTGGTTTCTTCATCACTAAGAAACTAAGTTAAGAGACTTCAAATGAATGACACATAATTTAGACATATGCATAACGAATAAAATTAAATAACCAAGCTCAATATTTCTTATATTCATCGTATTCACATTGACTTATGGTATATTACTTCAAAAACCGTTCAATATTTTTCTTCACCATCACAAACTTTTATATTTTTATTTCACTAAGCTAAAAACATAAAAGACTATAGTATATGTAAAAAATTAATTATATTTTATTTTTCTACTACGTCACAAAATTTTAGGTTTTTACCCACTAAAAAACATAGCTAAAAGACTATAATCCATGACATATTTTTTATATAAAATAGGTAATAATTAAAATAAATAATCAAGCTAGAATTTATGGATATTTACCATTTTCACATTGAATTATGGTAAGTTAGATGTAAATATATTCAATATGTTTCTTCTCCATCACAAAATTTCATGTTTCTTCGTCACTAAGCCACATAGTTAAAAGACTGTAAATGAATGACAAATAAATTAAATATACATGGGTAATCACTAAAGTTAAATATTGAAGTTCAATGCTATATCTTTTCACTTTAATCACATTGTATTATGGTAAAATAGTTGTCAACAATTTCTATATTTTTCTACTTTTCCATCACCAAAATTTTGGTTTCTTCATCACTAAGAAACTAAGTTAAGAGACTACAAATGAATGACACATAATTTATACATATGCATAACGATTAAAATTAAATCACCAAGCTCAATATTATTTATATTCATCGTATTCACATTGACTTATGGTATATTACTTCAAAAACCGTTCAATATTTTTCTTCGTTATCTCAAAGTTCTAGATTCTTTTATCACTATGCTTATAACATAAACGACTATAGTATATGTAAAAAATTAATTATATTTTATTTTTCTACTCCGTCACAAAATTTTAGGTTTTTACCCACTAAAAAACAAAGGTAAAAGACTATAATCCATGACATATTTTTTATATAAAATAGGTAATAATTAAAATAAATAATCAAGCTAGAATTTATGGATATTTACCATTTTCACATTGAATTATGGTAAGTTAGATGTAAATATATTCAATATGTTTCTTTTCCATCACAAAATTTCATGTTTCTTCGTCACTAAGCCACATAGTCAAAAGACTGTAAATGAATGACAAATAAATTAAATATACATGGGTAATCACTAAAATTAAATATTGAAGTTCAATGCTATATGTATTCACTATAATCACATTGTATTATGGTATAATAGTTGTAAACATTTCTATATTTTTCTTCTTCTCCATCACCAAAATTTTGGTTTCTTCATCACTAAGAAACTAAGTTAAGAGACTTCAAATGAATGACACATAATTTAGACATATGCATAACGAATAAAATTAAATAACCAAGCTCAATATTTCTTATATTCATCGTATTCACATTGACTTATGGTATATTACTTCAAAAACCGTTCAATATTTTTCTTCACCATCACAAACTTTTATATTTTTATTTCACTAAGCTAAAAACATAAAAGACTATAGTATATGTAAAAAATTAATTATATTTTATTTTTCTACTACGTCACAAAATTTTAGGTTTTTACCCACTAAAAAACATAGCTAAAAGACTATAATCCATGACATATTTTTTATATAAAATAGGTAATAATTAAAATAAATAATCAAGCTAGAATTTATGGATATTTACCATTTTCACATTGAATTATGGTAAGTTAGATGTAAATATATTCAATATGTTTCTTCTCCATCACAAAATTTCATGTTTCTTCGTCACTAAGCCACATAGTTAAAAGACTGTAAATGAATGACAAATAAATTAAATATACATGGGTAATCACTAAAGTTAAATATTGAAGTTCAATGCTATATCTTTTCACTTTAATCACATTGTATTATGGTAAAATAGTTGTCAACAATTTCTATATTTTTCTACTTTTCCATCACCAAAATTTTGGTTTCTTCATCACTAAGAAACTAAGTTAAGAGACTACAAATGAATGACACATAATTTATACATATGCATAACGATTAAAATTAAATCACCAAGCTCAATATTATTTATATTCATCGTATTCACATTGACTTATGGTATATTACTTCAAAAACCGTTCAATATTTTTCTTCGTTATCTCAAAGTTCTAGATTCTTTTATCACTATGCTTATAACATAAACGACTATAGTATATGTAAAAAATTAATTATATTTTATTTTTCTACTCCGTCACAAAATTTTAGGTTTTTACCCACTAAAAAACAAAGGTAAAAGGCTATAATCCATGACATATTTTTTATATAAAATAGGTAATAATTAAAATAAATAATCAAGCTAGAATTTATGGATATTTACCATTTTCACATTGAATTATGGTAAGTTAGATGTAAATATATTCAATATGTTTCTTTTCCATCACAAAATTTCATGTTTTTTCGTCACTAAGCCACATAGTCAAAAGACTGTAAATGAATGACAAATAAATTAAATATACATGGGTAATCACTAAAATTAAATATTGAAGTTCAATGCTATATGTATTCACTATAATCACATTGTATTATGGTATAATAGTTGTAAACATTTCTATATTTTTCTTCTTCTCCATCACCAAAATTTTGGTTTCTTCATCACTAAGAAACTAAGTTAAGAGACTTCAAATGAATGACACATAATTTAGACATATGCATAACGAATAAAATTAAATAACCAAGCTCAATATTTCTTATATTCATCGTATTCACATTGACTTATGGTATATTACTTCAAAAACCGTTCAATATTTTTCTTCACCATCACAAACTTTTATATTTTTATTTCACTAAGCTAAAAACATAAAAGACTATAGTATATGTAAAAAATTAATTATATTTTATTTTTCTACTCCGTCACAAAATTTTAGGTTTTTACCCACTAAAAAACATAGCTAAAAGACTATAATCCATGACATATTTTTTATATAAAATAGGTAATAATTAAAATAAATAATCAAGCTAGAATTTATGGATATTTACCATTTTCACATTGAATTATGGTAAGTTAGATGTAAATATATTCAATATGTTTCTTCTCCATCACAAAATTTCATGTTTCTTCGTCACTAAGCCACATAGTTAAAAGACTGTAAATGAATGACAAATAAATTAAATATACATGGGTAATCACTAAAATTAAATATTGAAGTTCAATGCTATATGTATTCACTATAATCACATTGTATTATGGTAAAATAGTTGTCAACAATTTCTATATTTTTCTACTTTTCCATCACCAAAATTTTGGTTTCTTCATCACTAAGAAACTAAGTTAAGAGACTACAAATGAATGACACATAATTTATACATATGCATAACGATTAAAATTAAATCACCAAGCTCAATATTATTTATATTCATCGTATTCACATTGACTTATGGTATATTACTTCAAAAACCGTTCAATATTTTTCTTCGTTATCTCAAAGTTCTAGATTCTTTTATCACTATGCTTATAACATAAACGACTATAGTATATGTAAAAAATTAATTATATTTTATTTTTCTACTCCGTCACAAAATTTTAGGTTTTTACCCACTAAAAAACAAAGGTAAAAGACTATAATCCATGACATATTTTTTATATAAAATAGGTAATAATTAAAATAAATAATCAAGCTAGAATTTATGGATATTTACCATTTTCACATTGAATTATGGTAAGTTAGATGTAAATATATTCAATATGTTTCTTTTCCATCACAAAATTTCATGTTTCTTCGTCACTAAGCCACATAGTCAAAAGACTGTAAATGAATGACAAATAAATTAAATATACATGGGTAATCACTAAAATTAAATATTGAAGTTCAATGCTATATGTATTCACTATAATCACATTGTATTATGGTATAATAGTTGTAAACATTTCTATATTTTTCTTCTTCTCCATCACCAAAATTTTGGTTTCTTCATCACTAAGAAACTAAGTTAAGAGACTTCAAATGAATGACACATAATTTAGACATATGCATAACGAATAAAATTAAATAACCAAGCTCAATATTTCTTATATTCATCGTATTCACATTGACTTATGGTATATTACTTCAAAAACCGTTCAATATTTTTCTTCACCATCACAAACTTTTATATTTTTATTTCACTAAGCTAAAACATAAAAGACTATAGTATATGTAAAAAATTAATTATATTTTATTTTTCTACTCCGTCACAAAATTTTAGGTTTTTACCCACTAAAAAACATAGCTAAAAGACTATAATCCATGACATATTTTTTTTATAAAATAGGTAATAATTAAAATAAATAATCAAGCTAGAATTTATGGATATTTACCATTTTCACATTGAATTATGGTAAGTTAGATGTAAATATATTCAATATGTTTCTTCTCCATCACAAAATTTCATGTTTCTTCGTCACTAAGCCACATAGTTAAAAGACTGTAAATGAATGACAAATAAATTAAATATACATGGGTAATCACTAAAATTAAATATTGAAGTTCAATGCTATATGTATTCACTATAATCACATTGTATTATGGTAAAATAGTTGTCAACAATTTCTATATTTTTCTACTTCTCCATCACCAAAATTTTGGTTTCTTCACCACTAAGAAACTAAGTTAAGAGACTACAAATGAATGACACATAATTTATACATATGCATAACGATTAAAATTAAATAATCAAGCTCAATATTTCTTATATTCATCGTATTCACATTGACTTATGGTATTTTTCATCTAAAACCGTTCAATATTTTTCTTCGTCATCTCAAAGTTCTAGATTCTTTTCTCACCATGCTTAAAACATAAACGACTATAGTATATGTAAAAAATTAATTATATTTTATTTTTCTACTCCGTCACAAAATTTTAGGTTTTTACCCACTAAAAAACAAAGGTAAAAGACTATAATCCATGACATATTTTTTATATAAAATAGGTAATAATTACAATAAATAATCAAGCTAGAATTTATGGATATTTACCATTTTCACATTGAATTATGGTAAGTTAGATGTAAATATATTCAATATGTTTCTTTTCCATCACAAAATTTCATGTTTCTTCGTCACTAAGCCACATAGTCAAAAGACTGTAAATGAATGACAAATAAATTAAATATACATGGGTAATCACTAAAATTAAATATTGAAGTTCAATGCTATATGTATTCACTATAATCACATTGTATTATGGTATAATAGTTGTAAACATTTCTATATTTTTCTTCTTCTCCATCACCAAAATTTTGGTTTCTTCATCACTAAGAAACTAAGTTAAGAGACTTCAAATGAATGACACATAATTTAGACATATGCATAACGAATAAAATTAAATAACCAAGCTCAATATTTCTTATATTCATCGTATTCACATTGACTTATGGTATATTACTTCAAAAACCGTTCAATATTTTTCTTCACCATCACAAACTTTTATATTTTTATTTCACTAAGCTAAAAACATAAAAGACTATAGTATATGTAAAAAATTAATTATATTTTATTTTTCTACTCCGTCACAAAATTTTAGGTTTTTACCCACTAAAAAACATAGCTAAAAGACTATAATCCATGACATATTTTTTTTATAAAATAGGTAATAATTAAAATAAATAATCAAGCTAGAATTTATGGATATTTACCATTTTCACATTGAATTATGGTAAGTTAGATGTAAATATATTCAATATGTTTCTTCTCCATCACAAAATTTCATGTTTCTTCGTCACTAAGCCACATAGTTAAAAGACTGTAAATGAATGACAAATAAATTAAATATACATGGGTAATCACTAAAATTAAATATTGAAGTTCAATGCTATATGTATTCACTATAATCACATTGTATTATGGTAAAATAGTTGTCAACAATTTCTATATTTTTCTACTTCTCCATCACCAAAATTTTGGTTTCTTCACCACTAAGAAACTAAGTTAAGAGACTACAAATGAATGACACATAATTTATACATATGCATAACGATTAAAATTAAATAATCAAGCTCAATATTTCTTATATTCATCGTATTCACATTGACTTATGGTATTTTTCATCTAAAACCGTTCAATATTTTTCTTCGTCATCTCAAAGTTCTAGATTCTTTTCTCACCATGCTTAAAACATAAACGACTATAGTATATGTAAAAAATTAATTATATTTTATTTTTCTACTCCGTCACAAAATTTTAGGTTTTTACCCACTAAAAAACAAAGGTAAAAGACTATAATCCATGACATATTTTTTATATAAAATAGGTAATAATTACAATAAATAATCAAGCTAGAATTTATGGATATTTACCATTTTCACATTGAATTATGGTAAGTTAGATGTAAATATATTCAATATGTTTCTTCTCCATCACAAAATTTCATGTTTCTTCGTCACTAAGCCACATAGTTAAAAGACTGTAAATGAATGACAAATAAATTAAATATACATGGGTAATCACTAAAATTAAATATTGAAGTTCAATGCTATATGTATTCACTATAATCACATTGTATTATGGTATAATAGTTGTAAACATTTCTATATTTTTCTTCTTCTCCATCACCAAAATTTTGGTTTCTTCATCACTAAGAAACTAAGTTAAGAGACTACAAATGAATGACACATAATTTATACATATGCATAACGATTAAAATTAAATAACCAAGCTCAATATTATTTATATTCATCGTATTCACATTGACTTATGGTATATTACTTCAAAAACCGTTCAATATTTTTCTTCACCATCACAAACTTTTATATTTTTATTTCACTAAGCTAAAAACATAAAAGACTATAGTATATGTAAAAAATTAATTATATTTTATTTTTCTACTCCGTCACAAAATTTTAGGTTTTTACCCACTAAAAAACATAGCTAAAAGACTATAATCCATGACATATTTTTTATATAAAATAGGTAATAATTAAAATAAATAATCAAGCTAGAATTTATGGATATTTACCATTTTCACATTGAATTATGGTAAGTTAGATGTAAATATATTCAATATGTTTCTACTCCATCACAAAATTTCATGTTTCTTCGTCACTAAGCCACATAGTTAAAAGACTGTAAATGAATGACAAATAAATTAAATATACATGGGTAATCATTAAAATTAAATATTGAAGTTCAATGCTATATGTATTCACTATAATCACATTGTATTATGGTATAATAGTTGTAAACAATTTCTATATTTTTCTTCTTCTCCATCACCAAAATTTTGGTTTCTTCATCACTAAGAAACTAAGTTAAGAGACTACAAATGAATGACACATAATTTACACATATGCATAATGATTAAAATTAAATAACCAAGCTCAATATTATTTATATTCATCGTATTCACATTGACTTATGGTATATTACTTCAAAAACCGTTCAATATTTTTCTTCACCATCTCAAACTTTTATATTTTTATTTCACTAAGCTAAAAACATAAAAGACTATAGTATATGTAAAAAATTAATTATATTTTATTTTTCTACTCCGTCACAAAATTTTAGGTTTTTACCCATTAAAAAACATAGCTAAAAGACTATAATCCATGACATATTTTTTTATATAAAATAGGTAATAATTAAAATAAATAATCAAGCTAGAATTTATGGATATTTACCATTTTCACATTAATTATGGTAAGTTAGATGTAAATATATTCAATATGTTTCTTCTCCATCACAAAATTTCATGTTTCTTCGTCACTAAGCCACATAGTTAAAAGACTGTAAATGAATGACAAATAAATTAAATATACATGGGTAATCACTAAAATTAAATATTGAAGTTCAATGCTATATGTATTCACTATAATCACATTGTATTATGGTATAATAGTTGTAAACAATTTCTATATTTTTCTTCTTCTCCATCACCAAAATTTTGGTTTCTTCCCTACTAAGAAACTAAGTTAAGAGACTACAAATGAATGACACATAATTTATACATATTCAAAACGATTAAAATTAAATAATCAAGCTCAATAATATTTATATTCATCGTATTCACATTGACTTATGGTATATTACTTCAAAAACTGTTCAATATTTTTCTTCACAATCTCAAACTTTTAGATTTTTATATCACTAAGCTAAAAACATAAAAGACTATAGTATATGTACAAAATTAATTATATTTTATTTTTCTACTCCGTCACAAAATTTTAGGTTTTTACCCACTAAAAAACATAGCTAAAAGACTATAATCCATGACATATTTTTTATATAAAATAGGTAATAATTAAAATAAATAATCAAGCTAGAATTTATTGATATTTACCATTTTCACATTTAATTATGGTAAGTTAGATGTAAATATATTCAATATGTTTCTTCTCTATCACAAAATTTCATGTTTCTTCGTCACTAAGCCGCATAGTTAAAAGACTGTAAATGAATGACAAATAAATTAAATATACATGGGTAATCACTAAAATTAAATATTAAAGTTCAATGCTATATGTATTCACTATAATCACATTGTATTATGGTATAATAGTTGTAAACAATTTCTATATTTTTCTTCTTCTCCATCACCAAATTTTTGGTTTCTTCATCAATAAGAAACTAAGTTAAGAGACTACAAATGAATGACACATAATTTATACATATGCATAACGATTAAAATTAAATAACCAAGCTCAATATTATTTATATTCATCGTATTCACATTGACTTATGGTATGTTACTTCAATAACCGTTCAATATTTTTCTTCACCATCTCAAACTTTTAGATTTTTATATCACCAAGCTAAAAACATAAAAGACTATAGTATATGTAAAATATTAATTATATTTTATTTTTCTACTCCGTCACAAAATTTTAGGTTTGTACCCACTAAAAAACATAGCTAAAAGACTATAATGCATGACATATTTTTTATATAAAATAGGTAATAATTAAAATAAATAATCAAGCTAGAATTTATGGATATTTACCATTTTCACATTGAATTATGGTAAGTTAGATGTAAATATATTCAATATGTTTCTTCTCCATCACAAAATTTCATGTTTCTTCGTCACTAAGCCACATAGTTAAAAGACTGTAAATGAATGACAAATAAATTAAATATACATGGGTAATCACTAAAATTAAATATTGAAGTTCAATGCTATATGTATTCACTATAATCACATTGTATTATGGTATAATAGTTGTAAACAATTTCTATATTTTTCTTCTTCTCCATCACCAAAATTTTGGTTTCTTCATCACTAAGAAACTAAGTTAAGAGACTACAAATGAAAGACACATAATTTACACATATGCATAACGATTAAAATTAAATAACCAAGCTCAATATTATTTATATTCATTGTATTCACATTGACTTATGGTATATTACTTCAAAAACTGTTCAATATTTTTCTTCACCATCTCAAACTTTTATATTTTTATTTCACTAAGCTAAAAACATAAAAGACTATAGTATATGTAAAAAATTAATTATATTTTATTTTTCTACTCCGTCACAAAATTTTAGGTTTTTACCCACTTAAAAACATAGCTAAAAGACTATAATCCATGACATATTTTTTATATAAAATAGGTAATAATTAAAATAAATAATCAAGCTAGAATTTATGGATATTTACCATTTTCACATTGAATTATGGTAAGTTAGATGTAAATATATTCAATATGTTTCTTCTCCATCACAAAATTTCATGTTTCTTCGTCACTAAGCCACATAGTTAAAAGACTTCAAATGAATGACAAATAAATTAAATATACATGGGTAATCACTAAAATTAAATATTGAAGTTCAATGCTATATGTATTCACTATAATCACATTGTATTATGGTATAATAGTTGTAAACAATTTCTATATTTTTCTTCTTCTCCATCACCAAAATTTTGGTTTCTTCACCACTAAGAAACTAAGTTAAGAGACTACAAATGAATGACACATAATTTATACATATTCATAACGATTAAAATTAAATAATCAAGCTCAATATTATTTATATTCATCGTATTCACATTGACTTATGGTAAATTACTTCAAAAACTGTTCAATATTTTTATTCACCATCTCAAACTTTTAGATTTTTATATCACTAAGCTAAAAACATAAAAGACTATAGTATATGTACAAAATTAAATATATTTTATTTTTCTACTCCATCACAAAATTTTAGGTTTTTACCTACTAAAAAACATAGCTAAAAGACTATAATCCATGACATATTTTTTATTTAAAATAGGTAATAATTAAAATAAATAATCAAGCTAGAATTTATTGATATTTACCATTTTCACATTTAATTATGGTAAGTTAGATGTAAATATATTCAATATGTTTCTTCTACATCACCAAATTTCATGTTTCTTCGTCACTAAGCCGCAGAGTTAAAAGACTGTAAATGAATGACAAATAAATTATATCTTCATAGGTAATCACCAGAGTTAAATATTTAAACTCAATGTTATTTGTTTTCACTTTAATCACATTGTATTATGGTAAAATAGTTGTCAACAATTTCTATATTTTTCTACTTCTCCATCACCAAAATTTTGGTTTCTTCACCACTAAGAAACTAAGTTAAGAGACTACAAATGAATGACACATAATTTATACATATGAATAACGATTAAAATTAAATAATCAAGCTCAATATATCTTATATTCATCGTATTCACATTGACTTATGGTATTTTTCATCTAAAACCGTTCAATATTTTTCTTCGTCATCTCAAAGTTCTAGATTCTTTTATCACTATGCTTAAAACATAAACGACTGTAGTATATGTAAAAAATTATTTATATTTTATTTTTCTACTCTGTCACAAAATTTTAGGTTTTTACCCACTAAAAAACAAAGGTAAACGACTATAATCCATGACATATTTTTTTATATAAAATAGGTAATAATTAAAATAAATAATCAAGCTAGAATTTATGGATATTTACCATTTTCACATTGAATTATGGTAAGTTAGATGTAAATATATTCAATATGTTTCTTCTCCATCACAAAATTTCATGTTTCTTCGTCACTAAGCCACATAGTTAAAAGACTGTAAATGAATGACAAATAAATTAAATATACATGGGTAATCACTAAAATTAAATATTGAAGTTCAATGCTATATGTATTCACTATAATCACATTGTATTATGGTATAATAGTTGTAAACAATTTCTATATTTTTCTTCTTCTCCATCACCAAAATTTTGGTTTCTTCATCACTAAGAAACTAAGTTAAAAGACTACAAATGAATGGCACATAATTTACACATATGCATAACGATTAAAATTAAATAACCAAGCTCAATATTATTTATATTCATCGTATTCACATTGACTTATGGTATATTACTTTAAAAACCGTTCAATATTTTTCTTCACCATCTCAAACTTTTATATTTTTATTTCACTAAGCTAAAAACATAAAAGACTATAGTATATGTAAAAAATTAATTATATTTTGTTTTTCTACTCCGTCACAAAATTTTAGGTTTTTACCCACTAAAAAACATAGCTAAAAGACTATAATCCATGACATATTTTTTATATAAAATAGGTAATAATTAAAATAAATAATCAAGCTAGAATTTATGGATGTTTACCATTTTCACATTGAATTATGGTAAGTTAGATGTAAATATATTCAATATGTTTCTTCTCCATCACAAAATTTCATGTTTCTTCGTCACTAAGCCACATAGTTAAAAGACTGTAAATGAATGACAAATAAATTAAATATACATGGGTAATCACTAAAATTAAATATTGAAGTTCAATGCTATATGTATTCACTATAATCACATTGTATTATGGTATAATAGTTGTAAACAATTTCTATATTTTTCTTCTTCTCCATCACCAAATTTTTGGTTTCTTCATCACTAAGAAACTAAGTTAAGAGACTACAAATGAATGACACATAATTTATAAATATGCATAACGATTAAAATTAAATAACCAAGCTCAATATTATTTATATTCATCGTATTCACATTGACTTATGGTATATTACTTCAAAAACCGTTCAATATTTTTCTTCACCATCTCAAACTTTTAGATTTTTATATCACCAAGCTAAAAACATAAAAGACTATAGAATATGTAAAAAATTAATTATATTTTATTTTTCTACTCCGTCACAAAATTTTAGGTTTTTACCCACTAAAAAACATAGCTAAAAGACTATAATGCATGACATATTTTTTTATATAAAATAGGTAATAATTAAAATAAATAATCAAGCTAGAATTTATGGATATTTACCATTTTCACATTTAATTATGGTAAGTTAGATGTAAATATATTCAATATGTTTCTTCTACATCACGAAATTTCATGTTTCTTCGTCACTAAGCCGCAGAGTTAAAAGACTGTAAATGAATGACAAATAAATTATATCTTCATAGGTAATCACCAGAGTTAAATATTTAAACTCAATGTTATTTGTTTTCACTTTAATCACATTGTATTATGGTAAAATAGTTGTCAACAATTTCTATATTTTTCTACTTTTCCATCACCAAAATTTTGGTTTCTTCATCACTAAGAAACTAAGTTAAGAGACTACAAATGAATGACACATAATTTATACATATGCATAACGATTAAAATTAAATAACCAAGCTCAATATTATTTATATTCATCGTATTCACATTGACTTATGGTATATTACTTCAAAAACCGTTCAATATTTTTCTTCGTTATCTCAAAGTTCTAGATTCTTTTATCACTATGCTTATAACATAAACGACTATAGTATATGTAAAAAATTAATTATATTTTATTTTTCTACTCCGTCACAAAATTTTAGGTTTTTACCCACTAAAAAACAAAGGTACAAGACTATAATCCATGACATATTTTTTATATAAAATAGGTAATAATTAAAATAAATAATCAAGCTAGAATTTATGGATATTTACCATTTTCACATTGAATTATGGTAAGTTAGATGTAAATATATTCAATATGTTTCTTCTCCATCACAAAATTTCATGTTTCTTCGTCACTAAGCCACATAGTCAAAAGACTGTAAATGAATGACAAATAAATTAAATATACATGGGTAATCACTAAAATTAAATATTGAAGTTCAATGCTATATGTATTCACTATAATTACATTGTATTATGGTATAATAGTTGTAAACATTTCTATATTTTTCTTCTTCTCCATCACCAAAATTTTGGTTTCTTCATCACTAAGAAACTAAGTTAAGAGACTACAAATGAATGACACATAATTTACACATATGCATAACGAATAAAATTAAATAACCAAGCTCAATATTTCTTATATTCATCGTATTCACATTGACTTATGGTATATTACTTCAAAAACCGTTCAATATTTTTCTTCACCATCACAAACTTTTATATTTTTATTTCACTAAGCTAAAAACATAAAAGACTATAGTATATGTAAAAAATTAATTATATTTTATTTTTCTACTCCGTCACAAAATTTTAGGTTTTTACCCACTAAAAAACATAGCTAAAAGACTATAATCCATGACATATTTTTTATATAAAATAGGTAATAATTAAAATAAATAATCAAGCTAGAATTTATGGATATTTACCATTTTCACATTGAATTATGGTAAGTTAGATGTAAATATATTCAATATGTTTCTACTCCATCACAAAATTTCATGTTTCTTCGTCACTAAGCCACATAGTTAAAAGACTGTAAATGAATGACAAATAAATTAAATATACATGGGTAATCATTAAAATTAAATATTGAAGTTCAATGCTATATGTATTCACTATAATCACATTGTATTATGGTATAATAGTTGTAAACAATTTCTATATTTTTCTTCTTCTCCATCACCAAAATTTTGGTTTCTTCACCACTAAGAAACTAAGTTAAGAGACTACAAATGAATGACACATAATTTACACATATGCATAATGATTAAAATTAAATAACCAAGCTCAATATTATTTATATTCATCGTATTCACATTGACTTATGGTATATTACTTCAAAAACCGTTCAATATTTTTCTTCACCATCTCAAACTTTTATATTTTTATTTCACTAAGCTAAAAACATAAAAGACTATAGTATATGTAAAAAATTAATTATATATTATTTTTCTACTCCGTCACAAAATTTTAGGTTTTTACCCACTAAAAAACATAGCTAAAAGACTATAATACATGACATATTTTTTATATAAAATAGGTAATAATTAAAATAAATAATCAAGCTAGAATTTATTGATATTTACCATTTTCACATTGAATTATGGTAAGTTAGATGTAAATATATTCAATATGTTTCTTCTCCATCACAAAATTTCATGTTTCTTCGTCACTAAGCCGCAGAGTTAAAAGACTGTAAATGAATGACAAATAAATTATATCTTCATAGGTAATCACCAGAGTTAAATATTTAAACTCAATGTTATTTGTTTTCACTTTAATCACATTGTATTATGGTAAAATAGTTGTCAACAATATCTATATTTTTTTCTAGTTTTCCATCACCAAAATTTTGGTTTCTTCATCACTAAGAAACTAAGTTAAGAGACTACAAATGAATGACACATAATTTATACATATGCATAACGATTAAAATTAAATCACCAAGCTCAATATTATTTATATTCATCGTATTCACATTGACTTATGGTATATTACTTCAAAAACCGTTCAATATTTTTCTTCGTTATCTCAAAGTTCTAGATTCTTTTATCACTATGCTTATAACATAAACGACTATAGTATATGTAAAAAATTAATTATATTTTATTTTTCTACTCCGTCACAAAATTTTAGGTTTTTACCCACTAAAAAACAAAGGTAAAAGACTATAATCCATGACATATTTTTTATATAAAATAGGTAATAATTAAAATAAATAATCAAGCTAGAATTTATGGATATTTACCATTTTCACATTGAATTATGGTAAGTTAGATGTAAATATATTCAATATGTTTCTTTTCCATCACAAAATTTCATGTTTCTTCGTCACTAAGCCACATAGTCAAAAGACTGTAAATGAATGACAAATAAATTAAATATACATGGGTAATCACTAAAATTAAATATTGAAGTTCAATGCTATATGTATTCACTATAATCACATTGTATTATGGTATAATAGTTGTAAACATTTCTATATTTTTCTTCTTCTCCATCACCAAAATTTTGGTTTCTTCATCACTAAGAAACTAAGTTAAGAGACTTCAAATGAATGACACATAATTTAGACATATGCATAACGAATAAAATTAAATAACCAAGCTCAATATTTCTTATATTCATCGTATTCACATTGACTTATGGTATATTACTTCAAAAACCGTTCAATATTTTTCTTCACCATCACAAACTTTTATATTTTTATTTCACTAAGCTAAAAACATAAAAGACTATAGTATATGTAAAAAATTAATTATATTTTATTTTTCTACT
>OZ012740.1:27759254-28108289 GCA_963859935.3 Lathyrus sativus | reverse complement strand
AATCCACTTTGTGTTTTGGTTTATAGTCATTGTTACACTTTACTGAGACATGTTTGACAATTTCAGGAACTGTTTGAGGATTGCAAAAGAGAACAACATTCAGTATATAGCATTTCCAGCCATATCCTGTGGTGTCAATGGGTAACACAGTATATACCATACCCATTGTGTTGACCAATTTGTTCCAAAACCTAACAAATTATTTTTCACTTTGATTTGTTTTTATATGTTTAATGCTAGTTGCATGTTTCAGATACCCTTACGATGAAGCTGCTACTGTGGCAATTTCTACCATCAAAGAGTTTCAATATGATTTTAAGGAGGTAATGTTAAGTTCTTTACTCTGTTATATCGAATTTATGATGAGGTTTGTCTTTCAATCATTGAGGTTTGTACCTAATATGATTATCTTTCAATAATTGAGGTTTATAAAATATTGAATTAAATTTAAATGTTTATTTCAGGTCCATTTTGTTCTCTTTGCATCTGATATTTGTGAGATTTGGCTGAATAAGTCGGATGAATTGCTGAAAGATTAGTGTAAGATTTGCAACATTTAGACTCTAATTAATTAGAACATTTCAGATGGTCTTTTTTAATGCTATCATTTTCTCTTGAATGTTAGAGAGATTTGCTATTTTATTCTATATAAATGGTGACATCTATCTACGTTCTACAAAAAAGACTTTGTTGTTCACGGTGTGCTTGCTGCTGCTAAAATCATAATGGATGAATGTGTTATTATATTTTCATGGAGTTTATTGATCTCTCATTTTTATAAGACTCTCATCATTGTAGTTATTTTTTAAGTTAATTTGTTGTATTGAATTAATTGAATTACTTGTTTATGTTTTCCCCCTATTTAAGTAGGTTATTTAACTTTTTATAACCTTTTCAAGTAGGTTATTTAGTGTCACACTATATCAATTACTTTTAAGGTTTTTGTATAAGTAATATAGGATTTTAAAATTCCTAATATAAGAAATAGCCTCACATAAAGGGGCATACTGTGTGGATTCTTGCACCTCTTTTTCCTACTTTTGTTAGATACAATAAAGACAATAATATTTGTGTAGAACAATGATTAATTTTTTTGTCAAAGTGATGTTTTTGACTTGATATACACTCCATACAAAATACACAGGGCTATCAATTTATGAGGCTGAAAGCTTAATTTTAAGCTTTAAGGTCTAAAAATTAAAAAATAAATAAAGTTAATGGGTTCTTTAAACTGAAACTCCAAAATTATAGTACTCTTTGTTCTAAAATAAGAGTTTTTCTATTCAATGAAATTTTAAAAATATTTTATTTTTTAAATTGTTATTTTAGTTTAGAAAAATACATTTATTTAATTTTTGAAGAAAACGTCTTTAATTTTCAGAAAAGAAATTAAAAAGATAAAAAAAAATAAAAAAAATTGTTTTTTTTGTAATTTAAAAAAAGTAAATATGTTGATTTTTTAATTTAAAAAAACAATTTCATCATAAAAAAATAGTACATCAATGTCATCAAAATATAGTACATAAAAAAAATAGGACAGTCACTACAGTGTGTGTCACTACCGAAGGATCACCACCCATAATCATCATCAAAAAATAGTACATCAATGTCATCAAATTATAGTACATAAAAAAAACAGCACAGTCACTACTGTGTGTGCTTGATAACATCTGCATCCCCTCCTCTGCATATGCCTCTACCACCTCGATCCCACCCGTCCTGGCGCGATGCCTGCGATACATAAGCGCCATCGCTGCCACCGCAATCATGTCATCAATTACATGCCTGTGGTCAGACCCCTCAGGAAAGAAACTAGTGGCAATTCCTGCACACCCCATCTCCACTATCTGACGACAACGAGGTGGGACATCCTGAGTGTGGTCTAATTGAGACTGCTTCTCCTCTAAGCTATCCTGATGAGCTGATCTGGGTGGTGATCCATCGGAAGTGGGCACCATGTAAGGGTGTGAGACAGTTAAGAACCACATGATGTAGCCATCAACACAGCTACAGTCTCTCGACACTCTAGTCGCCCGAGCCTCGTCAGGTACCATGTGCCTCAAGTAGTCGGCATAAATCTCCTTTATCTGCATACAGGTCAAGCCGAGAGAAGCGAATACAACTGAGTATCTGGGAATGGTCTGAGTGTAGTTGAACAACCACATGACGCGCTCGAGCAAATATGGAACAATGATGGTCGAACTGCATGCCAATCATTATGAGAATAGGGAGATGTCGTCAAACAGGCACGTTATACAATGATCAGTATAAACACCGTACCCGATGTCCTTAGCAACCAGGCGATCGAGATAGACTCTGTAAGGGTCGACCACCTGGTTCCCCACTCGACGATCATGGGAAAGTGTTGAAATATCCAAGTCTAAAATGAAAATAAAAAACATTAGGATCAAGCATTATCATGAATATAGAATGAAAAGAAATGAAAAAAAGTCGATGGATATAAGATTGTTACCACAAGTAGTGTCACGCTCCCTGCCACAATCCTGGTCTTCCACATGTATCCGTCTCCCAGCCTCGAATACGTGTAAGCCAGGTAGCCACCCCCAGTTGTACTCATGGATCTGTGTGGAATCCAAAAAGTACCTCAGGTAAGTGACATCTGTATATATGAAGGAAGTGTCCACAAACAACTGAGTGCCGACTAAAAATAGAAAATAACATCTCAGCACACGCTGCCTATGTATCTCAACCTCAGCTAGATCACCATCTGTCTGGTGTGCAGTGCGAGCGCCTCACTAAATCTACGCGTGAGAAAGGAGAACCTTACATGAGCCCCTATACTCTTATCCATCTCCTCAA
The DNA here is from genome assembly GCA_963859935.3 of Lathyrus sativus. Taxonomy (NCBI): domain Eukaryota; kingdom Viridiplantae; phylum Streptophyta; class Magnoliopsida; order Fabales; family Fabaceae; genus Lathyrus; species Lathyrus sativus. The sequence goes on along the minus strand of OZ012740.1, from coordinate 28,105,469 downwards.
GCGCATCTAGTGGATCAGCCTCAAACTCCTCGACCAACATCTCTCTTGCATCCTCCTTCATCATCCTACCGTGACGGAGGAGGGTACCCCTTATTAGTATATGTGGCAGACAGGAGATGTCGTCCAGTGTGATTGTGAGCTCGTCGTGCGGTAGATGGAAGGAGAACGTCTCAGGGTGCCATCTCTCTGCAAAGCCCATCAGCATTCCGTTGTGGATTAGGCTGTAACCGATCTCACAAAGGTCCTTCAAACCAGAGGCGGTAAGGACATCCTGGAACCGAGCCTCATGTGGCTGCTCCAAAGATAATATCTTCTGCCCATGGTTATAGAACTTCTGCGGCTGACGAGTCTGAACATTTCTATAAATAAAAAACAATGTTAATAAGAAATAATGGTACAAGTTATAAATTTCCAATGAAAAAAAAGAAACAATCTGAATAATGTTACCTCTCCATCCCAGACATGTCTGGAAGTATGATCAGCGTACCCTGTCAGCAAGGACATATCTGAGGGACCCCCTAGAAAACCCTCAAGCTCATCATCATCGTCGTCACCAACATCCTCTGGTGGTGGGTCATCACCCTCTAGAGGTGGCACCAGATCATCGGCAGGAAGAGGACCAGGAGTATCCCGACGAGGCATGTGGGAGGACGGGGTCTGTGATGAACCCTCAGCTGAATCCTGACACCTCCGGGATGAAAAAGTGGATGATGGGGTAGGGTACGAGGTCGAGGGAATGTCCTGGGCATGTGATAAAGAAAGATGTTGTAAGTACAGAATATGCCTAAGAGGGGGGTGAATTAGGCTTTTAGGGACTTTTTCCGATTTTTCAGTATTCTTGAATTTTACTTGGTTATGATGGTTAGTGATGAAAGCGGTAAATGCAGAAAGTAAAAGGACACAGAGAATTATAATGATTCCCCTCACAATCCGAGAGTACTCCACTCCCCTTTCAACATGAAAGAGAATTTCACTATCAATGTTAGATTTCTACACAAAACAATCCTAACAACCAAGAACAATCCTCTTGGATTTACAATATTTTAAGTCCTACCGAGAATAAATATCTCACACAAGGACCTCTTGTATCCACAATCCGGATCACAAGGAAAACCCTACAAACTTATCTTTTATAATTATAAGAATAAGTTGTACTCAATATGAATTTGAATATAAGTATAATTTGAATGTATATCAATATGAAATATTGATCTTCTTCTTGAAACAAAGATTACTCAAAAATTATACAAGTGTTCTTTTGTGTGAAAGCAAGTTGTAAAAGATGTGAAAGTGTATTTCAATGGCTTCTTTCAAAAATTCTGGTTTTGAACACTTTTGTGAAAATTCAAAAAGTTGAAGAAAGAGTAATTTTGAATTTTTTTCTTGAAGGTTTTTTTGAAATTGAAATTGAAATCAATTTATACTGATCAAAAACCTTTCCAAAAAGGTGTGTTTTTGGGATATCAAAAATAGCCAGTAAGAGATTTTAGAATAATGTGCTCTTTCATGAAAAGCTTCTATTTTTGGCTGTTGTTACAATGTTAATCGGTTAACCATATAGGTTAATCGGTTAACACCTTTCCAACGTGCAAAATATTCAAATTTTTCATGTGTTAATCGGTTAACCTATATGGTTAATCGGTTAACACTGTTAGAAATCCCAAAAATACAATTTTAACTTGTGTTAATCGGTTAACCTATATGGTTAATCGGTTAACACTGAAGGTTTTTCCAAAAACACTTAATTTTAAAATACCAAGAGTATTTTAAAAGAGTTTAAAAAGGTTTTGTGTTAGTGGTGAAGTGAAGTGAGATTAAAGAACACTTGCATACATAATTCTAAGTAAGCAATGTTATACCGTGTCTTGAATCTTCAACACCACTTGAAATTTTGAAAGATTAAACTTTGATCCATAGCGATGTATGCGATCTTGCGATGTTCTTGATAATTTATTCTTGTTGATATGTTTGCACCTCTTGCTTTTTGTGGAGAGATTAAGATAGAGAAACTTCTGATTTTATCTTCAGTGTATATACCCCCACGGGTATATAGTGTAAGCAGCTTCAATAAGCATATACCCCCACGGGTATATAGAGAAAGTATCTTGCTTGCCAAACTTGTATGAGTTGTCTTCATCAAAACATAGACGGCTTTGAATCTTGATTCCACAATCTCCCCCTTTTTGATGATGACAACCATTTCTTTGAAAAATAGCTTTTATACTTGGTTCGTAGCATTTCTCCCCCTAAGTTGAATCTCCCCCTAAATACAAGAGAGGTAACACTTTTGCTACAAGGAAAATGTTAGAACCACACTCCTTCTCCCCCTTTGTCATTAGCAAAAAGGAAGAGGGACATGAAAGAAAAATAGCACACAAGCATGCAACAATAATCATACATGATTCACACATAAACCATTTAACACACATTTTACTAAAATTTTAATTAATTTTTCGTTTCTGATTTTTGAAAATTTTAACACATAAAAAAAACTGAATCAGAATTGAAAAACTAACAGTGTTAATCGGTTAACCTATATGGTTAATCGGTTAACACACGCGAATTTTAGAAAAATGCTTAGAAAACAGAATGCAAACATGTTGGAAAAACATACATTATGCAAACATTAACAGAGAAAAGGTTAGATGTCACCTTCATCAAGAATCCCAAGTTCTCTCCGAATTTTGAAGAACGGTTCTTTCGCCAATGGTTTGGTAAAGATGTCGGCGAGTTAATTGTGTGTATCGACGAAAGTAACATCTACATCTCCATTCAATACGTGATCTCGAAGGAAGTGATGTCGAATATCTATATGTTTTGTTCTTGAATGCATGACCGGGTTCTTTGTAATGTTGATGGCACTTGTATTATCACATCAAAGAGGAATGCAACCGAGGTCTACACCGTAATCGAGGAGTTGTTGCTTGAGCCACAAAATTTGCGCACAGCAACTTCCTGTTGCAATATATTCCGCTTCGGCTGTACTGAGTGCCACACACGCTTGCTTCTTGCAGGTCCATGACACTAATGCATTCCCGAGAATGTGACACGTACCACTTGTGCTTTTTCTATCGGTCTTACATCCTGCATAGTCAGCGTCAGAATAACCAACTAAAGAACAAGTACTACCTTTAGGATACCATAATCCGACGTTCGTTGTTCCTTTGAGATGCTTTATGATTCTTTTCATGGCAGTGAGATGTGATTCCTTCGGACTTGCTTGAAAGCGTGCACACAAACAAACGCTAAACATAATGTCAGGACGGCTTGCCGTCAAATATAGTAATGAACCAACCATACCTCGATATTTTGTTATATCAATTTGAGTACCAGATTCATCTTGATCAACGTACGTTCCGGATTCCATAGGAATGGACATCACCTTGCAACTATCCATATCGAATTTCTTCAACAATTCCTTGCAATACTTGGATTGGTTGAGGAAGATGCCATCCTTTGTTTGCTTGATTTGTAGTCCAAGAAAATAGTTCAATTTTCCCATCATGGACATCTCGAACTCTCCTTGCATCATAAGTGAAAATTCTTCGCAAAGCTCTTTGTTTGTTGATCCGAAGATGATGTCGTCGACATAGACTTGAGCCAATAAAGTGTTTCCTTTGATCTTCTTTATGAACAATGTCTTGTCAACCTTTCCTTTTGTAAATCCCTTTTCACATAAGAAATTGCTAAGGCGGTCATACCATGCTCTTGGTGCTTGTTTTAGTCCGTAGAGTGCCTTTTTCAGTTTGTAAACATGCGAGGGATTCTTGAAGTCTTTGAAACCTGGAGGTTGTTTGACGTAGACTTCTTCATTTATGTAGCCATTCAGGAAAGCGCTTTTGACATCCATCTGGAACAACTGAAAATTCATAGAACAAGCGTAAGCAAATAATAATCTAATTGCTTCTAACCTTGCTACCGGAGCGAACGTTTCATCAAAATCAATTCCTTCTTCCTGGTTGTAGCCTTGTGCGACCAATCTTGCTTTGTTAAGAACTATGATCCCATTCTCGTCAAGTTTGTTCTTGAACACCCATCTTGTTCCTATGATATGCTTATGATCTGGTCTTGGTACAAGACTCCAAACTTGATTCCTTTCGAATTGGTTGAGTTCTTCTTGCATCGCTACAATCCATTGGTCGTCGCCTAAGGCTTCATCAATCTTGGTTGGTTCAATTTGAGACACAAAAGCCATGTTGAGACAAGCATCCTTAAGATTTAGTCGAGTTGCAACGCCTTGGCTAATATCACCAATAACTTTATCTATCGGGTGATCTCTATGCGTTCTCCATTCCTTCGAAAGATCTTGATGTTCTTCAATGATTTGAGTGACATCTTCTTGTGGTATTCCTTGATTCTTTGAAGTCTCTTCTTGTTGTTGTGAAGTACCTACTATATCATCATCATCATCCAAAATAATATTATCCTCTTTCGAGGGGTTAGTCTCATCAAACGAAACATGAATGGATTCTTCAATAGTAAGAGTTCTTTTATTAAAAATTCTAAAAGCTCTACTAGAAATAGAGTAACCAAGAAATATACCTTCGTCGGACTTCTCATCAAACTTACCGAGGTTGTCCTTATTGTTGTTGAGAACAAAACATTTGCATCCGAATATGTGGAAAAATGCTATGTTTGGTTTCCTTCCCTTGAACAACTCATACGGAGTCTTCTTGAGAATTGGTCGAATATTCACACGGTTGTTTACGAAACATGTCGTGCTTACCGCCTCTGCCCAGAAATATTTAGGAAGATTTGAGTCGCTGAGCATTGTTCTTGCAAGCTCCACCAGTGACCTATTCTTCCGTTCTACGACACCGTTCTGTTGAGGAGTCCTTGGTGCGGAAAAATTATGAGAAATTCCATGCTCTTCGTAGAAAACTTCAAAATCTGAATTTTGGAATTCTCCACCATGGTCGCTTCTTATGGAGGCTATAGTGAGTGACTTCTCGTTTTGAATTTGCTTCGCATATTTTTTGAATGCTTTGAAAGCATCATTTTTCTGCACTAAAAACATTGTCCATGTGTATCGAGAGAAATCATCAACAATAACTAAGGCATAAATACTACCTCCGAAACTCTTCGTTCTTGATGGACCAAAAAGATCCATATGCAACAATTGAACTGGTCTTGATGTAGAAACCACTTGCTTGGATTTGAAGGTTGTCTTGGTCTGTTTTCCCTTTTGACATGCATCGCATAATTTATCCTTGATGAATTTTATCTTCGAGAGACCAACAACTAGATCATGCTTTATCAATTTGTTTAAATGCTCCATGTGAATGTGAGCAAATCTTTTGTGTCAAAGCCACGCCTCATAGTTGTTCGCCAAGAGACATTTTACCTTCAAGTAAGAATCATCAAAAGAGATCATAAAAATATTATTATATCTTTTACCTTTTAGCAAGATGTCATGGGTGACTTCATGTTCTATCAAACATTCATCCTTTGTGAAGTTGATTCGGAACCCTTTGTCACACAATTGACTTATGCTAAGTAGGTTGTGTTTAAGGCCTTCCACATAAAGGACATCTTTGATGATTGTACATGGAGGTGCACCAACGGTTCCAACTCCAAGAATTTTTCCTTTATTATCATCACTGTAAGTAACATATCCTTTGGCCTTTAATGATAGACTTAAAAATTTGTTTATGTCTCCCGTCATATGCTTAGAACAACCGCTATCAAGATACCATTGATTAGAAGTTGTCTTCAAGCATACCTACAACACAAAATCAAGTAGCGTTAGGTACCCAAATTGCTTTGGGTCCTTGATAGTTGGTACCTTTTTCAACCCACACATAATGCCCTTTAACAACACCAATGTTGCGCGCATAGCAAGCATTAGGTGTATGGCCTTTGATTCCACAATAAAAACAGGTAGGTTGAAAATGACTTCTATATCTAGAAACACAATTCTTTTTCTTAATAATTCTTTTCTTTTTATGACTTTGAAGCTGAATTTTAGAAGTGCTGGCCTTTTCTTTCACACCTTGTTCACTTGCTTTTACAAAAATGGTTTCATTTGTGCTTGGTTTGGAAAACTTAGAATATCCTAGTCCACTTTTATCATTAGGATATCTTTGATGCCTAAGAATTTCCTCCAAGCCAATTTGGCCTTTTTCGTATCTTTCTAAAACTCGTTTAAGTTGAACAATTTGGAAAGATAAGAATTCACAATTTTTGCATACAAGACTTTGTTTTTCATCCACCAATTTTTGTTTTTCATTTTCAATATTTTTCATGAAAACAGTATTTTGTTCTTCTAAAAATGAAATTTTTTTCTGTTGGGATGAAATGCTTTTATACAAAGTCTTGCATTCATTTAGAAGTTCATCTATGACTTCTCGTGCATCATTATCATAAATAGAAAAATCGTTACTAACCTCATCAATTTCTTCATCGGAATGATGTGACGCCATAAGAGCCATATTAGCACATTCATCACTTTCCGACTCCGATGATGAACTTATCTCGTTATCGTCCCATGCAACATAAGCCTTTTTGTTCTTGAAATCCTTTTTGCCTTTGAATTTTCCTTTATTAGCGAGTTTCGGGCAATCCGGCTTTATATGACCTTGCTTCCCACATTCGTAACATGTGACTTCTTGATTTGATGTGGATGCATCCTTTTTCCTGAAATGTCTATTCTTTTTAGGAAAAGAGGAATTTTTATTATTGTTAAAAAACTTACTAAGCATCTTTACTAGAAGCATGAAATTCTCATCTTCGGAAGATTCATCGTTTTTGTCATCCTTCGTGTCAATCTTCAAGGCAATTCCTTTGGACTTTTTATCTTGACTTTCGTGCTTCTCGAGACTTCCAAGTTCCAATTCATGCTCTTGAAGTTTGCCAAATAAAGATGCAGATGTCATCGTTGAGAGACTTTTCTTTTCCGAAATGGCGGTCACCTTTGGTTGCCATTCTCTTGTCAAAGATCTTAGGACTTTCAAGTTGAGATCATCATTGGTGAAGGTCTTTCCGAGAGCAATCAAATGATTTGTTAGATGGACGAATCTCTTTTGTAAGACAACAATAGATTCACCGGGCTGCATACGGAACATCTCATATTCTTGACTTAAAGTGTTGAGTCTTGATCTTTTTTACTTCAGCGGTTCCTTCATGCGTTTCTACCAAGGTGTCCCAAATCTCTTTTGCCGATCTACACTGTGATACACGGAAGAATTCGTCCATACTGAGAGCACTTTGGAGTATGTTGATTGCTTTCTTCTCATCAAGAATCTTTTTCTAATCGTTTTCATCATACGTGCTTTTCAACTTTGCGGTTCCAACGCCATTGACCACATTTACTGAGTTGTGTGGTCCTTTTTCGATTGCTTCCCATATACCTTCTCCTTGGGCTTCAAGATGTGTCTTCATTCTGATTTTCCAGAAATCGAAATATTCTCCAGAAAAGAGTGGTGGCTTGTTACTACTTCCACCATCTTTGAAAACCGGGTTGGTACTTGCGGAAGCCATACTGAATCGTTAGGAATAGGTTACCTTAACCTGCTCTGATACCAATTGTAAGTACAGAGTATACCTAAGAGGGGGTGAATTAGGCTTTTAGGGACTTTTTCCGGTTTTTCGGTATTCTTGAATTTTACTTGGTTATGATGGTTGGTGATGAAAGCGGTAAATTCAGAAAATAAAAGGACACAGAGAATTATAGTGGTTCCCCTCACAATCCGAGAGTACTCCACTCCCCTTTCAACATGAAAGAGAATTTCACTATCAATGTTAGATTTCTACACAAGACAATCCTAACAACCAAGAACAATCCTCTTGGATTTATAATATTTTAAGTCCTACCGAGAATAAATATCTCACACAAGGACCTCTTGTATCCACAATCCGGATCACAAGGAAAACCCTACAAACTTATCTTTTATAATTCTAAGAATAAGTTGTAGTCAATATGAATTTGAATATAAGTATAATTTGAATGTATATCAATATGAAGTATCGATCTTCTTCTTGAAACAAAGATTACTCAGAAATTATACAAGTGTTCTTTTGTGTGAAAGCAAGCTGTAAAAGATGTGAAAGTGTATTTCAATGGCTTCTTTCAAAAATTCTGGTTTTGAACACTTTTGTGAAAATTCAAAAGGTTGAAGAAAGAGTAATTTTGAATTTTTTTCTTGAAGCTTTTTTTGAAATTGAAATTGAAATCAATTTATACTGATCAAAAACCTTTCCAAAAAGGTGTGTTTTTGGGATATCAAAAATATCCAGTAAGAGATTTTAGAACAATGTGCTCTTTCATGAAAAACTGCTATTTTTGGTTGTTGTTACAGTGTTAATCGGTTAACCATATAGGTTAATCGGTTAACACCTTTCCAACGTGCAAAATATTCAAATTTTTCATGTGTTAATCGGTTAACCTATATGGTTAATCGGTTAACACTGTTAGAAATCCCAAAAATACAATTTTAACTTGTGTTAATCGGTTAACCTATATGGTTAATCGGTTAACACTGAAGGTTTTTCCAAAAACACTTAATTTTAAAATACCAAGAGTATTTTAAAAGAGTTTAAAAAGGTTTTGTGTTAGTGGTGAAGTGAAGTGAGATTCAAGAACACTTGCATACATAATTCTAAGTAAGCAATGTTATACCGTGTCTTGAATCTTCAACACCACTTGAAATTTTGAAAGATGAAACTTTGATCCATAGCGATGTATGCGATCTTGCGATGTTCTTGATAATTTATTCTTGTTGATATGTTTGTACCTCTTGCTTTTTGTGGAGAGATTAAGATAGAGAAGCTTCTGATTTTATCTTCAGTGTATATACCCCCACGGGTATATAGTGTAAGCAGCTTCAATAAGCATATACTCCCACGGGCATATAGAGAAAGTATCTTGCTTGCCAAAATTGTATGAGTTGTCTTCATCAAAACATAGACAACTTTGAATCTTGATTCCACAGATGTGCCTCAAGTGTATCGGCCTCGGTAATAGTGATCTGGCTCCGCTCGCGTCTCACAGATGCATGCTGTGAAACTCGTTCAAGTTGCAATTTATCTTCTCTGTCTGCCATAATGTCTCTAAGGTATAACCAAGAAAAAACAATTAGATACAAATAAATTAAAAAAGAAAAAAGAAAAAAATTAACATTTTTTTTACTTTACGATGTGAACATACAGAAAACTTCCGTATATGTATCTACAGAAGAACCCAAAATTCAGAAAGTTTGATTTGTTCTGTAGCTGCATCTACGGAATTGCCCTAATGTTAATTTGTTCTGTAGATGTAGCTCCGGAACTTCCTGCAACTCCAACAGTCACGACAATGGCGTCCCCTACCCATGAAAATCGATTTTTTGAAGCCCTGATCATCCGTTTCAGCTAACAAACAATATCTACATTGTCTCTAAACTATGTTTCTAAAACTATCTAAGAATTTCTACCCCTAAAACTATATTCTAACTCGTTTACGGGAAATATTTGAAAATATCTCGGAAACTCGAAAAGTTACCGATTATATCGAGCTTTGAATGAGTTGGAGTGTCTTGATTGTTGAAATGAATGCTCCTTGTCGAACTTGATTGAAAAAAATAAAGTTTGGTGGAAAAAGATTTTTTTGAGGATTGAGAGAGTTTGAGAGTGAAGAAGATGAAAAATGAAAAATGAGGGAGGAGAAGATACTCTGGCGCGAATGTATTCAAATTTGTTCTGAAACTATATAAACAGAAATATTCCATAGATATAACTCAAAAAAAAATTAACGTTGAGTAAAAAAAGGTGTGTCCGAAGATACATCTCCAGAAGCAGGATGTATTTTTGAAAGCGCACATAATACTTAACAACTCCAAAGAGTGAGGTAAGAAATTCTATAAAAAAAAACACACACAAAAATTTTGAGGATTTGGGCCCTCTCTTCACTCCAACATGTTGGTTATAATCGTGTGAAAATTATTTTTTTAACTAAATTTGAATTTTAAAATGAGTTAAACAATTAAAACAGAAAAAAAAGTTTGAATGCAAGCATTTGAAAATTTAACTTCAAAAGAGAATCGAATATAATCTAATGAGAAATTCTCATGTATATCAATATTGATTTCATGTTTAACTTCAATATTGATTACAAAAATGAATACTACTTTAAGTTGTGAAATTCAAAGATAATAAAACATACCAACCCTAACAAATAAATGTGATACATATCCAAAAAAAAACAATGACAATTGAATAATGTTTTTAAATTAATAGTCTATCGATTTTTTTTATTATTATCAAAAATAACTAAAAGTATTCAACACTAACAATTACAACTGTAAATGGAGTAAACCAAATAACAAAATTCTAAGTCACAATCCTCCAAAATTCTATCACACTAACCCACCAAAATTCTATCGATTTAATTGTATGCAAATTTACAAACTAACAAAAATAAAAGATAAAAGTAGAGAATTGATATACACATAAATTGTTTATCCCATTCAGTCTAAAATAATCTACTCTAAAGGATTGACAATTATCCAATCCACTATCAAACAAGAGTCTCAATGAGAGATTAAAAATGAGTACCATGAAATTAGTTCAACAAATTCATAAGAGCATTTCTTAATTTCTATCATTGTAACTTAATCTCTCTTTCCTTCGATACAGGATAATGTGTTTGAAATTGTTTCTCAACCCTTAAACCACAACAAAAAATCACTCAAAATCTTAGAGTTAGAAATCTTAAGAATTCCACTTTGTCTCTTTGACCTTCTCTATCTAAACTAATCATTTTTTCAACAAAACTAACATAATCAACTTAAGTGTGAAACAAGTTCTAAGATACTTGTCTAGCGTCTACTCTCAGCAGCCTCGCAAATTTCACCTCTCTCTCTCTCTCTCTCACACACACACACACACACATATTTTGAAGATCAATACCTCTCTTTAAAGTCAACATTATGGTCAAACGACATTCAAGTGATGACTTTTGTTTCAAGGTTCACCATGGTTTAACCTTTCATCTCTGACATGATGGTAATTAACATGAAGATATTTTAAGTCTTATTAAAAAGATTCAAAGTTCTTATATGATATTAAACTCAAAGATAATGATGCCAAAATTTTAAGCTTCAGAATTGTGAAAGAGATTACGTGTGAAAGCTCGTCTGACCGTGTCTGTCCGAGTGACCAGTGTCTTGTAAAGACATAAAGGTATTTTTAAAAATACTATGACAAAAACACACACACTAAAATCCTTGGAGAAACTTATCATATTTTATTTAAACAAGCTAAATATTTTAAGACCTAGCCAACTAATTAGGAGAATGTCTAATTGATTGAAATACTTTTTTCAACTAAATAATTGATTAAACCTAATGAACTAATAGTTTATTTTCACTAAGTTGAGTCTAAAATCAACTGGGACAATCTTTTAAAGATTGTTAGCGAATAAATATCAAAATATTTTATTTGTGACTTGACCAATCGAATATTGGAAGCTAATAATCAATTAGCCTAATCGATTATGACATTGATTTGACCAATGGATTGTTTCCAAATTTATATCATGCATTATACTATAAATAGAGAGCTTCTCTATCACTTTTCCATATCCATAAAATGAGCTTTGATCTCACATTCATTTTTCTCATCTTTTTTTTATTACTAAAATCTCTAGTTTCTCTCACATATAATTAGCCATAGTGTTTCAAGAGTATTCTTAAGTCTAAGTGGGGATCTTTGTTCTAGATGAGAGTTTAATTGTAATTTACCAAAAATATATTATCTCTTGAGTAAATATTTTTTCTGTAAGAAGTTGTTTTGGTTATGAGGTAAACTAGTAAAAACTCTTGTTTGTTTTTGGGGATTGTCTTAGGAAGCATCTGTTTAGGTCGTGAGTTTCGCTAGAAGAAAAACTCTCTTTTGGATCAACACTACGCCAGTAATGACTTTTAGCAGCGCAACAAAAGACAGCGCTTTCTAAAAAAGCGCTGCTAAAGGGTCATGAAAAAAAACAAAAAAATAGCATACCTAAGACAACACTTGTTAAAAAAGCGCTGCTAAAGGGGGGGGGGGGGGGTCAAAGAAAGCGCTTTAAAAAAGCGCTGCTAAAGGGGTGGCCTACGAAAGCGCTTTTAAAAAAGCGCTGCTAAAGGGGGTCCTAAGGCAGACTTATAGCAGCGCTTTTAAAAGCGCTGCTAAAGGGGGTCCTAAGGCAGACCTATAGCAGCGCTTTTAAAAGCGCTGCTAAAGAGGGTCCTAAGGAAGACCTATAGCAGCGCTTTTAAAAGCGCTGCTAAATGCCAAAAAAAACACTGCTAAAGGGGGTCCTAAGGCAGACCTATAGCAGCGCTTTTAAAAGCGCTGCTAAAGGGGGTCTTAAGGCAGACCTATAGCAGCGCTTTTAAAAGCGCTGCTAAATGCCAAAAAAGCGCTGCTATAGGTTTAAGTAGCATAAATTTTAAAAATCCCAATATTTTCGCAGAATCAGAACAGTCTTCTTCTTTCTTATTTCCACTCGCGAACGTTGCCCTATTCAGAATTAGAACAATCACCATCGACGCATTCCGTCCGCGCCTCTATCCGACAACCTACGTCCGTCGTCTTTCCTCCGGTCATTCCGCCGTCACCTCATTCTGCCGCCGTCCGTCCATTTTTGACGGTCATATCCGTCCTCGACCAGCGCATTTCCACCATTTTAAGGTATTTGAAGTTTTTCATTTTCCATTTTTATTATTCTCATAGTTGAATGCATTATTGGAGTTTGAATCTTTTAGTTGCTTTAGGTTGTTCTCATATAATATTTGAACTGATATTATATTCTTTTTTTAACATTTTCCATAACCATTCCATAACTATCTCACATTCCATAACTATCTCACATTCTCTTAATACATAACATATGCAGTGTAGAATTGGAAATATAATAGTTATGATGTGTTGCTATCTGTGGTATAGATTGATTAAGGTCCCATGCTTGTTCGACTCGCTATTGCCGCTAATGTTTGCATCGATTAATTTCATTGTGCGAAAAATATTGGTTAAAAAGTGTTGTTGTTAGTCTCCTTATTTCTTCTGCTAGCTACAAAAGTTGAAAAACAACGAAGGAAAACTGTTATGTGGTTCATTGTTTCAGTGAATATTTCAGTTTTGATTTGGTTGACATAAGGAGTAGGATTCAAAAGAAAGAGCCTAGCTAAACCCACCTATTTATGTCTCTTTCACATTCCTTTTGACACAATTTCATACACTTGTTGGATAGTGAAGTTTTGTAATGAAAAATAATGAAATATGAAAAAGATTCAGCATATTCCACCCATGCATTTGGAAATATATCAACATGACAGAATTAATAAAAAAAAGAAGCTAGAAGAGATGCTTATTTTTATACTTTTGATCAAGAAAAATGTTTAATTTATTAAGAACAATTGGCACTATCTGACTTTAAAACAAAACAATACAGATTATATTATACTTAGTTTATGCATTGTCACTTATTTTTTTATAGTTTTTTCTGATTATTTTATCAATCATATTTTGCAGATGAATATGGAAACTTTCCACCACTGCAGCTAAAGTATGCTGAAATTTCCATAACCTTACATCCTACATGCTAAATTTGATTTGAATATTCCAACATTTTCTTTTCAATATATATATATATATATATATATATATATATATATATATATATATATATATATATATATATATATATATATATATATATATATATATATATATATATATATATATATATATATATATATATATATATATATATATATATATATATATATATATATATATATATATATATATATATATATATATTATTTATTTATTTCTAACTTATATATATATATATATATATATATATATATATATATATATATATATATATATATATATATATATATATATTTATTTATTTATTTCTAACTTGAACATATATGCTTTGTTTTTTTCTTCATTTTTGCAGATCAGGTGATGTACAGTACACATTGCAGTTTCATAAATATGTTAATCAATATATATATATATATATATATATATATATATATATATATATATATATATATATATATATATATATATATATATATATATATATATATATATATATATATATATATATATATATATATATATATATATATATATATATATATATATATATATATATATATATATATATATATATATATATATATATATATATATATATATATATATATATATATATATATATATATATAAAGTTAAAAGAGTGACATGAAAAATCATGGCAGGGTAAATAAATATTGCTATGTGATGCTGACATTGTTGTATATAGGAATATCCAAAGGAGCCATTTCTGGCATAGTTGTTGAAGGAGCTTTTGGGATTTTACTTTTGGCACTCATTCTCTATTTTGTGCTATATAGAAGAAAAAAAGTTGCTCATGTAACTCTTCTACCAGTCCCGGGTGCGTCCGAAGATCAATATAGTCAACTCCAACATGGTATATCATATTTTGTTGTAAACTGTATAGTGAGATTTTCTAGTTCTAAATTGAATATTAAGTTTTCATGCAAAATGTGAAACTGTATATGAGTATTATCTGTTCCATGGATTTAGGTTGTGGAAGCAGCTTGGATAAGGCCTCCGAATCGACTACTATTGCTTCTCCGAGGTTGACAGGTATTACGGTTGATAAGTCAGTGGAGTTTTCGTATGAGGAGTTAGCCAAAGCTACTGACAAATTTAGCGCGGCAAATATAATCGGTCGAGGTGGTTTTGGATCTGTTTACTACGCCGAGCTTCGAAATGAGGTTTGTGTGTTTAGAATCTCTTTTGTATTGCGCTTTATGAAGAAAATTATTCTTTCTGGTCAAATAGAGATTCCAATCATGGTATGAATCAATTCATAAGTTATATGATTCATTTTGATAATTAACTGATATTTTATCTGAGTAATTAGTTTTAAAATTAAATCGTGCATGTTCTGTTATATTATGTAGTATTTTGATGATTTCAAGTGCGGTACTTACTCGAAAGCAAGATTGGAAGAAGTTAAGGAGGAATGGTGTCAACTTATTCTTGAGTTGAGAATTCTATAATGTATCTATTTGTAAAGTTATCGGATTTGTAATCATATGTAAATTGATTGTATATGTGATGTTGTTCTGAGGATCGGACTGTGTTGTAATATATTTAAGCAGGTTTATGTGTATAATATTGCAAAGTGATGAATTATAATGTATACTTTAGTTATTGTGTATAATATTGCAAAGTGATGAATACACAAAAATAAGGCCAAAATAATTGTTATATATAAGGGCAAACTGTTGAACTAAAGGACTGGATTATAAGTAGGGAATGTATTTGTTATAAGCAGGTTTATTGAAAAATATATAAAAAATGTGATTATTTTAAAAAAAAATTTCAAAATCGTGAAAAATAGACAGCGCTTTTAAAAAAAGCGCTGTTAAAGGGGCAAAAAGAGACCTAAAAAAGCGCTGCTATAGGTTGGAAAAGGGGGGGGTCTAAGAAAGCGCTTTAGAAAAGCGCTGTTAAATGGGGGTCTAAGACAGCGCTTTACAAAAGCGCTGCTAAAGGGGGGGGCGTCTAAGAAAGCGCTTTTAAAAAGCGCTGCTAAAGGGGGGAGGTGAAGTGGGATTAGGCAGCGCTTATAAAAGCGCTGCTATAGGGTAAAAAAAGCGCTGCTAAAAGTGCTGATAAAGGCAAAAAAAAAGCGTTGCTATAGGGTAAAAAAAGCGCTGCTAAAAGTG
Organism: Lathyrus sativus; assembly: GCA_963859935.3. Taxonomy (NCBI): domain Eukaryota; kingdom Viridiplantae; phylum Streptophyta; class Magnoliopsida; order Fabales; family Fabaceae; genus Lathyrus; species Lathyrus sativus. Next base: position 28,089,750 of record OZ012740.1, on the reverse strand, counting down.
CTGATAAAGGCAAAAAAAAAGTGCTGCTAAAGGCCAAAAAAAAGTGTTGCCTTTACCTTTAGTAGCGCCACTTTAGGCAGCGCTTTTAAGCGATGCTAAAGGCCAAAAAAAGCGCTGCTAAAGGTCTTTTTTGGCATAGTGCAACCATTAAAATCTCAACGACGGTTCTTGAGCTCAGCTAGTTAAAAGTTATATCTATCAGGATTAGCCTGGGTAAAATCTCAACTTGGTTCTTGAATTCAGCTTAGTAAAAGCTCAGTCGCTTTGAGATTAGTCAGTATATAATCTCAACTCTGCTTGTGGCCAACTTGTGTAAAACCCCAATTTGGCTAAAAGAATAGTCAACTCAAAACTCCATCTTGAAAAATGTATATTTGGTTTGGAGAATAACGATTCTAAGTCTTGTTCGTTGTTTGATTAGAAATTAACCTTAAAAATTCAATTTCCTATATAAGGAGGTTCATAGGCATATCCTTCTAAAAGCTATAAAGTTTATTGGATACTTTCGAGAATAATTTTTTGGGACAATAGTAGGTCAATATAGGCTAAACATCTATAAATATGTAGTGTTTCTTTCTATCCCTTATCTCTACTTTATTGTCTTTCCTTTAGTTTTCCGCTGCTTATTTACTTGTTTGGTTTTAAAATATTTTCAAACTCTGATTTTTCAAATGATTTTGTTTTCAACCAAAGTTTTTCAAACCTCCACAATTCACGCCCTTCTTATGTATCAAGTCACGTGTCCAACAAGAAACATTAGAACCTAACTCCTTTTTAATGACTAATCGTCTCTGGAGGAAGATGACTCCTAACATTTCTTCTAACAAGAGGACTTTCCTAAACACACCTCCCCCGTTTAATGGTGATAGGTATAACTTGAGGAAAGCTAGAATTCAAATCATTAATCTTGAATTGTAGGAAATAATTATCAATGGTCCATTTATCCTTATTCACTACATTAATGGTAAAGTAGTAGATAAACCTTATTTTCTTTGGACTGAAGAAGACAAGAGAAAGTTCGAATTTGATTTTAAGGCTAAAAACCTTTTGGTCATGTCATTAAGCAAACAAAAATTCTTTATGTTTTTAAATTTAATTCTGCAAGGAAATGTGGAACACTCTTGAAATTATCTATGGAATCTTTCCAAGTATCGAACAAGGGTGAATCAATACAAGAGGCAAAAAAGTTAAAACACCAGATGAATATAAATGTTATGTTCACGGATGGTGTTGAACCATTAAAAATCTTGGAAGCCATGTTAGAACCCTCTTCACTAACAAATATCTAAGATTTAATCATTTGAATCAAAAACCTGTTCCAATCCTTAAATTGAGAGATGACAATGGTTATAACCTTCAGGAAAAATCCAAAAAGGATGAAATCATAAAAAAAAAAAACTCAACGAGTATATTCAACTATTAAAAGATGAATGAAACAAAGAAGAGTCTTTAGTACCTTCATCAAAGTATATTTTTAAGAAGAAGAAGAAGGAAATTGAACTTCAACATTTTCGTTTGAAAAAACAATCTCAGTGGATGAACAATCCTCAGACGATTCAGCGTCTAACAATAGAGAAACTTCGTCAAAGAGAAAATATAAAGAAGATAAATAAATTTCATCTAGTGGAATCTTTGAAAGAAGAAATGAAAAAGAAGTCTCAACAAAAAATATCGCTGAAGACTTGATATCAACGAGAAATTTTAAAGAATCAACCTCTAGTAGAATCTTCAAAGATCCTTCATTTGATGAAGAAGTAAAACTAAAGCTTCTCACGAAGAAGATGATTGTGACGTAAAAACATTATCATACAAACAAATTGTTTAAATTAAACACTAAGTTAATCGAGAAACATGATAATATTGAAACCATAAACTTAGATCTTAAAAACTATGTTGAGTTTCTAGAGAATAGTAATGAAACGCTAAGATATGAAATAGCAGACCATAGAAACTAAGCTAGTAAGTGTGAGACTTCTATCTCGATAAAAAAAGAAATATAAAGGTTGCATGATACCCTAAGTAAATTTACTATGGAGGAAAGAAAAAGTAGATTTAACTTTATCAAATCAAGGGTCTTCCTTTAATAAAACTGTATTAAATTTTAAATCAAGTAGATCACATATTAAAAGCTTTAATAGAAAGAAATTAAATTGCCCTATTTATAAATGTTTGTTTTGTGATAAGCTTGGCCACCTAGAGACATTATGTTATGATAAACTAAGAAGGTATAAAGATAATAAACCTAGACCTCTTAGAGCTACTAACAAATCAAGATCCAAAAAAAATTTAAGTACTAAAGGTGAAAATCTAATATGTTTTTGTAAGAATAGTTTGTAGCTTTAATGAAGTTTTAGCGTATATTAAATGAAGTAACGTAAAACAGTTGTATACCTTTGAGTATACAAGTAATGGTTGTGTCTGATGATTCTGATGCTTGTAATCCAAGTAAGTTCACTAATGGTGTATTTCAACGGACGTGATCAAAGTAATATTTGTAGCACTCCAAAATCTTCCTTTCCGTTTTAGCAGCATCTGGCTTTTGTTTCTTTGCATTTTCGCATTTCTGCATCTGCATAACATTCGTTCTTGAGACACGGGATCAAGGTTTTCCTGTGGTTCAGTTTTCATTTTTTGGTGCAAGAGACGAAATAGCAAGCATCAAAGTCCCTGGCATTTATTTTGCCCAGCGGTCGGGCGACCGGTTTTATTTTATTTTGCAGGGTATTTTCAAGACAGGAGACGACATTCAAGCTATCGCAAACATTCTCATGGTTATAGCATTCAAGAATAGGTTTCAGACGCTTAACAGAGCTCAAAAAGGTTGAAAACGGGCAAATGTGCAGGTTTCCCTCCAAAAGGTGTCAAATTCAAAATTTTGAAAGTGTTAATCGATTAACTGAATGTGTTAATTATTTAACCAAGTCAAAATCACTCCATATTTGGGGTCTAATTTTGATCACTTGGAAGGATCTAGAACAATCTTGAATTTTGTTTAATCTCATTTTCCCTCCAAAATCCCATTCCTCATTCCAAACCAAATTTCACAAACCACATTCCAAACCTCTCCTTTGGATCCAAGCCTAAGGAGTATTTAAGTGATTTACTCCAAACCTCACACATCTAATCTTCATTTTCCACTCTCACTTTCAGAATTCATCTCAATTCTCTCAATTTTCTCTCAACTTCCAAAACCCTCACCAAAGCTCTTCATCCATTGAATTCTTTGATTCTCCATTGGAATCAATGAATTCTTGAGCTAAAACCTTCATCCTTTGTCATCATCATCTCCATTTTTCCATTTGATTTTCTTGCAAACTTGGATCTGAATTTTGGAGTGGATCTAGAAGTGATTATTTGAAGTAATTTGGTTTGATTTTGGTTGATCAACACTTCTATTACAAGAATTGGCTAGGATCTTGAAGTATTCCGGATTTCTTGTTATATCTACACATTCGAAGTGAATCAACATTAACCGAAGCAATTCTCCGCTTCGAAGGTTGGAATTCTAGATCCATTGCATTTTGAACTTATTTTGCATAATCATGTTGATCTTCATTTTTGATTGATTTGATTCATATTGATTCATGTGAATTGTGATGGTGCTGTTTAGATGTGTTTACATCTTGTTTAGATCACTGTTTGCTGGTTTAATTTCGCGCACAATTGTTTATGAGATCATGTGGATGTTTGCTTAAGTGATAACTTGTTGAAAAGTGCTTTTCTGTTGCTATTTTCTGCTGTTGGAGCAGTGTTAATCGATTAACCTTTGGTGTTAATCGATTAACCAGGTCAAACTTTCAATTTTTCTGTTGTTCACACAGTGTTAATCGATTAACGTAATCTGTTAATCGATTAACACGTTCGAACTTTCACTTTTTCAACTGTTTTTCAATGGTTAATCGATTAACCCCTAGCGTTAATCGATTAACACTGTTCCAGCAGGCCTATTTTTGTTGTTTTTCATGCTTGTTTCGGTACCGTTTCGCTTTGAATAATCATGAATCCATATGATGCATTAGGAGTGAGATGTTTTGGGATATATGTCGTTGTTCGTGTTTGTTTAATCGTGATTTCGTCGACACACGTGCTTGCTTTCCACTTGGATACATACTCTCGTATATGTTGTCCGAAGTGATATGCGATTTCTTTTGTTTTACTTGAGTGTGAGAATCAAGTGGTCGAGATGCGCTTGTGGCGGCTGCTGCCCCGCACTTCTCTTCCTCCCACTTTTCTCCGATGACCGATGGTCGTAGGAGTTCGCTTCTCCCATCCTTTCTTTTTTGTGCTTGCATGTTCGTGTTTGCTTTCTTGCATTTCTTTGCTTTGTGTGCATTCTTTTTGCAACCCCTTTCTTGCATTAATAAAGGTCGAGACGCGCTTGTGGCGGCTGCTGCCCCACACTTTTTCCTCCTTTTGCTTGTATGTTGCATTGCATATGCGTTCTTTCTTCTTCCATGTTATGCTTTCTTCTTTTGCCATGTTCCCTTAGGATCTCTAATCTCTTGAGATTATGATAGACCTTAAGACTTAAACCATGCATAATAACATTAGGTAGCATTCCCTTTTACCTCAACCATAGGTATACTTTGCATGACAACTACTAGGTTTGAGTTAGTCTCCCTCTAGTGTGTCCTTTCTCTTCTCATCTTCAAAACACTTTCAAAATATTTAATAAAGGTCAACTAATATTGTACTCTACGAGTCTTAAGCTACTTGGAAAATGGTAATTGGGGGGCTTCCTCTCAATGGTCTAGAGTGTTTAGTGTACACCCTTTGGGTGATATGCGACGCATTCGCTCCTAGGTCATAGTCTTTAGTGCAACATGAATTACAAACAATAATCAATGCACTTCTTCTCTAAAAGACTTCAAAAACAAATTTCAAACCTTTTTCATCCTTCGGAACCTTAATAATGGAAAATCTTTTCAGAGTTTTGTTAACTCTTGGTTCTACCGCAAACGGATAACGCCTAAGTCTCCAAGGTCGAGCTGCATACACCTAACTGCTAGAACTAAGTTTTAACCCTACTCTGGTAAAACAGTTGAACCAACCAGTGTTCTAATTTCCCGAACTACGTTTGCTCTGATTTCTCATACCAGATGAGAATACGTAGGCACGAGACGGCGATGTCTCGGCGAGCAACCTTCCTCACTTTCACCCGTAGTTAGTCGAACTACGTTGACTCTGACTTTCCCATTGCACGAGGGAATACGTAGGCACAGAGCGGTGATACTTTGCCGAGTCTCTTTTCTTTTCTTTTGTCCCTGAGACCTTTAGCTAGATAGATAAACACCCTTAGATAGACAACAAAGCGTGGATCCCGTCGAGTACGACAGACGTGAGGGGTGCTTATACCTTCCCCTTGCGTAACCGACTCCCGAACCCGAGACATGGTTACGATGACCTGTCTTCTCCCGTTTTCGTCAGGTTTTCTCTGATCGTTTCCCTCTAAAAGGCGACTCTTATATCATTGCCGACACCTTTTTTCGCAGTAGCGGCAATATTATTGAGGATGCTTCTCAACATTCATAATAATTTGTGATGATCATTTCTCCTCTTAGTAGGTCGGGGTCATAAGTATGTCATGGATCTATTAGTCTGATAGTTTAATCCAACTCACGTATCAAATAATTCACACATAAGGATTTACGACAATGTTTTATCGTTTCCTTGAAAGAGGGAGTTTACTCAAGTAACTTGAGATTTAAGGTGATACACTTTTTAGAGGTTGAAAAAATTGGAAAACTCTGATTAACCTTCTAATTAAGTGGTTTATTATTTGTTCAATAATTTAAAATTATTACTACTAATGAACTATTTGAGTTTTAAGCATTCCACGAGAAAAAGGTACAATCTAAATGAAAAAGGGTGTCAAAAGCAGTCTTTCAAAGCTAAATCTCCACCCAAGGACCAAAATAATAGGGAGGTTGAAATCAAAGCAAATAATAGATTAGCCTGATCGATTAAACGCGTTATGCGTTTCAAATCAAATAAGCACTTCAAGTCCTTTTGATGGATATGTCAATCAAATAAGCACTCCACTTGAATCTACTTGAGTCTTGATATATCTTTAAATTAGTCACCATCAATAAAGGCTAGAGATATTACAGGTTATCACAAACCCTATTTCTTTAGCTCGACTCAGAGAAATAGATTGATCAATCACTTTGTGCATCTTTGACCGTTTGACTAACTTTAGTATTTACTTGTCTTCATGGGTTGTTGTAATCATAATTACTTAGGTGTTGTCATAATCAAAACCATGACATTATCAGAGCTAAACATTTCTTACTTATCTATGAGTTTCAATCACTTCTTAATTACACCTCCCTCCAAACACACATAGCTCCACAAATCTATTTTTAGAAAATCTACCTCTTCCCAGGTCACTTGTGGATTCTCTTTGATGTGGAAAGGTGTGACGTCCTTCACCTGAGCTCTCCAACAGCAACAAAGATGACAACCTTAGAGTCATACGTAAGCATGAAAGGTATTTCATTAGTGCTTGAATGAGTTTTTGTTTGATATACCTAAACGGTAACACCATAATCATAATATCTAGAGTAATAATTAAGCGTTAACTTCTGATATTAGATATTGAGAAAAATCAAGTCTAAAATAAAACTAAATAATTTTACAACTTGAATACAAACAAAATAAGTCTTCAATGTCAAGTCTTCATTCATAAATCCAACTTGTGTACCTACTTATATGTATAAAAAATATATAAAATAATGTGGAATGAGATATTATCTTAATGGATAACTTAAACAAAATTATCAAACATCTCACTATCCAATTTTTGGATCAAAGTGTTATTTGTATTTACTACAAGGATAACTTATGTAACCTCTTAAGACTTAAGACCACTATGATTAATTAGGAAGGTGTCATGATAACCATTTAACTCTTATATGACTCGCCGGATCCTAAACATACAAGGTCTCTCACAACTGAGTATAGTATATAGATCATATCCATCCTGATATAGCTCGCAGGATATGAATCATATATAATCCTTAATAGCTGAGTATAAAATCGAGAGTGTAATCATCCCTATAAGTCGTAGAAAATGGACTACGCATCATACAATCTACTACCGAGTATATAATTCAAATCCCTATTATTCTAGGATGACTCGTGGGTTCTAGATTCGTGCAGTCGAGCAACAACCAAAATTGCATATCGGGACATGCCCATTCTATCCTATCACAACCAACCGATCAAGTAACCAAGATTCATCTACATTAAACCTAACTTATTCATATTTTTCCTACGATACTTAACCATTGATCAACTCTGCTCCAGATTCTCCTTAGTGTGAGTAGCCTCAAAAGTTATTGTCCATCAAGAGGAATTAAACCCATATTCTAATGTATAACCCGCCCCATATTCTAATGTATAACCCATTGGATGAAAATCAAACCCTTTGATGTAATGGTGTAATCAAATTCTCTTGATTTTGAGTATCCTCAAGAGTCTCCCCACCCATCAGGAGGAATCAAACCCTCTGGATAACACTCACAGTAACTTTTTATGCTTTAGTTATCACTACTCTTAATTGAATGCAAGAGAACCTTCAAGGTTTTTTTTTCAATACCAGATATTCCATTCAATAGCTAATTAATCATATAACAATGTTGTCACTCATTAACCATACACTAAATACAATTAATAATATCTTTGAATGTCATTAACCACAATTTTTACACATTTAAGTATACAAAATAATCATTCTAATAATAAAAATTATGTACTACTCTCTCCATTTTAAAATGATTGTCGTTTTAGAAGAAAATTTTTATTTCAAAATGAATGTTATTCTCACTTTTCAATGTAGTGATAATTGCTATTTTTTTTAATTATGTCATATAATTATTACTCTGTACACTATTTCTAACACATTAAAAAGACTAATTTAGTAAAAGTACAATATCTTATGACAATATCATTGCATTTCTTAATGTGTGTGCAAAAACCTTAAACGACAGTCATTTTGAAACGGAGAGAGTATTATGACAATATCATTACATTTCTTAATGTGTGTGCAAAAACCTTAAACGACAGTCATTTTGAAACAGAGAGTATTACTAACTATGCATGCCTTTTGAAGTTTCCAAATATACTAATACTAATCTGTATTAATCATACACTATTCAAATATACACCAAAAGTTGTAATTAATAACATTCAAAATTTTAACTAAATGTGTTTTGTGGATAACTGATAAACTACAACTCCTTATTATACTCATAAACCATATAACTTTAAATATGAATTTAATTCATATACACATGTAAAGAGTTTTTGCACCGTCTCATTCAATCAAAACCACTAAATATTTAGAAATGTTTGATTTTTATCATACTACCTCAAGGTCATGTGCATGGTTATGATGTGATGACAGTGTGACACTTTTTATCTCAGAAGCTCGACTTTCTCAAAACACAGTCCGGCTCAAGCATTTGTCGTTTGATTGACCTATCATGCACTATAATTCACTCACTGAACATTTAATCTCAAAATTTCCTTTGAAAGACGTTCTTGTCTACGACCCAAAAAGAATGCCGTGATTATCCACAACAAACAAACCTGGTATAGAACAATAAAAAGGTGCACACCATTAGCATTGAACATACAATGTATAAGATAAGAAAAATTGTGAAAAGATATTATTAATCTAAAGCAGCAATGTACCCGAAAAGCCAAAATAATGAGCAATAACTATAACTATTTGAGCAATTAATTACACTAGTTATTGATCATATACTAACAATCCATTTCATTTTTCTACACCTTTTTTCTTTTATCAACGAACACTGCTATTTGAGAGGGAAATGGATAGAATCATAAGTTCACGCGCGTACCGGAAGGCCATAAAGGGCAGCAGTTGATGGACTTCCGTTTTGGGTACCAAAAAGCATTTTATACATTCCAGCTGCTGCAGCATCTCCAAGTCTTTGAACTAACACATCTATGCATATCTGCATTAGCATGTATGTTCATTTTGTGTACTTATTAGGAAATACCTTAAAAATATAGCATGTTGAAATGTTAGAGCAGTGAAAATTTTATACGGCTGTGCAAGTAAATCAACATTTTAGTCATCGAAGTTGTGAAGGTTGGCGAATTTAGTCCCTTAAATTTGCAAAATGACAATTTAGTTTCTTAATTTAGTCAATTTACTCTCTTTGCCAATATACCACCTCTTTAGAAAAATCTCCCCAAAACCAATGAAAGAATTACATACTGCCTTGAATAGTTTCTTGCATCATCAAGACAACTCTAGAAGCTTTAAATTGTGGTGGTAAATTGAGAAAAGGGATTATATTAACTAAGAATCTGCAATTTAAGGGACTAAATTGTCATTTTTCAAATTTAATCAGGGCTGTCTCTATGTGCTTCTACAAGGCCAAGATCGACAATGACTAATTCATTTCATCTTTAGGACGGAAAGAAAGCTCAAGAAAATGGTCATACTTTAGCTTTATACTTTTCATCCTCTGAAACAACAACAAACAAAAGTTCTCTTCCAGGCCTTGTAACAACATATGTAACAACCTGCAACAGTTTAGAACATGGATAAGAATACACAATATAAAAAATTGTTAATTTAATCAACAACGTGCTGTTTTATACCACATGGTCATAGACTCATAGTTATGAACTCTTCAAAAGATGAATATAATCAATAAGAAAACTTTTAAAGCTAGGAAAGAGAAGAACATGCTGAAAACTGAATATAAGAACACTATTTATAACCAAAAATATAAATTCATAAATCATTTCTATGTATCATACAACAAACCTATATAGTCATATACACTTTTATTACTTCCCTTCAAGCTAAGGCATAAGACAAGCTTATTACAATTATAACTTCGGGGATACTAAAAAAGACCCGGGCCTAAGAACCAAAGCTCAACAGCATTCTGATAATCAAAGCCGTTCTTTCCATTCAACTTTTTTATGGTTATGGTAGGAAGACTCAAAATAATAAAGAAAATCAAATTTCTTTTTGATGATTCAACCATAGGAGTAACCAGTCGTTGTACTATAGGGAGTTATTTGTACAAATTTTATTTATTTAATTTTAGGATAGCTATTAATACAACTTATGAGCCTTTTGGCATTGTACATTTGAGAACCAGAAATTAATATATTAAGTTTTCTCCATTTTCAAGTCCAGTCTTGGGATATTCACCCAATGATAAAGTAAACATAGGTCTGAAAATGGTAAGCAGATAAGCCAAACCAAACACTAAATATACCAATTACGGAACAGAGCACCCGGGTAAAGGCCAGCAGGCTGCAACGACCAAAATGTGGCAAAGCATAACCAAGAAGTGCCAACAACCAGGGTGACCCCGGCGGCGAGGCTTGGCAGTGACAGAAATGCAGTATGTGAATCAAGCTTTGGCAACGATACATGAAGAGGAGGCCATTTGACGACTAAACATGATGGGCCAGTACTCACAGTAACTGAAGCCCCAAACTGAAAGGACGGCTGAAGCAAAATAAAGGGAGGGACCGACCAGTGTTCTCTAATAACAAAGAATTGAACAAATTTTTATAAAAAGGGAAGAAGTACCTAAATCCTTAAACTTTGGGAATTGAAATCAATGAAAGGCTAGGACTCTAAGGAAACTATGGCATGCTTAAAGAAAGAGTCAACAGTAATTACAATTGCAATCAACAGCAATGAACCTCGATATACACATTATTAATATCACATATTTCTAATATGAAGAATTGTAAATTATTGTACATTTCTATTAAAGAAACAAGAAATGTTTGCAAGTTTTAGAAGACAAACCTTTCTCAATGTCTCACAAATAGCCACCACCATCCAATCTGGCCAAACAGCTAGAGCAGCTAAATTTAAGAAGCCAATGAAAGGAGTTGAGCATATAGCTGTAGTTACCCCAGCAACAGTAAGAATGCGCCCCTGCACTAGATAAAGAAATACTAATGAAGTGCATAGGTTCAAATACAATTTTAAAAAACTGTTCAAATCAAGCAGAAAAAGTCATTTTTGAAAAGTTTACCGTCAAGGATAGTTGTCCAATAAGAATAAAAACAGCAATAAAGCTATTTATCTGGGCAAACAGTTTTCTCCTGCCAAGAGAGCTGGTAATTGTGCTGGCAATCACACTCATTTTCTGCAATCACAGACTAAAAAGTTTCAGAAGAAATACAATTTAGAGATGGATATAGATTCAAAAGTCATAAAACACATAGCATGGCAATAAAGACCACTTCCAGAGACAAACAGAGAATGTTCCTTTTTAAAAAGTGTATGAAAGAAATCCTATGCAAACGTCTGCACACTATTATCCTTATTTATAGCTTGATTCCAATAAATCAAAGGATGTAATAAAGGGAATTAAGTTGTGCAGAACAAGATGGAATATAGATTAAAATCATGAGGAGATACTAATTAATGATAGATTGTAATCTGGAGTACACTGGGAAATTCAGCTGATAACTCACATCTTAGATATGGCCTTTATTGTGCTAAGTTCTTAAGACAATCATAGGAAGAGCAAATATGGCAGTAGATTTTCGGGAAGCAATAGAGCTTTATATAAATACATAAATTTCCATGTTATATTATTTTGTCAGAATAGAAATGCTGATAATGAAAACCAGAGATGTATTGCAGGACAGGAAATTACCTAACCTGGAAATAGAAGAATGAAGAGACAACTGCACTCAGCCAGATGAATAATGATATATGCAACAGGTAAGTTGATGACAATATAAGCCAGAGTCCTTCCAATATGGGCCAAACTCTATGCTTCACTAAAGTAGGGGATGACTTTGGGGAACCTGTTAGAGTGCGTTCAGTCCTCTCAATCTTCTTGGCCTCATTCTCATGGTTGGAATCAGATTCTCTATATTCAAAATAGATAATTAAGTATGATCATATCCCTCCTATAGTGTTGCAAAATACATTTTTTGTGAAAAGACTTTTAACAGACAAATAATTGAATGAGATGCAAGCAATCCACGATACCCATTATTAACAATTCTCTGATTTATCTGTGTCTTGGTGGGTAGGGAAAAGTGCTGGAAATTACTTAGAACACGGTTACGAGTCTCCAATTAAATGGGATATGCTGCGACAATAGGGAACATTGAAGAGATTGGGACGCAAGGCTGCCACCCAGGGAGTAATTGTGTAACAGACAGTCAATATTCACACATGTAACTAGAAATAAAAGGGGCTTGAGGTAGTTAGTTAGGAGGTTAGTGTGATTTCTGAAGAGTGAAAGAGAGGGACAGACAAGGTGCTGAAATGTCCTGGTAAGAGAGAACGCCTCTTTATCACCATCTTTGTTTTCATCTCTTTATCTCAGATCCTGTATCCTGATGATAAATTTGCAGAGATTTTATCAATAATAATCTATTTCATTTCCCATATTCAGAATCAGCTAACCCCACCTGGTAGAAAACGACTTGGTTGTTTTTACTATGATTTGCTTCCTGTGAAACACGGGTACTCCATTTTAGGTAAAGTACCGGTACCGGGTGTGCACCGAAGTCGTACGAATTTTTTTTTTTAAGTTGGTACACCAACCAGTACACATTTGGTACCACGTACCCAACTTTTTTTAATTTTTTCCGGATGGTATAATTTGAGCTTTTTTTATTGAGTAAAAATTAGGTTAATCATTCTATTTATAAATAAAAAAGTTCTTTCACAACCAAGTTCTTCATCTTCTGCTGAGAGAAATTAGAGCACATACGGATTTATTCACTCATTGAAAAGGAATAGACTTAATCTAAAGAGGGGTGATGATTTAGCTTTTGTTCATACAAATCTCTGTCTTCTCTCGAGAAATAGTAAGGTTTATAATAAAGGAGCAACAAAAATGTGGGATACTTAATAAATAATAAGTTTAATTTATTTATGTTATTGCGCTGATATTAGCTTTTTAAAGCAAATTGTTTTTTAATTTTAATGTTTTGTTGTTATTTAAACAACATAACTCCTTTGTTATTTCTATAATTGTATTTTAAAAAAATTATACTAACGTACCCGTACCTTAGGTTTTTCTAAAAACGCCGTACTCCGTATCAGTATCCATACCGGGTACTGGGTACGTACCCGTATCTACGTAATGCAGTCTGTTTCTAATAACTTGAATTAGAATTTTCCTAGATAAACCCCCATCCCCCGAGTAGATATCCAATTAGATAGTTGAATTGAAACCATTAGCATGGAGATGGAATACTTAGATAAGTAGGATTTGACACCTAAATTTCAACACCTAGCTCTACATGCTGCAAATTTTGCCTCCAAATGCATCTCTTTACTCATTCATATAACTATGAAGAAAAGAATATAGGAATAACCTAATGGGAGACAATTCTTCTTGAACATGAGATGTATCACAATTTATCCCTCTTGATGTCTGAGCTGCAAGTTCCATCAACAAAGCAGCAAACAGAAGCAAGACTGCAAAAGACATTATTTTGATGTAAAACAAAGTAAAAGCACGCAAGAAAGGACTGTATGGGGACATGCAAACTTACATGGACCAACAAAAGCCATTCCTGTGGCAAACAGTGATCCACAAAGCTGGCCAAGGGTGGCACCAGCACCAATAAATCCAAATAATCTTGAACCTGACTGAACCCAGAACATGTTATGTGGGCCCCAGACAACCCAAATTAAAACAAAAACTATGCATCAGGAAACAAACCTCGTTGTCCATTACGTCAATTATCCTTGCCCAAGTTGAAGAAATTGTAATTAGATTAAGCAAAGCAACCTTCGCACAAAAAAATAAAATAATTTATATCACAGATATAATTAGAAGTTAGCTGGAATATAGAATCAAATTTATACACATCATTGTTAGTCATACCCATAGAAACAATCCTATACGGACAGAGATATAAAACCATCCATGTTTATCCCAGCCAGATGACGACGCAAGACTTCCTTGATCACCAAGTTTCCCTTCTTTCGAGGTCAAAGCCGTGGATCCCTAAGAGTAGACCAGAAAACCCAATTTAGCATGATCTTAATACAAATAATATACTGAGTTGAATATCTAGACTGCAACAGACAACTTCCAGTTATATTATTAACTTACAATCAAATTAGACGTCGTATGTCCAGCGGATGAATGGTGCCATAGAATAAAGAACACTATGAGTGATACACTAAAGAACCTGTGTATGAAAACCAAAGCCTGGAATTTCAAAAGGCATCGTTACAGCATGACATGCAAGTAAGCATTAACTAATAACCATTATATACCATTTTCAAATTCATTTCTCATGACAAAAACTGATTAAATTGTTAAATATGAATGCATATTAACATGATGATTTAGATTTTCTCTTATTTATTGGAACAATAAATCATTACAATGATTCAAATCCTAGTTCAAAGTACAACAACCTAAGGGTGGTTTTTTTTAAAAACACATGTAATTGCAATCACATTACGATTCTTATGTCTACATGATATTAAATTGTCTACAACTAATACAAAGTAATCACTAACTAGAAATAGCCATTATATGGAACCAAGAGCTCATCAACCGTATTTTATGATGTATATCATTGTATTTCAAAGTCCCCCACAAAGTGAATTAAGGAACAAACTTAGCACTCTAGTTATAAATTAGACGAGTAAGTAACTCAAGATAGTTTAATTTCCAACCGAAGTACTGTACCTATTTATGTCCAAAACTAACTCCCCTAAACTCATAGGAACTAAGTACTTGATAACTAGCTAAGAGTGTTAAAGAACCTTGCATTCTACAGCTAGTTTCCTTAGCAATGTCCGTAACGCAGACCAAGTTGTGTACCATAACAATAGACACTGCAATCAATCTTCAATATGTGCAATATTTGATTGATTAGATAAAGCACTCTACATGACATGGATGGGGATTTAGTTAGCTCAAAATTCAAATTCAAAAAATAAAAGTTCATATGCTATGCAGTACCAACACTTAATGTTGAAGATATATCTAGTATCTGCCGTATCAGTATCTGACATGTATCAATGTCTACTATTGATACAGATTATTTCATTCAATCACTTCTAATGCTTATTCTATTTTCTTAAATTATTAACGAGTTCTAGAATGTGGTCCGTATGAATGATGAAAATTGAATTTAATACAGAATTGAGATAACATAAATCGTGACCTTGTTTTTAGAAACATTAGGGAGAGAGAAGACGAGTGATGAAAAGGGCGCCGCAATGACGGTGAGCACCAATGAACCTACAAAGAGGCCAGGTAGATTTGATAGTCCCAATGAAATGGCACCTTCGTCACGCAAAGGTAGAACTACGAAATACGCACTCAAAATCTACAAAACGATCCAAAATTGAAAAAAATCAATACATAGTTAAACGGAAGAAGAACATTGAGAAAGTGAAATCACAGGCATAGCATTGAGACGAGAAACTCACGAAGAAGAAGCAGAAGAAGGAGTGGAGAAGAGCAGAGGACTCGTGCGGGTGCACCGTAACGAACACGGAGATAATCGCATCAAATCTATTCCTCCCCATCGCGTTTCTGTTTTCCGATTCGGAAGAAAGAGAAGAACACGTTTTTTTTTTTTGGTATAGTAGCTAGCTCCAAGGTCAAAGACTTACTGCCACGTGGCAAGTTACATCACAGAAGAAAAAGTGCGAGTGTAGTATATAATTGCTTAGCGAATCATAATCATTTAAAATTAAATTTCATGCCACGTAGCATGATACAACGGGGAGAATGATGCGAGTCTATCATAGTGTATCAGTGCTCAACAATTCATTAACCATTTCGACGGCTCAGATCTTTCCACGTAAGAATGCGAGGACACTGTAACGCAAACCCTTCTCTTTCAGCAACGACGCAACGTCTTCAAAAACGACCATGACTTCCCGTTTGATGCTAAAACCTCTGACATTCGGCTCGCGTTTAAACGCCGTTAACCTAAGAAGTTACAGAGTATCTGAGATGAACTCTTCAACTAGGGTTTCGAGTAACGGTGGCGGCGGCGAAGTTCGCTTCCCGTTATCTGCGTCGAACGCTTTGATCATTCAGAAAGGTGATATCACGAAATGGTCCGTCGATGGTTCCACTGACGCAATCGTATGTAAAATTTACTCTGCAGTTTTATATTTTCTTAGAACTGTAACACAATGAACAATGTAGAATTTGATTTATGTATGTATATGAACACGCGCAGGTGAATCCTGCAAATGAGAGAATGCTTGGAGGTGGTGGTGCTGATGGAGGTAAACCACTTTAATTTCTATACATACTTTAAATTTTGAGATTAGTTTGTGTGAATACCCCATTTAGTTTCTTAAGTTGTAGTAGATGGTGCTTTATAGTTAGTGTGGTAGTGAAAATGATCTTGTGTGATGGCTTTTTATGCTGCTTTCAGCTATACACAGGGCTGCAGGTCCAGATCTTCTTAGAGCATGTCGGAATGTTCCAGAAGTCAGGCCCGGAGTTCGCTGCCCCACGGGGGAAGCAAGGATCACACCGTGAGTTCTTATAGTTTTACATATGGTAACCCTTTTGATGTGCATGTTTTATGCTTATGTTTTAGTGGAATAAGAGAAACTATAAGATAAATTATTAAGAAAAATCATGAGATTAACAAATTGGATAAAAACATGGTATTGGATAGAATTTTATGGCGGAATTTTATTCATGTAGCCGACTCCACTTAGTGGGATAAGGCTTGGTTGTTTTTTTTTTTAGTGGAATAAGCACTTACACATAAGAGTGAATCACTAGTTTAGTCTCTAAACTCTTGGGTTGCAGGCTTTGGTCAACTTGTTTCTTGAAGTTAATAAAATTTTCAAGTGTTCCCAAATATTTAGTAGCCAATTGCATTCAGTGTTGTCAATGGCAGATGTCGGTCCATGGCGGAGGGCCAAAATCCCGCCATACTAGCGGCGCCGTTATAGTGGATTGTGGCGGAAAAAACCCGCAATATCGGCCGATATTTACCATTGTGGCGAGCCCATAAACCTCCATGTATATCCTCCATGGCACCGCAATTTGATAACACTGATTGCATTAGTCTGTTTGTGTCGATCAATTCAGTCTTGAAGAGACTAATATTATCCGGGATTTTCAATTTTATGGATCATTATGAAATATTACTATTTCAGCTCTTCTAAAATTTTAGGGACTAAGTAGTTCACTTAAAGTATAATTTTCTTAGATGAGCTTATTGAATATAAGCTGTTTTGGTTTTATTTTCTTCATGAGGGTAGAAATTGAAACTTAGGAAAATAAGCCTTTGCAGAAACTTGTCTTGTATAAACCTTTTACTTGTTGATATGCAGAGGTTTCTTGCTACCTGCCTCTCATGTTATTTATACTGTTGGCCCAATCTACGATGTTGATAGTAATCCTGCTGCCTCTCTGGCAAGTGCTTACAGGTATATTTTTTAATTTTTTGCTTGAGAAGCTATTATTCATCATCTTTGAAATTGAAAAAGATTAGTTCATTTTGTGTTTTAGTTCAGTGCCATTATTACACGTGACTGAAAGATTTGTATTATCAATTTGATTTTTCAGGAATAGTTTGAGGGTTGCAAAAGAGAACAACATTCAGTATGTAGCATTCCCAGCCATATCATGTGGTATCTATGGGTAAGTTTATGTTAACAAAATCCCATTTTCCTCCCCCATTTTCTGTTCATTGGTAAAGAATTATTATGATCACATGTCAATTCTAATATGAAACTGTTAGGACTTAGGATATAGAATAATATATATTAGAGTAGTTAAAGTAGCTAAGAGTCGTTATAAAAGTTAGTTGAGGTTGTTAATAGAGTATGTGTATAAATAATAGAACACAAAGGGTAGAGTAGAGAGCATCTTTGAATATTTATAATTGCGAATAGAGTATTCTCTATTGTGAAGGGGAAACCCTTGGAAGAGAGATTCTCTCCTATTCTATCATATTTCTTAAATAGAGTGTGCTCTGTATTTGGAATCCAATTATTGGATTCCTAACAGACACTTTAGGTTGGTACTAATTGGATTCCTAACACACTTTAGGTTGGTACCATGGCTTGGGATGTAATTATCTTTCACGGTGGAATCCTAAAGAAAAGTTATTTCACTAGGGGTGGGCATATGGATGGACTTCCATTTTGCTTTTGCTCTATGGAGAGAATTATATTTGAGGATCTGCCAAAAGGACAGCGACAATTTATGATTAAGAAAATCGCCACTGTGACTATTCAAACCATTAGGTGAAAAAGCACAATTAAAAAATTCATCAGACAATAGCATACCACTGAAGATGTTGTGTCATGGACATTATCTAATAAGTTTAAACTTAGGTGAAAGCACGGAAGTGCTACTAATATTTTATGACTAACACACCCTGATGCAAAACCGCTTCAGCCACCTACTCAACCTTATATGGAAAATGTAATTATTACTTTGATGAATAGAGCAAACTACAAGGATTGAATTCTAGACAATTCGATCGTAGAAACTTTGATACCATGTCATGAATCAGTTATCTGAAAAGCATAAGCTGTTTGGTGAACATTGTTTTTATACAATATGTAGCCATCCTAATGACCAATTTGTTCCCAAACCTAACAAATTCTGTCTCCAGGCTTGCAACTCTAATTTTACCTTTGATTTGTTATATATAATAACAAATTCTTTCGTAACAAATGCTTAATGCTGAATATTTCAGATACCCTTATGAAGAAGCTGCTACTGTGGCAATTTCTACCATCAAAGAATTCAAAAATGACTTTAAAGAGGTAATTTATGTTACATTTACTCTGCATTCTTTAGTTTGGCATGAGTTATGATATGAATTTTAGAAGTAAGACATCCTATTAGTGAAAAGATCAAAGGCTGATAAACTCATAGGTCTGTTTAAAGTGGTTTGTTTAAAGGCTGATCATAGGTTTATATAGAATTAATGAGGTTTGTTTCTGGTAAGACGGTCTTTCTATAACTGAGGTTTATAGAATGCATTTTTACAGTTGCTAAATTTTGTTTCAGGTTCACTTTGTTCTATTCGAGTCTGATATTTATGGCATTTGGTTAAATAAGTCAGATGAATTGCTGAAAGATTAGTGTCCTCTTAAAAATTAATTATAACATTTCAGATGGTTCTTATGCAGAGAAAGGGTGTAAGCTTAATTGCACCTTACTTGGTGTTATGATCTTCTCTTGAATGTTGAGTGATTTGCTATATATAAAACCTTGGTGTTCACGATGCTTCGATCTAAAATGATAATAGTGGAGTGCTTGTCTATTTCGTTAGTTGGTCCATTTGTTTAAAATTTTAAAAAATATCATTTTGTTATAATTAATTTGGAGATTGTTCTTTAGATATTTAATAGAAAAAACAAACAGAAACTGTGGTTGAAAAAGCTTTCAAGCATGTAAAAATAGTTTTTCACTATTATGATTGAAAAAGTAAATATAGCATAAATCTATTGAATCTAACAATGAATTGCCTAATGTATATTTGAGATTTCTTCATGTTCTTCCCCCTTCTCTTTCTTCATCATCTTGAACATGTTGATATAAAAACCCAGAAAATTGTAAAATAAACCCAAAAGAATTGTTATCATACTCCATCAAACAATTAAACTTCATAAAGCTTCAAAATTGTTTCAAGAATAATTAATGTTTGTCAGGTTTGATTCCATAAATATCTATATTTGATAAACAACGATCGTTTATGATAAGCAAGTAGAGAAGCTTCTAGTTTAACACAATCACTTTCATCAGAGATCAAAAAGCCTACATTCTAATTGTTTTGAATATTGAATAATGTGAATCTTCTATATAGAATTCCATATGGCAGTTGCTCTCTCCTGTATTTAAATATATAAATCAGTTAAGTGTTAAAAAGATCCCATTTAGTGACTAATTTCATTTTTTCCATGTTAATTATTTCAACATAGAAAAACTAACCCAACTAAATTTCCATGGGGATTGCCTTCTGTTCCACCAGTAGTGACTTATCCCCATTACTCACTCTTCTCTATTTCCAATAGTTTAGCAAACCAATGAAGCACACTAACTTCAAATTTCATTGAATTTAGAGAGAAACTACTTGCCAGAAATGAGTTCTAGTTGACCAAAGGTTAGAACACAAGTGGGTGAAAACGGTGGTGGTTTAATAAATATAAATTTTGAAGTTTTTTGAATTTTAATTGTTAGATGGAGTATGATATAAATTTTTATGGGTTTATTTTACAATATTTTTGAATTTTGATATGAACATGTTAGAGGTGAAGATGAAGAAAAAAAAAGAAAAGAAGATGAAGAAATGAGTAATAAATAAATAAATAAAATAGGTGTTCATGGTTCATTGTTAAATTTAATAGACTTTGAATCTTCAATGTTTGATATTTCTTAATTGGATCAAATAGTTAAATCTTAAAAAAAATAACAGAGTTTTATGGTGTATTTCAAGTGAAAAATTAATATAATTGACAAAATTGACTAACAAAGTTAAAGTTATATTTAAATGATTGAAAAATAATTTTTATTAACTAAGAAATTAAACTGGAATCATAAATTAAGTTAAAAGACTAAATATTTAATTAAGTCTTTTATTTAAATATTCACACCTGTCTTTTTCTCTTTTTTTCCTTTTCATTTGAAACAAAACAATACCCTTTTCATTTGAAACAAAACAACACCAACAGAAGCATAGTTATCATCTCTCACATTGTTCTAAACTTTCTCTCAAATTCTACTCGTGTATGTTCAAACCTCTGGAACTTTTACTCCTTTCCCTTCAAATTAAGCACAAACATCACTCACATTTGATAAGTTTTTCATATTGTTAGTTTTTTTATTTGTGCTTCATGCAATTTTTTAATAGATTATAGTTATGTTATATGAGAATATATTCAATAGAAATGTACATTTTGTTTGTTAATAAGACTTGGTGTGAATTTGACATTTGAAAATACGAGCATGACCACATTATACTTTGGTGCATTTTAGTATGGATTTTGAAATTCGTGCCCTTGGTACGGACAACAAAATATAGAATTTTTGTTATTCATTCTATTTTTTAATTTGTTTGTTAGATACATTATTTCCACTTCTTTGATTATGATATGCCCTTTAATGTTTGATTAACGAAAACATGGATGATGTATAATAGAGATACATACATGGTCGAATGATGTATAATAGAGATACATACATGGTCGTGTGGTCCAACATGCTTTAGTGCATAGGGAGAAATCTAGACTCTCGTCATATACTACTAAGGGATTATCTCTTTGGAGTTATGTATCTCTGGCTCATGACGAAGCACCCGATACTCATTTTCATGTTGATGTACACGTGCAAAATCTACATATTGAAGTCGGACTTGATTATGCAACACCTGCTAGTTTTTTGGGAGACCTTGAAATTTGGCTAGGCGGGGAATTGGGTCGACGGGATCTAGAAAGCTTGTGGGTTTTGTTCAAAATGTATAGAGTTCGTGAATCATTTGTTTGTCCACTGTGAGAGTCTCTTTGATTTGGTGTAAAGTCTATAGGTGGGTGGGATGTCTCTACCACTTCTTTATTCTTTTTTAGGGGTGTTACAGGTTTTTCAGGGGTTTGACTAGAATAAGAAATTTCACTCAAATCTACTTTCGATTTGATATTTAATGATTTGGGTCATTTGGAAAATGATGAATAAAATTATTTTTTATCAAGAAAGGTTGTCGGCTAATCACTAGAAGCACTTGATTATTAGCTTGACATGGGAGTGAGTTTATTCCCATGCTTCAGTTCTTTCTCTCTCCTTGTTAGACTGAAAGCAGAACTCAATAGACTATATTTGAGATTAGGAGTGAGTTATGTATGCTTTAGTTTTTTCTCTCTCCTTGTTAGACTTGAAACAAGACTCAATAGACTATATTCGAGATTAGGGATGAGTTAGATGACTCGTTTCTCCTATTTATTTCTTGTAAGTGGTTTCATGTTTACCTTCTTTTGACTATTACTTTTAGGAAGTGAACTACTTCAGTCAGTTTCTTCCATTCTTGTTTTTATAATGTCTTAAGTCGGTTTTGTTTGTTGTTATACTTAGTCTCTTTGATGGATTTTACCCTTTTCTTGTGCTTGTTTTGTTTACTTGTATTCTTCTTTTATTAATATATTGATATGCGTTGCTATTAAAAAATTAATTTATAAAATATCTTTAAAAATAATTTTATCATTGAAAATCATTTTTCATAAAAATATTTTTAAAATAAATTAAAACAAATGCCACCATAATTACACGGCATAAAATTACATATAAAACAAGTGGGCATTACTATTGATCGTGTTCATGCTTTCTGGCAACAAGTGTGTAGAATCTTTGGAGAGGGTGAGGTCTTTGCTTGGCAAATTTTGCACATTAGTTGTTACATAATGATTGATTGGTAAAATGGCAGGTGAGTGAACCTTTTTGCACTCATAGTGGTCAAATGGAGGAGACTATTTTATATGTTTTGAGAAATTGTACTTTGGCTTTGACTTCAATTGTATGGAGACACCTAATTGAACCTAAATAATATTGGAGTGCCTTTATTCTTGCTCCAAGATCTCAGTGGATTGAGCTTAATTTGGATGAGATTGCTACAATCTCTCAGACGATGCAATGACATTAGCTGAGATGCAGTTTGGACTAGATGTTGCTTCTTGTGGAAGTCGAAAAAGCAAAGAGTGCATGATCCAAAATTTAAAAAAGTTCTTTTAAACCTTTAGAGCCAAATATTCATCTCACAATCCTACATGTATATCACATGATGGAAATTTACATAAGAGTGTAACGGTTGAGTGAAAAGATTCAGTTGTTATGCCTCGAGTGATTGGACATCTTTTGTCAAAATAACTTTTCCAGCAACAAAAGTAGAGAGAAGGTATTCATTCCACGCCACCATTACTCACATGCACGTCCTCGATGAAGTTTAAATTAATCACTCAACTTGCAGATGTCAACAAACTTCTGTACTGCATTATGGTACTGGGTTCCCTGCATATCGGACAGGCACAGCTCGTTCATGTTAGAATATTGGCTTATAGTAACTCCATATATCTGCTATCTAGAATCCCATAATTATAAAGCAGAGAAGAAGAAATTTATTTCCCCCTGTCCCTCTTTCCCAGTCAAACAAACAACTTCATAATATACAAGGTCAACCATCAATAAGAAAAAAACTAATAATTGGTTTCAGTTTAGATTAAGGAAGTGTTTGTTTGGAAGCTTATTTGAATTTATCATATGACATTAACACTTATATAAGATAAAAGATAAGGCAATGGTAAATAGCAGCTTGCGAACAGATTGAACTGGTAAACATTACCTCCCAATAAAGTTGGCTACAGTCCATACACTGCCAAAACTCTAAATTCTTGTTAAATAAGCAACTTGGAATCTTTTGGAAACCCTTTGCAGCTTCAATAGCCTCTTCAGTTGAAAGTGGCTTTTGAATAAACTGTCCATTGCATTTTGTGCATCTTGACATTAGCTGATTCTCGCTAATATTTAGCTGAAAGGTCTCAATAATCTGAAACACACCTTAAATTTAGCTTTGTGACACTACGACATCAGTTTCTCAAGCAAGATATGGTTTAAAAAAATCTATCCATCATGCAAAAATTGAACAAAGAAGGAAAATAACTTTTTAACTAGAAATCTAAATAGAAATAAACTGTCCAAACAGATTAAACTTCCAAATCGATGGGCTCAATTCTAGCCTATTACAAGTATTTACCACATTCACATTATCCATAGAAGTTCAGGTTCTAAACCTAGACAAGAGTTCCTTAAAAGATAAATGTGTTGTACTATTTAACTTTACTTTCATAGAAATGTATATACACAATTTCTTTTTGATCCAAATATCTAACAGTCTTTCTAATTTCTAAGTAGATAACTAGAGCAACAGTACCTCAAGTAGCTGTTCATTTTTTAGAAGGCCCTTCACTCTATATATTTGATAGTCATGTCTTAGCAATTTCGCATCCCGTGTCAAAAGCACTCTTTTCTCTTTTTGTGCTTGTGTTATTAACTCCCTGAATATAATGAAAATAATTTCAACAGACAGGAAAAGGAAAATAGAATTAAATCAGTTGCCAGACAAATAATAATGATTCTTACACAAAAACCAACGATTAGAAAATAACATCAGAAGAATACTCTATTACCTTGGTTCAGGCTTCTTTGAATTAGGAACTGCAGCATCTATCCCAACACAACGTAAATGTTTTGCCAAGCCTTCAACCTGAGTAAAATTCCTTACCAGATTCTTACTCACATTTTAATTTCATAGACTCGCTACTAATGAAATCATTCATTACAATAAAATCAATTTACTTTTTCTTTTTTTGACTAAAAACCTTCTTTTTTTCCTTCCTTTTTGGATAACACATTTCTTCAATAAAATATTGCCGAAATCAAAAAATTGACACCAATGATGATGAAAATGGGTCATATATTATGTGCCCAAGAGTGATTGGAACTTAACTACATCTGCAGTAAACCTATCCAAGGTTAAAGAAAGGAAATATCAAATGTTCATAAAATTTGAAAAAAGGGGATATCTCATAATAAAATTTAAGATGCTTACCATAACATCACAGAGGAACTTTGGATATCCATCTCCCCCAACTAATGGATCCCAAGGTGCAGTACCTTGCCACTCATCAAAGTTCTCTATATGTTTTTCTCCGGAAATCCCATTAATTGGCAACTGTTTCTTTCGTTTCTTTTTGGAGGTCTTCGGCTCTCTGTCTGATTCCTTTAGCAAAATCCTATCACCATGTTTTTTGACAATTTTCAACAAAAATGCGTCCATTGGCTTAGTATCCCGGCATGCTGACTTTTTAATCACTTCCCCTTCTGAAGGCAGCACCTGAACAACACCAGAAGAAGTAGTGGCTTGGACAATTGCCAAGGCTTCACAGAATTGAGTACTAAGAACTTTATCAGTCATATCATGCTTCTTGAAAAGCTCTTTCAACCCAAGATTTGCACTTGAAATAGACAACTTGTTGGTCTTGAGATCCAACTCTCCTGCAGTGAAGAAATTAATAAAATCTGATTACCGAAAATTCTATGTATACATCCCTAGTGAAAGTATCGAGAACATATCAATTTTTAATTAGAAACAATATAGATAAGGAATGAAGGAATGTATACTGTGATCTAAAAGTAAGACTATATACATGCATGCTTATATTCAATTGGGTATAGTTGAGGATGAAAGCTGAAGAATGAAAACAGCTGATCAGCATTTGAAGGATTATTGGAACTACAAATGAATCAAATCATATTATAAAAATCAATCTTCTATTTTATATCCATTGTCTTTACAAGTGATTCAAAATACTAAGATGTATAGTTGGCAAACTCTCACAAGATATCAATTTATCTTTCACCTTATTTTTGTATTTCTCCATTGTTTTATTTTAACAAACAACTATTGAAAGAATTGTTTTGACAATGCACTTTGTAATATTCTGCAACTAGTGTACAAATAAGATTGTGATTAATCAAGCAAGCCACAAATGGAAAATTCCAAAGATGCCACACATAAGTTTTCTTTCCATTTTTTGACATGGAACTTAAGTGGATTGTCATGTAGCAAAACACTTAAGTTCCAGATGTAAAAGTTAACCATGTATCTTTTCCACATCGCAATAAATTGCTATTTATCATCTTTTCCCAGTGCCGTATTGGTCTATTTCTTCTGAGGGGTTTATGTTGAATGTCCAGGGACCAGTCAAATTTATCCATCCATTTTAACAAATAGAATGCTGACATTGCTGTGAGTGAAACTCCTACACGTAACTTTTTTAAACTAGAGGAAACAAATATTTTGATCAATCAAAGTTTCAAATGTTGAAAGGAAAGAGTATGTATAAGACAATGAGAGGCTTAAAGTTTGTGTATGAAACTTTCAGTAAAAACCTTCTTCGGCAACCTTTGCCTGAAAGACCTTAAATATTCCGAGCAAGCAATGAGCATCCATAGCTGCATATGTCATTTGCTCTTCTGTAAGAGGACGTTGTGACCAATCACTACATTGGAGTTCCTAAAGCAAATATAAGTTCAGTTAACACTTAATAGTAACTGAAAATGCCAATTGGCTGTGTCTTTGGAATCTGAAATTCCAACAGGACAAAACATATCCACAAGCATATCAGAGGTCCCCTTTATGTCCTATAATAGATTATAGACATGCTGTGTTTCTAAATTTTTAATAACCAACAATAGTATAAACATCACTAATATTTCTATAATGGGTCATGCTAACCAGTGCCCTGAGGGCACTAGTTAAGAATTCCAAATAAGGAAAATATGTTATATTTAGTTCACTCAATACACACAATATTCTTTAAAAAGTCTGATTATTTCTCTTTTCAAGGCATTGAATACACATATATTTAGAAAAAAAATGTATTTTTAATCTCTTAAATAATGCCCAACTTACCATTTTAATCTCTTAACCAATGCCCTGAGGGCACTCGTTAGCCTTTCCCATTCTATTATATAAGTTCAATCATGTTGTTCCTTTTTAAATCTCAATAAACATAACAGTTTGTAACTTGCAATATTTGGTTCATGATCAAACAAGTATTTTCAAAGTCACTTTGCAAAAGCTTAAGATATTCTGATAGATATAATCCAGCAAATATGGAAATGTGTTTTTATCATAAGAAAGTATATAAACAACAATCCAATCACATATTGTATGATGGACCTGTCAATTCTAAGTCCTAGCTGAAAACATTTTCCAAAAGATTAGGTTCTCATAGAATTCACATGTTGGTAACTTAAATATTTTTAGGTTGATATGTTGATGGCAATAATTGAAGAGTCTAACTCCATTTAATACAACATCAAAATCTATAAAAAAAAAATTGCTCAAATGCGAATAGAAAACTCATTTGATTAACAGCAGATAATTTCACACAATCATTATCTAGCTTAATCACAAATTTCAGAACATAGTACACACACATCCACAAAGTTGAATTGAATGGCTTATTGAATAAACATACCTTAGATAATGAAATCCCCAACATTTCTCCACAAATAGTTGACAAACTCTTATTTTGCTTCGATACACTTCTTCCATGTTTCGTATACTGAAGATGATTGTACACACTTGTAATATCCAAATACGGTTCAACCTATCCACAATTCACCACAAACACAAATCATCACAACAACAAAAAAAATGCACACGTTTAAGCATATGTTTTCATCATAAAACTTTTTCAAAAAAATCCTATACTATTTTTCATCACAAACAGATTCAAATTCTCACCTTATCGAAACCAGGATTGCATCCCTGAGAACAGAAGGTGGATGATAAGTATACTAAATCTTGCTTGAATCTGAATCCTAGTTTCAAGATATCAGGGGAAACCAGCATTTCTTGGAGAAGTTCCCATAGTGAAGAGAGAGGAATGGAGAGAAGGTCGAGAAGGAAAACTACCGAGTCATCACCGAGTTGACACGCGATTTGGAGTACTGATACGGTGGGAAACGACTTTTGTTGAGTCCGGACGGGTTTCCACTCGGCGTCGAGTCCGACGAGGGAGGTTTGAGTTAGAGACCGAGTCAGTTGAATAAACTCGGGTGAGTCGGTGGCGGTAACTAGGTGGATTTCGAGAGGTTTCTGGTTTTGTGGATCCATTTTGAAGAGAAAAGAGAAGAACGAAAGTTTGCTAGTAAAGAAATAGAATTACTACTTTGCACCCTATGCTTACTTTTGCACCCCACTCCACTATTTTAAAAGGCCCAAACAGAAAATGGCCCACGATTTTAAGAGGCCCAAACAGAAAATGGCGCCACCCAAAATGTTCCCGCGAAAAACAAAACAAAATAATGCGCGAAAAAGCGTATCCATTTCTTAATTAATAATTTAATAATTTAATAATCAATTAATAATAGTTAATATAAAATAACCCTCTTCCTCTTCCTCTTCTCATTTTTCATTTCTCAGAAAACACTCACGCGCCCATTCTCGAAACCCAAATTTCATGGCTTCGTCTTCGTCACCAACAACAACATTGAGCCGGAGAAGAACTCAAGCTCCGATTCCAGCTCCGAAGAAACTCTCCAGCCTCGACGACGTCGTTTGCCAGAAATGCAGCTCCGGCAAATCCCCAACCAAGTTGCTCCTCTGCGACAAATGCGACAAAGGCTATCACATCTTTTGCCTCTCACCTATCCTCGCAAAAGTCCCCAAATCCTCTTGGTTCTGCCCCTCTTGCTCCCAAACCACCACCAACAACCCTAAATGTATATTCATTCTTTCGGTTACAAGTTAAAACCCTAGATTTATGATATTTTAATTTTATATTTATTTATTTAGGTTTTAACTTATTTATTACATTTCTAAAGTTTTATTAACATGCCGTTTGGAAATGCAGCTTTTCCTCTTGTACAGACGAAGATTATTGATTTTTTCAAAATCCAACGGTCTTCTGAAGCATCTCAGATTCCGAATCAAGGTAAGCTGAATATTATTAATCTTATTCAATTGATAGTTTAATTGTGATATAAGTGTTTAATAATTTTGATTGGATTGATTGATTGATTTGGTTTTTTTGTTGAATTTGATTGAACTTTTTGTTTTGATTTTTTTGGGGGGTTTTAGATTCAAAGAAGAAGAGAAAGAGGGCTAGTAGTTTAGTGGTTTCCAAGAAGAAAAGGAAGCTGTTGCCGTTTACCCCGAGTGATGATTCTAGGAGAAGATTAGTACAGATGGCTTCGTTGGCAACTGCGCTGACTGCAACTAAGACGGAGTTCAGTAATGAGCTTACTTATATGCCTGGAATGGCTCCAAGGGATGCTAATTCTCCTTCTCTTGAACATGGTGGAATGCAGGTAGTTATTCAGGCAATTATTTAGGTGTTAATTTAGTGAACACTAAACATATATACAGCCACACTTACATGCAGACATTGGTTATAACTTAAGATAATTGAATATGATCTCAAATGTAGGGAAATAACACTGGACATGACTTCAATTTAATTGTTGGGCTAGTTAGTTTGTTAGGATTTAATTTCTTAATAAGCAGGCATTACATTGTGAATGTTAATTATATTGTAGTGGCACAGCTTGTTGTCCTTTTGCGTGCTATGCTATTTCTGTGTATAATCTTGATTATATATATATAAATTTCAATCTCTGACTAAAGATTAACAAATTTATAAATATATGGTGAAAGTGTTGTTCTGTATGGAGGTTAAGCTAAAACTTTAATCTCTGTTTATCTTAAACTGGCTGGTGTGGAGGTTTTTGAGAAACTTGAAGTCAATTAAGAAGAGATAATAGAATGTTGTTTTTGTTAAAAAAATTCACTGCCACAACTTATCTTATAAATAAATGTTCTTATTTTGTCCTATTGGCTGATTATCTTATTATGCAGGGAAATTTTTTGTAACCTCTCAACTTATCCTTAATGTAGGACTTGTATTGTAAAGTTAAATTGTCTGCATAACTATGTTAGCTATAGTGCAATAGGCATTTGTATAGTAACAATGACAAATTGAAATTTTGCTACACTTAAGTATAAGTGGTTGTCTACAAACTAGTTTGGGTTTCTGCACACTACACTGTTTGTCATTATTATGATGCATTTGGTTGTATTTTGTAACACTTAGTTTGATAATGATGACAGTTGTTTATAGTTGTTGTGTTCTAAAATCTCAATCTTGTTCTAGAATTCAAGAATGTTTCAGAAAAAACGATTGCTTATTTTTGGCATTACTATTAGTTTTTCTTGTTATTGTTATATGCATTTGAAATTGATGCAAGATTGTATGTTTTTTCCCAGGTAATGTCAAAAGAAGACATTGAGACTCTTAACTTATGCAGAAGTATGATGGAAAGAGGAGAATGTCCACCCCTCATGGTTGTTTTTGATCCTGTAGAAGGGTAAGTACTTGTGCATCAGAAACTGGCATAATCTTTTTCTCCTGCACTGTGTTGTTGACTTTTATTTTCTTCTTTTGCAGCTTCACTGTGGAAGCAGACAAATCCATCAAAGATTTGACAATAGTAACAGAATATGTTGGAGATGTAGATTTTTTAAGGAATCGGGAATATGATGATGGGGATAGCATTATGACACTTCTTTTTGCTTCTGATCCTTCACAATCGCTGGTCATCTGCCCAGATAAACGCAGCAACATAGCACGATTTGTTAATGGCATCAACAATCACACACTGTATGTTCCATTTCGAAATTTTATTCTCTGCATATGATTAAGGGTACGCAATTGATTGTTAATAGGGTTTAATAATGGCGGCAGAGTTATATTTACCATGCACTCCTTAACTTAAAATCAGTTTATTACAAATTTTCCTGAAATGAATTTAATTTTTACTTTCAACTTATATTTAACATTTAATTTTCTACTGTTCTATTGAAAAAACTACTAATGAAGTTTCTTGTTCCCATACAGTGAAGGAAAAAAGAAGCAGAACTTGAAATGTGTAAGATTTAATGTCGATGGTGAATGCCGGGTCCTTTTAATTGCTATCAGAGATATAGCCAAGGGGGAAAGGCTGTACTATGACTACAATGGATATGAACATGAATATCCAACTGAACACTTTGTCTAAAATTTAGTAGTTCATTCAACCTATACCTTTGGCATTGATGGCTAGAAAGTATTAAGAACTGGAACTTCAAAACGGTTGTACTGTCCATGTAAGAACTGGAACTTCAACCTATACCTTTGGACATGTATTCATTAGATATACCTTGTGGACATGTAATTCTTGGATAATTCTTGTAACTTGTGGTTTTTATCTATCAATTTATTAGCTGATTCAACTTATACCTTTGGCATTGATAGCTAGAAAGAACTGGAACATTTAAGTGGTTGTTTTGTCCATGTGTTGCATGTATCTTAAAAGATACCTTGTAGACATGTAAATGTTTGGGTAATTCTTGTCAACCTCCGGCCAAATGGGTATTTTTATCTATGAAACATTAAAGTCTGTAATCTAATTTTGATTTGCCGTGCAAGTAGGTACAGTTTAGAATGTCTCTATTAAGGACTAATTAGCTTTCAATGTAAAATGATTCCCAAACGATTTTTAATCAATAAAAGAATTTAAGGATTTAAATGAATGATTATGTTGCCACTTTCGGTCATATCTAGTGGTGGAGGTTTGAATTTTGAGAGTGTGTTTCACTCAAGGTTTTTAGTTTGAATTTTATTGGATGTTAATATTCTATGTGAAAAAATCTATCCAGAGCTTAGCTTTGACTTGTGCTTTTATCGTATTGTTTAATATTTATTGTTTTTAAAGTGTAGTGTTACCGTGTTTTTTAATATAATATTGGATTTTTTAGTTTCCTACTTGACTTTTTTTTTTTTGAGTTTTGTTAAAAATACAAGTTTATGAGTTTCTTTGAAGAAATACTGAATATTTTTAAAATATCTGATAAAAATGCATTATTTTCTAGAAAATATATGATAAAATACTGGAATTTTCAAATATATGATGTATTCATATCATGTTTTAAAAACATTTAGTGCAGAACAGTTGGTTTTTTGTAAAATTGTCTTTGTAACTATTAGATTTTTCAAAAAAGATGCCTCTAACCTATACTAGGTATCAAATATATTGAAAAATCTTATACATACCATATTTTCTGAATTTTTAAAATATCCCGTAGACAATGGTTTTTTTTAAATGTTTTTGTTTTTTAAATTAAATTTTTAACAAAACAGTATAACAATATTAACATATTGTATCAAAAGTATCTTACCACTACAATTAACTCCATAAAACATCTACATATAATGGATAGTGTATATATAATGTATAATGTACAAAAATATTAACAATGGATAGTGTATATATAATGTATAATGTACAAAAATATTAACAATATGATGAGGATATGGAGAATCAAGACTTAAATGAAGTAATCTAAAGTTTGAGATTTCTTATGATAAAGGCACGTGTTAGGAGAGTTAATGGTGCTCTAATATAATTTATGAACAAACCAATGGGAGCAAGAGACCAATTGAAAAGAAATTGAGAAAGACTTATCATTTTGGTCCAAGTTAATGAAAAGGACATGTCATGTGGGCTTGTTGGCCTATTTTGATGTTTTTAACCAAGAGAATTTCTTAATGCACCATAAATACTTCTTAACTACCACACGAAATTATTTAAATGTCCTTAATTTTTGGAGATACATCTCCAGACACACATATTTTTGAAAAAAAGTTGAAATATTCCGGAGATGCATCTCCGACATAATTTAAAACATGTAATTCATCCCACTCAAACCATTTACATTTGAATTGTACCAAAAATTCATCTCTGTGAACATTCCAGATATACATCTCTGAAATGTATCAGAACAAATATTTCATGTTATAAGTATTTTATCTATGTTCAAATGAACTATAATGCACAATCGAAAATAAAAAAAAAAATTGACGTACATAATTCCAGATGGACAACAATGCCATACAAAAATAAAATACCAATAAATGTCGAAAATATCGTACAATCGAGATCAATAAAGTAGTAAGAACATCAAAATAAAGTACAAACTATAGTACTACAACTATATAATAAAAGACTATTATGTGTGTTTGACAACCTTTCCTCTACCTTCTCGGCCATTAATCCCTCTGTCCTTCGGCGATGTCTCTAGTATAATAATGCCTCATGTACCTCCGCCATGATGGCATCTAGGACTCACTTGACATCAGACCCATTAGGGAAGATACTTGACTGAATGACTGCCTACGCAATCTCCACTATGTGACGACACCTAGGCAAGACATCATCAGTATGATCGAGTTATGCATGTTCCTTCTCTAGTATCTCCTAATGAGCTGGTCTCAGCGAATCTCTTAGAGCAGCATGCATCATGTACAAATGTGACACCATGAAGAACCATTTGATGTACCATTCGACGTAGCTCTAGTCCCTCTCAATTATGGTAGCTTATGCCTTCTCTGGTACTAGATGTCTCTCATAATCATCAAACATCTCTTCTATATCGTCTTCAGGAATTCAAATATAGAATGAGCACCTCTGGTCCTATCGACCTCTTCCTTCGCCTCCCTTGGATCATCCCCAAGATACTCTACCATCATCTTGAGCGCCTCGTCTTTGGTAATCTTCCCATGATCTAGGAATCTCCTCCTGATGGGAAGATGTAGGAAATACGAGACATCGTTGAGTGTGATCGACATCTCACCATGTGGGAGATGAAACAACGAGGTCTCCGAGTGTCATATCTCCATGAATGCATTAAGCATCTTGTGGTTGACCATAGTATAACCGTTCATGAACAAGTCCTTCAGACCAGATAAGGACAAAACCGATTGAAACCAATCCTCCTCTTGTTGAGGCAACACAACAATCTTCCTCTTGTGGTTAAGAAACTTATAGGAAAATTAAAACTAACGTAAAATTAAATAAATAATCCAACTAATGTTATCTCTCCGTCTCGGAATCTGCTGGATCTTCTCCTGCTAAACGAATGTGTGCTGAGCAACCCTACCATGCCTCAGTCTATCATGTCTATCAACCATTATGCATGTAAGTTAAATTAAGGCATGTCATTAGTGCAGGCAAATAACACACGAGCAAGAAAATTAAAAAAAACTACAGGAAATTCCGGAGATGCATCTTCGAAATCACCAAGAAACTAAATGGTTGAAAAATTTCAAAGATGCATCTTCAAAATTTTCTACAGAAAATCTAACACTGAATAATTTCGAAGATGCATCTCCAGAATTTTCTACAACTCAGAAGTTGCGTCAATGGCGTAATGTACCACATGCAAGATCAAAATAATTTGTTTTGATCACCATTTTTAGCTAACAAACAAATTATACACTATGTCTAAATTACATTAGATGTGATTTCTATTTATTTCTAACCCTAATCATTGATTTCTATTCATTTACACCAAAACTTAAATATTTATGAAAAACTCAAAAAACTTACTTGAAATGGATGTTTTTGATGAAGTTGGATGATGTTATAGATGAAATTTGATGCTCCCAGGAGTTCCATTGAGCCTTGTTTGAAGGAATTTGACTTGGTGTAGTTCTGTTTTGAGAGAGGTTGAGTTGATTGAGAAAATTGTGAAATGAGGAAGAATAAGAGTCTAACGCGACTTATGCTCTAAAATGTTCTAGAGATGCATCCTTGAAATATTTTAACGTTAACTTACATTTAGGTGTGTCCAGAGATGTATCTTCAAAAACAGAGGCATTTGTGAAAATTAATGTGGTGCAGTAGAAACATATAGGTGCGTTAAGAAATTCTCTTTAATTAATTATGTTGTAATAAAATGTGTTAGGGCTTAACTTGTTAAATTTTGCCCCAAAACACTTGTTCTTTTAAAAAAAAACTTTTTATGTGTTTTAAAACATTCTAAAGCTCTTTAAACTTTAAAATATCGTGGATTTATATTTTCAAGTAAATAATGGGCTGAAGAAATGAAAAAGTAAAGCTTTGAAGAAGGTAGAAAGATAAAAATTGGATTGCATTAATTAAAGTGGCTATAAATTGTTATTATTCGTCAAAGAAATGAGTATCCACTTTCTCCACCACCTTTAGTGTGTGACCTTTCATCCTCAAGTCATTATTAATATGTTAGTGGGTTGAAGTTGTAGAATTTCTTGAGTTACTATTGTAAATTCAGCAAGCTACTCTTGACCTATCAAGTTGAATTTTGTTTAACAAGCACATTGTGTGATTTTGAGAGCTTTGTTGCTTTAGTTCTAGATTGGACCATATTTTTATCTTATCAAGAAACAAAGTTTTTTACGGTGATCTTCACTTATAGGTTTATCATCCTTTCTAAATTATAGAAAAAGTGTGACACCCCATTTTTATCTTTTTCACCTTTTTCTTTCTAAATTTTAATTTGTTTCAATTCTATCATAACTCTAATATTATATATAATTTTGTGATTACAATGCTATATTATCACCTTAAAATCACAAGTTTCATAAATTAATAAAATTATGAGAAAAATGCCCGAATATCAAATTGGTTAGCCATCAAGTGGTATTAAAAGAAGAGTTTGTATAAGACCATTTTTTTTTTTAGAATTTCCATTTACGTTGTTATTAGCTTGTATTGAATCATATATTAAAAGTGTCTATAAAAAATTATCGGAAAAAAAAAACAGGAAAAAAATCATAAAAAATTCAGGTTGTGTTTATACTTATGATTATTCATATTGCTTTATTTATCGCTCACATTCTTGTTTATCTTGTTAATTTCCTTTGTCTTAAATTTTCTCTTTTATTTCCTTGTTTTATTTTTATTTTCCTTTTATTTCCATCCTTTTGAGTATTTTCCATTTGAAATTTGTTTTTCTTGTGCGATTGAATTTGGTTTCTTTAAAGAACTAAAAAGAGCAATTAAGTTTTAAAAAAAAAGGCAAGAATGTTCATTTAAAAAAAAATTGAGTGTAAACACGTGAGGATTATTATTATTATTATTATTATTATTATTATTATTATTATTATTATTATTATTATTATTATTATTATTATTATTATTATTATTATTATTATTATTATTATTATTATTATTATTATTATATGATTAACTATGTCAAATTCAGGTGGTAATGATAGTCCTCGTCGAATAGAATCTAATAGACTATTGTTGGAAGCTCTAACAACTAAAATGAGAGAAATGATGAAAGATCAAACAGAGACAATTCATGCGAGAATTGATCAATTAGAGAGCTTACGTAATAATACTAATGAGGAGGAAAGATTAAGGAGAAGGAAAGTGAGAGGTCATAGAGAGGAAAAGTTGAGTGGTATGAAAATTAAAGTTTCAACTTTTTAAGGGAAAAATATCCAGATGCTTATTTAGAATGAGAAACAAAAATTGAATAAATTTGTGCTTGTAATTCTTATGCTAATGTTCAAAAAGTACATGTTGCTGCCCTTAAATTTACAGAATATGTCTTGGTGTGGTGGGATCAAACTGTCAAAGAAAGAAGAAGATATGTAGAACAAGTCATCAACACTTGGGAGAAGATGAAAAAAGTTATGAGAAGAAGATTTGTTCCTTCTATTACCACAGGGACTTGCATAATAGATTACAACGGCTCACTCAAACTTCTAAAACTGTTGATGAATATTACGAAGAGATGGAGGTTTCAAAGATAAGAGCTAATGTGGAGGAAGATAATGAAACAACAATGGCTAGATTTGTTCATGGTCTAAATTGTGACATATGTGACATAATGGAGTTGCATCATTATGTGAAAGTAGATTATGCATCAAGCTATCAAGGTAGAACAACAACTCAAGAGAAAAAGTCTCGAAAGGAGAAGCACTACCACTTTCAATTCTCAAAGTTGGAATGATAAACTAAAGAAGGAAGGTATTTCATCATCTAAGGAAGTCACTGTTGAAAACAAAGGTAAAATTATTACCCCTTTTTCAAGTGTTTCAACTAACAAAAGTGTTAAGTGTTTCAAGTGTCAAGGCCAATGACACATTACATCTCAATGTCCAACAAAGAAAACTATGTTTATGGAGGAAAATGAATAAATTGTTGAAGGGGAAGATGATGATTATGACGAAGAGTTTGAAGAAGGTGAAGAAGAAATACGTAATGGAGATTTACTCATGGTGAAGAGAACGTCGGAAATCCAAATCAATTATATATGAGCCCATACCCGCGTGTTCATTAATGTTTGTGCCCGTACTCATATCCTAAGTACCCATACTCATACCCGCTTACTCGCCTTTTTAATAAAAATTAATCGATCAATTATAATTTATCATGTCATTTTAATTTTTTAACATTTAAAAAAATTTGAGGATGTTATTGTTGAGTTAAGAAATAAACAAAACATTTATATTAAAATGCGTAGAAATTTAATAGTGATTTATTTAATAAAATTGTTAGATTAATATGTGTACATGATAATGAAAACAAAAATATATAAATACATATTGTGCGGGTATGGGGCGAACTGAGTATTAAAGTACATGTGCTCGCACTCATACCTACTTATTTTAGTGGATTTTTGTCTATGCACGTACCTGAACCCATTTTGCGGATTTTTTTACCTTACCCATTATGGGTAACTTTTGCAGGTACCCACTAGAAATGGGTACAATTACGATTCCTAGGACTGACCAATTTTGATTGCTTTAGGCTCCACACACGATGAGGGAGGGGGAAATTGTGGAGGTTTGAAAAACGACAGTTAAAAAATATATTTTCTAATTTAGAGTTTACAACTATTGGAAGAAAACGTTTAAGAAGAGTATTGGAAAATTAGAGTAAAAAAAATTATGCAGAAAGTAAAGAGATAATATAAAAGAGATGACACTGTGATTTATAGAGGTTCAGTCTAAATGAATTGGAATATCCATCCTCCTAAAATTTGATTTTTAGAATATCCAATAATGCATATGCGAAATGTAGGCTTTAAAAATGGTTTTAGAGAATGTGTGATTTAGGATAATACTTTATGGGAATTCCTTTGTGTTTTTACAAAACACTAATCACTCAGACACGATCAAGCGTGCTATCATACTTACTCTCTTTCACACTTTGAAAATTCAAGACTTTGTTGAACACACCAATCACATAAGCACTAAACTTAAGTCTTATTAGAGATGTATCTTGAGATATCTTCAAGTCGGACGCCCTCGTCAAAGAATATTACAGAGATCATTAAACTCTAACTCTTCGATTTTATTCGGTGAAAGAGCTTAAACAATTTTTTGTACATCTTTAACCGTTTGAGATAACTGTTTTCTTTTATGCTTTAAAGTCAAATTATGTCTTCATAAATTACTATGTGTTATTATCATCAAAACTATGATAGACATAACCTACTTTGATCAGATAAAGCTTGCAAGCATATAGTTCCACAAAGAAAACTTAATCTTCTTTTCCAAATTAAGAGTTATATAAAAGAGGATTATAAACCTCTCAAGTATATTTATTTAAATATAAATAATATAATTTTATTAATATTATTATTATAGGATGATAATGTGTTTGGTGTTAAATAATCATTGGTCAAACATTTTCAATAATTTAATCATGTTAGTTAACATTAATTTTTTTCCATATTTAAATGATTTATTGTAAACTAGAATTTAAATAGGATCAATCATAAAAATGGTTTAAAATTACTTCTTTTTTTTTAAGATGTTAATATGAAATTTTGTATTTAAGTAAACTACAACCCATTTTAAGGTTTTGAAAATGTGGATAACACCTATAGATAAACATATCCAAATTACATAATTGAATATGGACCATAAATTTTTTTGAACAAGTCATATCTATTTATGAAAGTTCTAGCTGCTATTCCCACCCCCTTGTTGTAATGAACAACAAAATATAGTAAGGATCCATTAGGTCAGTGTGTCTAAAAGTTTCCTATTGGGCTTCCATTGAGCCCAAACCATAATCTACTTAATGAACCTCCTAGATCCATATAAATTTTATTTTTGGTTTCATAACCTCAAAGTTACAAAGCCAACCATTTCAAAAATTCAAACCTAAATAATCCCTTGATCCCAAACACACACTGTAATAATTCATCTGTGACTGTAAAAACATAAATCATAATAACATTCTCTAGTGTTAAAGTATTAGTTTATACAGTATTGGCAATGATACCTTATATATTTACATATGGAAAAAAACAAGAACACCTAACATGTGCAGAAAGGCACAAACACAATAGAACAACACTATCACATTGTACATAGAATTAAAGTGATAAAAAAGAAAAAGGGTGGAAGATGAATTGTCAACGTGGTGTCCCCTACTCCAATATTTTATTGGAGAAACCAACAGATTCCAACTTCACAATGCTGCATGCACATCTTTGTAACAAGAGAGAGAGTGTTAATGATTTATTTATGACTAAAAGTCTAATACTACTCGTATGTAGTACAAAAAGCAGCAATGGCAGTGAAGAAACAAAGAAGAAACAAACACACTTTCCTTTCCTCTCACTCACATTTTCTTTTTAGGACCACACTATGGTTTTTCCAAACACAAACTCTAGTTCTCATAGAATGGTCCATTCCCTTATTTAGGTTGTACCATAACCAATTAACTAGAGCAGCTGGCACAAACCAAAAATGTCTCAGACATACAGGCAAGGATCACTGTCTCATCTTCTATCCAATCAACACAACCGCAGTCATTAAACATAACCTACTACACTAGCTCTAGACTCT
Source organism: Lathyrus sativus (assembly GCA_963859935.3). Lineage (NCBI taxonomy): Eukaryota > Viridiplantae > Streptophyta > Magnoliopsida > Fabales > Fabaceae > Lathyrus > Lathyrus sativus. The sequence goes on along the minus strand of OZ012740.1, from coordinate 28,050,512 downwards.
TGGCATATCAGAGAGATTATTCAGAATTCTGATCCCTATACTAGACTCTACACTCTTTTATTACTAATACGGGGTTTTCTAGACATTTTAAGTCATTTTGGGACCATTACAAACAGGGGCACCAAACGGAGTGGGATGCAGATATATTGATGAGAGAGTCTGACACCTGCATTGACGTTTGTAATTACATTTAATTTTGTTATTTTTTTAAATTATTATCAGTGTCGTCGTGTCAGTGTTCTTTAGCAGTAGTTTAGACTCGAGATTAATCGGAGGAAAATTTATTATTTTTCATATATTTTTTGAAATTCTGAGGTCTTTGTTGATTTATTGAGAATGAAGGAGGAATTGAAACATGTCATAAAATTCACGTGATTGAACCAAATCAGACTGATCTGATCAATGACTGACATAAAACTGTTATTGAAGATGATATACAGGCCACTAATAAACAATCCCACATTGGGCCCAGAAAAGCCCATATCTATCTCTTCAATCATACACAAAGTTTTAAACTTTAAATCAAAATGAAAAATCAAGAGATATTACATGAAGTATTTTAATTATCTTGTTAGGCTTTTACTCCTTTATTTTGTGATTTGTTTTGTATGGTTAAATAATTAAAAAAAGAATATATTTATTACATTACATTGTTATCAAAATATCTCCTCCTAACATGCTAGTGGACCTTGCCAGTTGTAATAGAGTGTCTTTTATAAAACAAAATGATGATAGGTGATCTCTTCACAAAAGTATAATAAAATGCTAAAAAAAAGTTGATAACAATTAATAAAATGAATGTTTATCAATTTTTTTTCTTTTCAAATTATAGACTTTATAGTATGAATGAAAATATAAGTTGGTGTCAACACTTGAATGAAATAATACTTCATTTTTAATAGATCTGAAACTGAAACCATGGCAACCCCACACTTTCCTCCATACTAGCATGTTTGGTGGGAATTTGTCAACATCACCACAGCACATACTTTTATTTCTACATTTTCACAAAACATGTAATTCATATTATCTAACCCTATTGTACTTTTAGAGTCTAGATTTGTGTGATTGTGAGCCCCATCAACAAACATATGTATTTTAAGTCACCACTCCACAAAAAGAAAAAGAGAAAAAGAAATACCCCACTTTGTAGTTTTAACTTCATCACTTAGGCCTTCACCTTTCTATTTACAATTGAGCTAGAAATGACAACTATCACTAATTAAACCAATGTTGTACGGTTCACAACTTAGAACATGCTAGTAGGACAATGTGGCAAAGCACTCTTAGCATGGGAACAAGTAAAGACTCAAATCTCAAATATAAATAAATGGATTCTCTAATGTCTACTAATATGAGCATGGTGATCTTAATTGATATCTTATAATACATTTTTCGGTTGAATTTACATTCACTTTAATACTTAAGATATGATAAAAACATGATAGAATATAAAATAGAATAAGAATAAGATACAATATAAACAGAATAAAACTTATATATAATTAAAAAGAAGTTCATTAACACTAGTGAATAAATAATTTTAGTTTTTTTTTTAAAAAATCATGAACTTTATTATATATGTTAGATAAGTATATAATATGTAGATGAAAAAAACTACCCTTTCAAGAAACTATATTTAATTTGATAAAAAAAATAAAATTAGTATTCATATTTTTAAATTATACTATTTATTTTATTTTTAATATTTCCAATTTATTAGGTTTTAACTTTTTTATATTATATAAAGATACAAAATTACCCTTATAACAAAATCATACATATTTTTTTTAGAATTATTTATTGATATGTTTTAATTGAATATCAAATTAATCTTTATTTATATTGTGTCATATTTAATTTTTTTTATTTTAAATTATATTTTATAGGGGTAAATTTATAAATTATTTTCTTATCATATCCTGCCGGATTCTAACCTCTCTCCTATTCAAGATAAAATTTGAACTAATGAGGTTAGGTATGATAATTTTCAAGATTAACTTATCATATCACGTTGCGTCATCAAACATTGGAGTGAGATAGGATAAGATACATATATCTTATCCTGCCTCTTATCTTGCGCACCAAATGGATCTTTAATGGTTGAAACAACTGTAATCGATTACATATTTGGTGTAATCGGTTACATGTAGTTGGTTTCAGGTTTTCTTTAGTTTAACTTGTTACTTATGTCTCAATGCATTATAATTGTATATATACCTTAATGAGAATTAGAATATTGTATGAGCATATTTTCACCCTCAATTAATCTCTCTCTCTCTCTCTCTCTCCACACATTCAATTACTCCATTTTAACCAACCGCGTGGTTCCAAGTTCTAACATTTGGTATCAAGCGTCTGATTCGATCCACCAAATACCTAGCGTGAAACATGAATTCAGTCACCAGTGAAAGAATCCCTGCAAACTTACCCATCCTTGATGCGAATAGCTACGAAAATGGTGCAAACAAATGAAGGTGTTGTATGGCTACTAAGATGTTCTTGAAATGATCAAGAACGATTTGAGCCCTCTTGTCGAAGGTGTAACAAATGCATAGCGAACAACATATAAGAAAGAAAAGAAGAAAGATTTCAAGGTGTTGTTTTTATCGATCAATGTGTGGATACATACAACTTTCAGAAAGTTGGTGATTGCGAATCATCGAAGCAAACATGGGAAATCTTGGAGAAGGCGTACGCAAGGGTTGACAAGGAAAATGTTCTTAGGTTACAAACTCACAAAATACAGTTTGAGTTGATTCAAATGGAGGAGAAGGAGACCATCAACGATTTCACGATGAGACTTACTCGATTAGTGAACCAAGTAAAGGTGTGTAGAGAATTGTTATGGAACAATATGTTGTCACGAAAATCATGTGTTCCTTACTGCAAGATTTGATAACATAGTCGTAGCGATTGAGGAATCGAAGGATCTTACGACCATGAGCAAGGAGGAGCTTCAAAGCTCTCTTGAGGCACATGAACAAAGGATGAAGGAAAGAAATTGTGATAAGGTAAAGGCGGGGATCGCTTTGCAAGCTTGTTTCAATGAGAAAGACAATAAATAGAAGGGACCCATGACGAGTAAAGGGATTTTTAGAATTTTAGAGGAAGAGAATCCAAAAATCCCAAGAATTTAGCTTGACAAAAGGGTGAGAGTAGATGCAACAAAAATGGTGATAAACGCAACTTTAGAGGTAAAAATGACACTCATTTTGCAAGAGAGTACAATGCGAGAAAGAAGAAACCTCAAGTAGATGAAGCCAAGGTTGCAAGACAAGTGTTTAATAATGATAACACTCTCTTAGTCATGATCACAAAAGGTGAATGCAGCAGCAGTAGGGTGCAAGATGAATGCAGCAACAATTTGAAGAAAATTGCAAATTCGGGTTGTAACTAGTTACCTATATCCTGTAACCGGTTGCAAGCAGAAGAATTTGCCATAGTGACCAAGAAAGAGGCAATTCAGTGCAGCGAGCGATGGTATTTGGATTTCGGATGTTTAACGCATACGTCAGGGAGGAAATATTAGTTTGTTACAAACAATCGATCCATGAAGAACAAAGTGAAGTTCACATATGATACCACTTTAATGGGCGATGGGACCAGTGATGTTTTGATCATGAGAAGGGACATTGGGAATTCCTCGATTAAAGATGTTTGTACATTATAAGAATCAAGTGTAACCTTCTAATTTTTGGCCAATTGCTTGAGAAGGGTTACAAGATTCACATGGAGAACAAGGTGTTACACTTTATAGATGAAAACAGGGTTTTAATCCTAAAAGCTCCTATGGTTGCCAATAGAACATTTAAAGTTGAGTTGAAGGTTATGGAGTATAGGTATCTTGCTACTATAACTAGTCAATAAGTGTGGATATGACACTATAGAATTGGGCATCTCAACTTTAGAGATCTCAATGCCTTGCAAAAGAATATAATGGTAATGGAGTTGCCATTGATCAACATATCAGCTGAAATTTATGAAGAATATCTGCAAGAGAAGCAACATAAGGGTCAATTCACCAAGGATGTAGGTTGTAGAACCAAACATTACCTTGAGGTGGTGTATTCAGATGTGTGTAGACTGAAGCAATAACTCGATTGGTGGAAATAACTATTTTGTCATATTCATCGATGATCATAGTAGAAAGCTATGGACATACCTAATCAATGTAAGTATGAATGCACAAACTAAGAGGGGATGAATTAAGTTTAATGGTACTTCTAGAGATTTTAAGCACATTTATATTTTCTTTTAATCAAGGGTACATCTAGTCCCTTACACTCTGGTAGAGATTTTAACTATATTTAGATATTTGTATAAGCCTCACACTAAGACTTGTCCTACAATCTTATAACAACAACAAAGAAGCACACCACTTCCTTGAAGTCCAAACACCAACAATTATGGTGGACTTTGAATCACCCTGATTCAAGGAACCTTTCCAACAAATAGAAAAACAACATTTCCTATTTGCAACAAACTGTAATAAGTACAATACTTTCTTATAGATAAAGAATCACCACAGACTTAGTGAAATAGACAATAATTTGCATGAAAATCATTGTATACAAACTTTACAACAAATTTGATCAACTACGAGTTTTTGCTGCTTTTCTAATATAAGAAAATTTAATCTTTTCATTTAATAAACAAATCAAGATGTTATAGACATTTAAATGCTCAAGTGTTTCTCTAAAAAATTTCATATTTAAATGAAAAGTATGCACACAAAAAAGTTTTTTGTTAAAATGATACAGACACTTGAAAAACAATAAAAATAAGTTCATGAACAAGGTGTTTTTGAATTTGAAAAATTCTTCAATTTATATTGAACCATGCACCTCTTGAATTTCAGAAACATTTGTTGGAAAATGCTTATGAATAATTGTCATGATTATGAAATTGTTTGGAGATTATTAGAGGTGAAACAATAATGCAATCGTTCAGTAACATTTAAAAAAGAATAGAGGTTAATCGATTGGCACCATATAGGTAATCGATTAGCCTTGCTTCAATCTGCAAAAATAAGTGAAATTTGTAATTGATAATCGATTACCCTAGTCTTTATACAATGTGTTAATCGATTAGTTTTATGAAAAATGCATGTTTTCTTTTAAACAGAAGTATGGATAATTGATTATCTTGGACTCCCTTTCCATGGGGATAATCAATTATCCTCTTGTGAACTTAGAGAAACTCAAAGTTTAACAATTCCACTTTTTTTCCATTATGAAAATAATGCACAAAATGATTTTTTAAAAGTTTTTCTTTGAGCATCTAATGTCTATAATCATTGATTTAAACAATGTACCTTTTTTATGATCTAATAGCACCGAGATCCAAATTGTGACATAAACTTAATACTTGATTCAATATTTTCCTTCTTTGATCTTTTTTCTTAAGATAGCCTTTTGTCTTCATCAAAATCAAGCTAAGAAGGATGGACATATCTTCTTCACAATCTCACCCTTTTTGATGATGACAAAATCTTTTGATGGTAAGTTTTTGCTTGACTATTGATTTCTCCCCCCATCTTGTATATTTCCACCTATCTTACATATCTCTCCCTTTATTTTGCAATATATGCTATGATGACTTTGGTATCCTGAAAAATAATAAAAAAACAACCATCTCTCTCCCCCCCCCCCCCCCCCACTTTTGAAATCATCAAAAATAAAAAGATTAAAATCAAAGGACTATAATAATATAAGGGAAATGATGTAAAAATATAAAAATGTTTATCTTCTTCACAATACTATCATATGAAGTCAAAGTTGATGTTTCTTCAAAACATCTTTCAATTAATTAAACTTTTAGAACTACCATATCATATGGTTTTGTATCTTGAAAGATCAATCTTGAATTGACAATACTAGCATATGATCTTCAAGTACCTACAAAACAACTAATAGTATTTGTTAGACGATGTCGACTTGTCTAGAGGGGGGGGGGGGGGGGTGAATAGACCGATAATCCAAAATTACCAAATAAAATTTGGGTTTTAAAGTTGTTTAAAAAAGAGTGCACGCAAAAGGTTTTGGTGTGGATCGACAAAAGTCGTCCACACGAACCCATTTATTGGAACTCGGATATGCAAAGCCAATTATGAAATGATAAACACAACAATCGAATTCAACCTTTGTCCAAGTATCATGTTATTACTCGTTTAAACTAATTACTTAGCAATGTTATTTCCAATGATAATGAGAAAAAAATATTGAACTATGCAATTTATCAAACACTTAGTGTGCGAACGAATTTTCAGAATTTCCTTTGTGTTGTTGTTGATATGGAAACCACTTATAATAAAAAATTATTATAAGCTAATCAACAATCAAGTTAAAACAGAAAGATTACAGGAAAATTCTTACGAGATGATCAATCGTTCAATGCTATTTGATAAATTGCGTAATGAAAAATAAAGCGAGTAAAGAGATAATAGAGAGATCGACACGAGGATTTGTTCACGCAGTTCCCAACTTTCTTCCTCGTGTGTGGGTACGTCTGCACCTAATTTCCAATATGGAATTAGGATACTTTCTTATTATGCAAAAAGTCGATGTATAAGAAAAGTGTTCAGAGCAACCATTCAAACACAACTGGTTCTGATGTTGATTCAAACCTTTTCCTTCTTTTGATCTTGAGTAAGACCAAGACAACAATGGATGCCAATTGACTTGCCAATATTGCTACTCCTTTGCGTTCTTTATCTCCAAAACTTTTGCGCACGATCAATTGCATCGATTGTTCCACAAGACTTCAATTCGATTCGTCGTTCTCCGCTAATTCCTTTGCATTCTTTATCTCCAAAGGGTCCTTTGTGTTATTTATCTTCAAAGGCTTTCACAATGTCACAATCCTCTCTTGAACGTCTTGCACGAAAACCCTCAAATCTTCACTCAATCTTGGAGGACAAACTTGCCGTTTTTCCGGATGAAGATCCCTACAAATCTCAACCCAATATGTTGGCTACACAAGAATCTAATTGGACCTTATTAGGCCTTCACCTAGCTAGCGCCCCAACAAAAGATTATTATGCGTGGTTTATCAGTGTGTAGACATAGGATGGAGGTTGAAGATGATGAGTAAATGCAGGCTAATTTTATGGTATCACCAGATTGAAATGAAGCATGAATGAAGTATTTATAGTTTTGGAAGTTTGGTGGCAAAGAGGTAATTTTCTAAGTTAAAAAATATTAACAGAGCTGACCAACTTAACAGCATGTGTCGACCTGAACGATGGATGTGCTGACACATACTGTCAAAAATAATAGCATGTGCTGACCTAAAATGATACATGTGCCGACCCAAGAGAAACATAATCTACAACCTTATTTAGGACAATAGATGTGCCATCCTGAAAAACGTATGTGCCGGAACATACTGATGAGATTTCCAATTTATGTCGACTTGAAGAAGGAATGTGCTGATCAAAACGAAACAGAAGCTACAGGCTTTAATATTGAGTTACATGTGCGGCTGAAATGCGTATGTGCAGACACATGTAATGCATTTTTGTGCATAAACAAAATAGAAGCTACAGGCTTCAATATTGAGTTATATGTGTCGGATTGAAATGTGTATGTGCTGAAACATGTAATGCATTTTTGTGCAGAAATCTGGGTTTCATGTGTTTGGGCTAGTTCAAGGTGGTTTTTGATGATTCCTAAGACCTCTAATGCAATGTAGCCACACATACTCAGAGTTGTTGTCTAATATATCAAAATGCGAAGTAGTTTCAATGTTTTGACATCATTCAAAACATCTCATGGTGAAACTTGCGACGATGCATTTCATGTTGTTATTGAAGGCTCCCTGTGACGATGTGCTTTATAACTTCATCTCGCATATGTTTATCCCCCTAAGACATGATCAAAAAGAAAGATAGCTAATCGTGAGAAGTATCATATTCCAAATACAAATTCAAATAGATCATTCAGAGGCAATTTTGCATAGAAGAGCAACAATGACATGTCCCCATATATATGTACTGATGCAAAATTGATAAATAACCAGCATTACAAGTCAAGTAACACAAAGTAGAATTAAATAAACAAAGCTATACAAGAGCAAAACTCATTAAGTTGCTACAATTGCATCACTTATATTACACATATCATAAAGGAACTCCCAATGTCGAACACGCATGCACCTAGCATGGCGACAAGAACATGTCACCACTCAATCCAAGATGAACAATGTTATCAAAACACGAGACATGCAACAATCATAACAATTTTTGCAATTAACAGGCTTAAATAAAATAAACAAAACAAGTCATATGCTTACATACTTAAGAACAAACTTATACAAATGTGAAATAGTTAATACATGAACTCGCTATAAGTATATACATAGAGAATATACAGTGGTTATCAATCAAAATTTTTTAAAATGAACATTCATGGTTTTCATCATTTGTGAAAGTATCAAGCATTTTTAACCAACAAACAACATGTATTAAGAAAAATCTTACTTTCAAGGAGAAATTGAAACAATACTATGATCGCGACTTTCTATGTCTAATACAACTAACTGCAAGTGCACAGTCTATCGCGTAGTAATAAAAGATATCGATCCCACAGGGACTCGTAATCAAACTAGTGTTCTCGGGAGTTACTATGTTTAGCTAGGTAGAATATGTTTTAAGGGAATAAGATTGTCACTAAAAGGGGGAACTAATTGTCACTAAAAGGGGGAACTAAGATTATTGTTTAGATTTTAATTAATTGAATCGATACGTAGTAATTGTGTTCTTCAGGGATTTGATAAGTTACTGGTGTATGAAATAGTTTTCACAGTTTATTTAAGCAGAAAATGGAGATTTGAAGACTCTCGTCTCACGATGGTTATTGACGCTAATCATAATCCTAAGAGTCAAACGTACACTTTCGTATCTCGTTCGGGGTTAAAACTATTTTTTGGAAATCTCTAAGTTCTAATTCGTTTTAAAGTGCTTTCGCTGTTATTAAAACAAATGCCTAGTGTTTACTATCTGACCTTACCACAGCTTTCGCTTGTTGGTTCGTATCTTAATTAATTTCTCACTTTCGTGGCAAAACTACTTTTAAATAAGTTCTCGCTTTCGCGACGAAGTTTATTTCGTGAATCAATTTTAAACACTTAGACCATATATTATTTTTGTGAAAAGAAAGTTTTCAAACAAGAGTTATCAAATCTCATTCGAATTATTACTACATATCGATTGCCTAAGTTTAGCTAGACATGGAATTGGGAAGAATAAAACATAAATAATAATAATAAATAATAAATTGCATTATGTTAAAACAGAAGTCGATCAAAATGAAAACCTGTAAATAATGCCAATTGGCCTTTGGGCAGATCCTCCACAGATGTTGGCAGGATTCTGGTCTTTAGTTCCAAATTGATCGTACAGTGCAATAGGTATTACAGAAGAGCGGAAATGGAAATGAGGAAATGAAAAGGGAAATAAAGGAAAGGAATACAAATAAAAACTGGAAAGTAAATTTGCTCTGGAAATTAAATTCGGCAGCACTTCGTGGTATGAATGCAGCACACCTTTCTAAAGTCCTCTGCTTCCCTTTTTATAGAAGTGGAATCCCAACGGTTATCTCTGAGGATGATGGACCTTGAGGCAGATAATTTAGGAAGTAGTGGTCCACTTAATGGGAATTGGAACTGCTCTTTTGACGTGTAATCTGAGTGGGGCGTTTTTGCCTGCATGACGGTCGTCACAAGGTGTGACGGTCGTCACCCGTATGACGGTCGTCATGCATCTGTGACGGTCGTCACATCAGCAAAAACTGATTGCTGCTCTTTTTATTGTGTTTTCACTCCTTTTTCGTCCATATTTCATCCGAGATTGCTCCTTTTCTTCATGTTGCCTTGTTTAGACGTGATCGTTGAATACCTGCAAAAACATCAGACAAATACACGGAAAAACCCGAGATCGGATCGAAAACGGTTAGACTTTAGTTGAAATATGCATGAAAATATCTATATGATTTCGTGTTATCATACTACCTCACTCTTGACTGGATGCAGGATGCACTTACATGAAAGAAAAAGAACTCTATACTTCTTCACGTCAACGTCCTTACCCTTTTCATTTCTATCCAAGTTTCTGTTGGTTGCCATAAGTGGGTCAATCTCCTTTGCACCGTCCATTCCGAATCTTTTAGAAGTTCGAGACAATACTCAGTTTAACAAATGAATGTTGCACTCGAGAGTTGTTTAATTTGAAGTCCAAGGAAGTAGTTTAGCTCCCCTATAAGACTCATTCCAAACTCTCCCTGCATAAGCTTAAAAATTTCCTTGACAAGATACATGTTAGTTGATCCAAAAATGATATCATCAACATAAATTTGAACAAGTAAAATATCATTTCCTTGACGTTTAATAAAGAGAGTGGTGTCCACTTTCCCTCTTGAATATCCTTGCTCAAGCAAGAACTTGCTAAGACGGTTATACCACGCCCGATAGGCTTATTTAAGACCATACACACACGCTTTAGCTTAAAAATATGATTAGGATACTCTAAATTTTCAAAACCCGGAGGTTGTGAGACATGCACCTCTTCATTTATGTGGCTGTTAAGGAACACACTTTTTACGTCCATTTGATATAATTTGAAGTTCTTAGCATAAGCATAAGCGAGTAGTAGCCGGATAGCCTTGAGACGGCCTACGGGAGCATAAGTCTTGTTGTAGTCAATCCCTTCTTAGTTATATCCTTGAGCTACTAGTCGGGCTTTATTTCGTGTTATCACACCATTCTCATCAAGTTTTTTCCTAAATACCCATTGGGTGTCAATGACTTGATGATGTTGTATATGTGGGACAAGGTCTCGTACATCATTTCTTTCAAATTGGTTTAATTCTTCTTGCATTGCTAAAAGCCAATGCTCATCAAGTAAGGCATTCTTAGCATTTTTAGGCTCAACTTGTGAAACAAAAGCATGGTGACAACAAAAGTTACTAATTTTAGAGCGAGTTGTTACCCCTTTTGTGATGTCACCAATAATGTTGTCAATAGGATGATCCACTCCAATGTAAGACCATAATCTTCTTGTTGACATTCATCAACATTCTTTTCTTGGCTATCATTTTCCTCCTTTTTAACATCCACCGCTTTAGGTTGATCAGTACCTTTGTCGGTGTCTTTGAGCATGTCTTTCATAGATGCTCCTAGATCAAGAAAAAAAGTACATTTCCCAAACTATTTGGGCAAGTCTCATCAAAAGAAACATGAACAGACTCCTCAACACTAAGTAATCTCTTATTATATACTCTATATGCTTTACTTGATTGTGAGTATCCAAGAAAGATACCTTCATTAGCTTTTGCGTCAAATTTTCCAAGGCTATCTTTTCCATTATTCAAATTTGTTATTCTGTTGTATATTAAGTTTGTTTGCCTTTTTAGAAAAAATTAGGGTAAATCATTTTTACATTGTAATGGTAAAATTTAATGTAGGTTAAGTGTTGTGTAAAAGAAATGGATAGGTTCAGGTTGTATTTTACTCAAAGGGTCGTTTTGTAAAAGACCTTAACATACGATATGAGGGAGGGGATGTTTATGCTTTTAATGGTCAAGACCTTGATTATTGGTCTTTCTTTGAAGCGTGTGACCTAGTTAAGTTGATTGAACCTGAGTTTGATATAGGCAGTGTTAAGATGTGGTGGAAACATGAATAAAGATCATTTGAGCACGACTTAAAACCATTTAAGGATGATGGAGATGCTTCTGAGTTAGCCATGTATGCTATAGGAAATAAATCTGATGTTGAGATATTTTGTGAGCCCAAAGTTATAGGAGAGGATACCTTTATGGATAGGTTTACAGAAATAGGAATGGAATTAAATGAGATGAAGATGTTGATAGGTTGATTGAAGAAAGTGATGATTCTGGTGATGAATCTATTAGAGGAGTTCAATTTGATGATAGTGAGGAGGAGAGGATGAAAAGGTTTGATGAAGGCCTTGATGAAGTGTTTAATAATAGAGTTAAAGTAGAACAAAAAGATGGACCTGTTGCAAATGTAGATGGCACTGCTCATGTAGACAAGAAGATGTTTATAACTGAAGAGATGGGTAAGGAACATGTCATTGAGGATGCCTACATGACTGATGAATTAGACAATGGTGGTGATGATGACAACTGTGATGAAGTACCATGTGTAATCAGGTTTAATAAAGAAGAGTCCTTAAGCAAGGATTTTGTTTTCAAGGTGGGAATGGAGTTTTCTTCTTTGAGGCAGTTCAAAGATGCTATCTTATAGCATAATATTTTGAATGGTATGGATGTTAAGTTTGAAAAAAAATGATGCTAATAGATGTAGGGTAGTTTATAAAGATAAGAAAAAATATGATTATACACTGATGTGTAGTAGAGTTTTAACATCCACCACATTTAGGATCAAGACTTTGTTTGCAAAGCACAAATGTGGAAGACATTTCTTAAACAAAAGTGCCAAAGCATAGTGGGTGGCCAAGGTAATTGTTGATGGATTGAAGAACAACTCTAGGATGAGGTTAAGTGAGGTAGTAACATATGTCAGACAATGGTATGCAATAGAAATTCTAGGATGCAGAGCATTCAAGGCAAGACAGATTGCAAGACACATTGTTGAAGGAGATTCTAGCAAACAATTTAGTCTTTTATGGTCCTATGTTGCTAAGTTAACAAGGGCTTCAGCTAGGAACACTTTCAAGATCAACACCAGTGTTCCTAGTCCTAGCTTAAAAACTAGATGTAAGAGGTGATATATATGTTTTAATGGGACCAAGAATGCTTTTAAAAAAGGAATGCAAGTCATTCATTGGACTAGATGAGTTCCATTTGAAACATAAGTATTATGGTATTTTACTCATTGTTGTTAGGAGAGACCCTAATGATCAATATTTGCCAATTGCCTTTGCTGTTGTTGAAACTGAATCAAAGGATTCATGGAGTTGGTTTCTAAAATTGCTTATTGAAGACATAGGAGATGGCAGATGGTGTTTCATCTCTGACCAACAAAAAGTAAGTTGTACTTTCATCAGTATTTTCCATATGACAATTTTCAATCACTTGAATGTACTAATGCAAATAATATTTTCTTGGTTTAGGGCCTTGTTCAGGTTTTTGAATAGGAGTATCTTGCCTATGAACACAGGTTCTGTTTAAGGCACCTGTATGCTAACTTCAAAAAAAAAGTTTGAAGGAGGAACATTGTTTAGAGACCTTATGATGGCTGCAACAAAAACAACTTATTTTTTGAGGTTAGGATGCTTATGATCAAGGAGGTCAGTTTGGAGGCTTATGAGTGGTTAGAAGCAATTCCCAAAATAAAATGGTGTAAGCATGTTTTTCCTTTTTCTCAAAGTGTGATGTCTTGATGAACAATTTAAGTGAGTCTTTCAATGTAACCATTCTGTTACAAAGAGAAAAACCAATAATTACCATGTTTGAGTGGATTAGGAATTACCTAATGGGGAGGTTTTCCATACTTAGGGAAAAGGTAGATAGTTATAAATGGAAAATAATGACGAAACTATTAAGGAGGTTAGATAGAGAGATTGAAAAAGTGCTATTTGGACAGCAACCTATGCTGGTAGGTTAACCTTTCAAGTCACACATGTTTTGTTTACTGATAGTTTTGTAGTGGATTTAGAAAAACATTCGTGTTCATGTAACTATTGGGACCTTATTGGGATTCCTTGTAGACATGATGTGGCTGTCATACATAGGAAAGTGGATGACCCCGTGAAATATGTGCATAAGTGTTATCACAAAAACACTTATGAAAAATGTTGTAGTGAAGTTATCACCCTTTTGAATGGCCAAAAACATCCAATGAAACCATGTTGCCCCCTATGTTCAAACATGTCCCAGGTAGGCCCAAGAAACTTAGAAGGAGAGAGCTAGATGAAGTGAACCAGACAAAGTGGCAAAGAACCAATACAATACAAGCCATAGGTGCAAGGCTTGTTTTGAACTAGGTCACAATAAAAGGAACTGCAAGAAGAACAAGCAGATTGTGGTTATTCCCTCTGGCAATACCACCCAGGCCACTCAAGACTTGTCCACCCAGCCTAGTCAAGAATTGCCAAACCATACCACTCAAGACTTACCTACACAAGTAAGTCAGACTAGCAAAAGCCAATTTGGCGCAAAAAAAGTACTGTTTAACTTAAATCTTACATTTACTGATTGTTTATCTAGGTACTTTATGCAAGGGTAACAATTTTAATTATTTGTTTGTTTCATGCAGGGGAGGCCTAAGGGATCTACCCACAATTGTACATCTAGGGGGAATAAAGAAGACAAAAGTGAAGGAGGGAATAGTTAAAGATGTATCTATTAATGAGGCAACCAACACTGTATAACCAATTGTCAACGAGGAAGTTGTTGTCACGAAGGGGAAATCAAGTGTCAAGAAGGGAGAGTTAGGGATGGCAACGGGGCGGGTCGGGGGCGGGTTTTACTATATCCACACCCGCACCCGCCTCCATGTAACACACCTGCCTCCGCCCCCAAACCCAACCGGGGGTAAAAGTTTACCGCCCAGACCCGCCCCCACCTGCAAAAAAATTAATTTCTTTTTAATTTCAATAAAAATTAATAATTTAATTAAAAATTTGATTATTTTAATAAATAAATTATTTATTTAATTAAAATTTTAATTAGTAAATGAATATTAATTTGATTAATTTAATAATTTTAATTGCAATAAAGGTATTTATAATTTAATTAAAAATATAATTAATAAATGAATATTAAAATAAGTAAAATAAGAGAATTAAACTAAAATGCATTATTCGGGGGCGGGGCGGGGACGGGTGCGGGCGGGTCTTAGTGTCTCCCCGCGCCCGTAATTAAAAGTCAGGTTTTCCCGCACCCGCACCCGTACCCACTCAAACCGGGTTTTCCCCACTAATTTTGGGGCGGGTCCGGGTTTTTTTTCCATGCCTAGGGAGAGTCAACTGTCAAAGAGGCTAAGTCAATTGTCAAAGACGCAAAGTCATCTGTCAAAAAGGCAGAGTCAACTGTCAAAGAGGCAAAGTCATGTGTCAAAGAGGAAAAGTCAAGTGTCAAAGAGGGAGAGTCAAGTGTCAAAGATGCAAAGTCAAATGCCAATGAGGGAAAGTCAAGTTCCAAGGAGGGAAAGTCAGGTGTCAAAGAGGGAAAGTCAAGTGCCAATGAGGGAAAGTCAAGTGTCAAGGAGGGAAAGTCAGGTGCCAAGGAGGGGAAGTCAAATGTCAAAGAGGGAAAGTCAACTGCCAAGGAGGGAAAGACTTTTTTTAATGAAGGAATGGCTTCTGTCAATGAAGGAAAGTCAAGTATCAATGAGGGAAAGGCTAGTATTGATCCAACTGAGGATATGGAAATTGATCCAACTGTCACTGGACCATGTGAGCCAACTGATCCAACTGATGAAATGGTAATTGAAACATGTGAGCCACCTGACCAAGCTACACCTGCTTCGTTGGATGAAACTCTGGCTGCATTATTAGGAGGTGATGAGGTCTTAGATATTCAACCTTTAAGGGTTGACAAATCACCTCTCAAGGCAACTGCACCAAAGCAAAGTATGCCAAGGTTTTCTTTGGTAAGCAACCCAAAGTGTGCAAGAACAAGCCTTTCAAACCACCTGGTATTAGAAAAAATCTTTCACGGTCAAGTTTAGGTGAACCACCTAAGTTTAAAACCCATAGCAGGTACAAGACACAAACCAATGTTGCAACAGAAAAAAGGCATAGTGAAAGATTGAGGACCTTGAAAACAAAGAACATTCCTGGCCCTGGGAAGAAACCCAATTACTTTTTGGATCTAACTAAAGAAGATAACACCACTGGCAAAGGTCAAACCCAATGAGGCATTAGTTTTTGGCAGATGGATTTGTTTAGGAACAAATACTTTAATGTAATGTACTGATTTACTTTTATGCTCAATGAGATGTACTAGTGTAGCCTTTTGAACACATTATGTTCTTTTGATGTAATGGAAATGATGTGTTGTATTGATTAGTTTATTGTACTGATGTACTCTTATGAACCTATTATGGTATGTTAATTTAATGAAATCTGTTGAGAACAAATCTGTCTTATGAACATGTTATGATATGCTCAATGTGAACCTGTGAACATTTTGTTTTGATCAGTTTCTCCTACTCATGTTCATTGACTGTTAAGTCCATATGGTTTCAATTTTATACAATCATTTTTAAAGCCACCTAATAGGTCAATTTTATACAGTCCATTATATGCTAGTTAGACATACAGAACAATACTAATTGACTGAAACTATGTCCAATTTTATACAGTCAATTTTATACCCTCAATTATATGCTAGTTAGACAAATTGAACAATACTAAGTGACTTAAACTATGTTCAATTTTATACACTTAATTTTATACAGTCAACAATAGTTATACAGTCAATTATATCTCATATTATGTCCAATTTATAGGTAAACTATGTTCACTGACTGAAACTACAAATTGAACATACCAATTGAATAATACTAAATGAATTACATAAAATTCCAATTTGTATTTCAAACCAATTCAAGATTACAAAACCAGTTCATGTTACATTTTACAACATACCACTTAGATAAGATTAACACTTACACAACATTGCAGATGATTACACCTAATTAACAAATATAAATTCACCAAGACTGAAACTACAACACATAATGTCTTCAGCTTCCCCCAAAATGTCTATGCCTTAATCTTCATCTTCAACCTCTTGTTCTTCTTCATGGATGATTCGTAGAGCTCCTTCAGAGTTTCTAAAGTTTACATTTTCCTCATATTACTATCATCCTTCCTCCATTCTGAATCTATGCATTCCTCATCATCCTTGACTTTTGCAATTTCATCATCCCAAATAAATAAATTGCAGGTACCCTCGTTTTCCCAATACGGACATCTCCAAAACAATTGACCTTTGTTCTTTCTATTCTTGCACATGTATGAAATCATAACACCATTGCATTCACACGTTTTCACTCCACGGTTCGTCAGAGTCGTCGAATAGTACGAAACTACTTTGCTTAACCTAGATGAAGACGACATATTTCTGAGATGGATGAGGGAGACGAATAAGAAGAAGAAGAACGATTGGAAGAAATAAAAAGAAGAAGATGAAAACGGTGAACAAAGGGATTAAGGTTCACTCAGTTTTCCTCTACTATTTATGATAACAAAACAATTATTCCAACTCAAACTGACATAACCATGACAAGGATCCCAGTGGCATGCCACATCCCCCTCCGTTAGAGGAAATTAACGGGAGAGACCATTTTTCTGGACGAAAAACTTTATGGGGACCATTGTTTGAAGAAATTTTTGAGGGACTATAATTGAATAGTGCCATATTTATAGAGACCTCATACATATTTAACCCTAAATTATATAATGTATGACGCAAAACAACACGTTCTCGCACTACAATTATAAACAAAACAAATAATATTTTCTAAATTATTAAAAAGTTTAATTAAATATAATCAATTAATCAAAACATAAGTTAAATTTACTAAATACATATTTTTATATTTAGCAGAAAACTCACTCCATTATTTATGTAATTAATAAATTAAACATATATTTTGATGATAAATGACTTAAGAATACTTCAATATATTAATGTTTATAATAGTATCAAGAGAAACTATAGAAGTGATGGTAGTTTGATATCAGTATCCATAAAGTAAAATTACTTTAAAAAGTATTTAAAATGTGTTTATTAGATTGACCTAATACAACTTTAGGACTATACATGCACTTTGATGAAATTCTCCAATGCCTTAAAGCACTATCGAAATTGATATGGACGGAATTCAAAGTCTTTTATGCCTATATTTCATTAATTAAAGTCAAATATATATAAATTAAGATATCAAATAAAAGGTCAACTAACTAACTACATATACATGCAATTCTCACCATGCATATTTTGATTTGACATTCAATGTACTCCTTTATGTAAATAATAAAAAGCACTCTATTATCCGTTATTATTATATGACTTTTCTACTATACCACTTTGTAATTCCAATCCACAAACTTTTTGAACAGTTATTAGTTAGTACGAAATTGATTAATATAAAGAACGTACAACCTACACCAAAATCTTGTATTAGATTTAGTTGGTCCCGGTTCAACTCACACTCATCAAAGATGATAAGAAAATAGGACAAAATAAATTGAAAAATAAAATATCAATGAAAAGTTTGAGTGATGATGTAATCTATGAGCTATTCATTTTTATGTTTTATTTGTTTGTTTTTAATTTTGATTATGCAAAGATGTGAAAGCAACGTGAAGAAATGGGTGTCACATCTTCACCAAACTATAAATTAAAATCTATTTACTTGTCCTATTTGTCCAAAAGAATTTCAATGATCAATTTGAGTGAAGATATTTTTTTCAAAAAATAAAAAGATCAGTGTGTTTTAAATTATTTAAATATAGTTGACAACTGGCATTAGAAATTGTGGTTGTGTAAAACAATCAACAATAATATTAATATTTCTCCTAATTAATATTTCTTATAAAATTATTTAAATAGAAAATAATAGAAAATGACAAATAGCAAGGATAACTCTTGTTCCAGTATGAACACAAGAGGTTTAGCATGGTGATCGGTGCTTAAAGTTACAATACAAGAAAACGATACAACAAATTAGACACAATCAAGAGAGGTAGTGAATCAGTTGTACAAAGAACAACTACGAAATCTATTGCCTAAAAAAAGCTACCTCCAAGAGAAAAATTTAATCGAATTAAAAGTGTCGTCGACTGACTTGCTCTCATTCTTAAAAATAACAGAATTCCTCCTCTTCCAAATTGATCAAATTGTAGCAACTCAAACAATGCTCCCCACTGTGTTACCAGACCAAAATTTAGATGCGAGAATGAAACTGGAAAAGATACAATGCATTACTTCCTCTAAAGGTCTTCACTCCAATCCACCTCTCGATCCCTTTCCATATACATTCACCACGGATCCACACTCTACGAAGACATGATCGACACTCTCGTCACTTCTTCCGCACAATATATAAACAACAGACCCTCCATCTACTCTAATATTCCTTCTAGCCAATAAATCATTTGTCGCCAAGCGATTTCTGAATAATCTCCACACATAAACACCTGAACTTTTGATGGAATATGTGCCTTCCCCACCTCCTTCAATCCAGCTAATATTTCATCCGCCATATTGATAACCGCCCTTTCCTGAAACAAAAGTTCATAGAAAGAAGATTCATTAAAAGATAAACTATTCTTGGAGTCCCATTCAAAGAAATCAACCTCCCCCTACAGAAGACACTGACTGCAAAACATCCCGAAGGTCTTCCATCTCCCTTTCCACAACCGATCCAGTCGAAAACCCAAGGAATTTCCCCTCCCACACCCATCCCCCCTCCCTCCAATAACCCATGTCAACAACAGAACAAGAAGGGATTATAGCATACTGAAAAAGGTTAGGGAAAATGACCTTAAAAGGTTCATCAGTACACCACCTACAATACCAAAATGCAGTGTTCTTACCCTTTTCCAGCGTACACTTCAATTTCTCCACAAACTAATCCGAACCAACGTAATCTTCAAAACTCAGAGCTAAAAGATCACGCCACCAAATAGAGTTATATTTCTTCCCCTTAGACCCATAGAATCCCGTAAACACCAAACCTAAACCTTTTTTCACGTACCTATGATTGATTATGCCCTTCCAAATCTTGTCTTTAGCTTGCAGACACCTTCATTTCCACTTAAGAAGAAGAGAAAAATTAGATAACGCGAAATCCTTAATGCCCAGACCTCCTTTCTCTTTCGGTGCGCAAATAGACTTCCAATCGACCCAGTGAATTTTCTTATTGTTGCTGCATCCACCCCAAATAAAATTACTTTGAATACTTTGGGTTATCTTCACGACACTTGTGGGTGCTTTGTAAAACAAAAACGTATACAGCAGCAACACATTGAGAACAAAATTAATCAACACCACCCTCTCACCCATGGACAAATCCTTTCCTTTCCAGTAATTTAATCTACTTTTCATATGGTCAATCACATCCCTCCACATATAAATTTTCCTGGGGCTATCACCAATAAAAACACCCAGAAACTTACAAGGAAAAACCAGCATGTCGCAATGCAGAAACACTGAGGCAGCCTCCAAGAAGTGAGCACTCAGATTAACACCTCCCAGCTTACTTTTATTGAAATTGACTTTGAGCCCAAACGCCAATTCAAAACCATGCAACACTGCTTTGATGCACCACAAGTTTTCCTACAAGCTTCTCCAATCAAGAGAGTGTCATTAGCAAATTGTATCAAACTATAAGATATCACGTGATTAACCTTGAAGTCATTGAACCTTCCATCAGTCACTGCTTTATTCATCAACATAGTCAATCCTTCCATAATGATGATGAAAAGAAATGGTGATAAAGGATCACCTTGACGGAGGCCTTTAAACACCGAGAAATCGTTTGTGGTACTACCATTAACAAGGACAAACATCGTCTTTGTAAAAACTAGAAAATCGATCCACTTCAACCACTTCTCCCTAAAATTCATCTTACATAGCATTTTCCTCAAAAACTCCCAGGATACGCAATCGTACGCTCTTTCAAAATCTATCTTCATCATTAAGCACTCCTTCTTTCTCCTCTTTTCCAAATCAATAACTTTGTTGGCAACCAGCACCCCATTCAGAATACTTCTACCAAGAACGAAAATTGTTTGGACGGCCAAGATAATACTACCCACCACCTTCTTCAGCCTGCTTGCTAAAAATTTTGACAGAACTTTTTTGGAAACAATTTACCAGACATACAGGCCTGTAATTTACAAGATGTTAAGGATTTTTAGATTTAGCTACCAAAGTGATAAATGAAGCAGTTGCAGCCTTTGTAAGGGAAGGGATTCGCCAGAAATCTTTGACAAAACAAAATACGTCCTTTTTGACAATATTCCAACATTTCTAAAAGAAACTAAAAGAAAAACTGTCTGGCCCAGAACGTTTTCCCCCTTCACACTCCCAAATCGCGTCTTTAATTTCCTCTTCAGAAACATCTTCTTCCAACCAGCTTTTATCCGCATTAGAGAGCTACTTACACTTCAAACCATCAATAGTAAAACGATTGACATTGTTATCTAAAAATTGTCTACAAAATACTTCCTCACCTCATCTTTGACCTCAACCACACCCTCTTTTCTCCCACTAGAAGTATTGGCAAACCAAATATTGTTCCTGCTTCGCCTGTTTCTCAGAACTCTATGAAAGTACATTGGATGAAGTCCAAATGACTGTAAGGTCAAAAGAGTTACCAAAGATTAAAGATTTGAAGATTGACGATATGGGTGAAGGCTAAATGTCTCGAGAGAAATGAGTGAGAGTAAAGGAAACCACAAGAGAAAGAGATATATCTCAAAGTCTAAATCCTCCAAGGTTTTTGATAAATCAAATTTAAATGCTTTAGTTGTCACAGAATCAGTCACTTCAAGAAGGATTATTCCAAAACATGGAGTAGGGTGATTTTGTGTTGATCGTTGTTGCCTCATATGAATATGGTTATGAAAGTGTTGGCACACTAGTGGTAACAAGTTTAGATAAAAATAATGATTAGGTTAAAGACTCAAGATACTATTATCATATGGGTCCATGGAAAGAATATTTTGATGCTTTGGAGCTGAAAGAAGGTAGAGTCGTTTGACTCAAAAACTAAAAGGCTTGCAAAGTTAATGTCATTGGTACATTTGGCCTAAAAATGTTTGATATTGTGAGTTTCTTCTACATGATGTAAGATATGTTCTCAAACTTAAGAGAAATTTGTTGTCCATAAGTATTTTTTATGATCTAGGCTACTGCATTAGAATTGAACGTGTGGTGTTGAAAATTTTGCATGGTGCATTGATAATGTGGCTAAAGGGTCTAAAATATGAGGGTTATATATTTGGATGGTCCTGCTATTATTGGACATGTATCATTATCTAGTCAAGACTTTCATGAAAAAACTAAGATATTGCATTTGAAAGTATGGTATGTCAGTAAAAGAGGTTTAGTTGAAATTGTTAAACAATGTTTGCTATAGAGTGAGAAATTGAATAAACTAGAATTTTGTGATAATTGTGTACCAGAGAAACAACACATGATGAAATTTTGGAGTGGTGTGCGTAATTTTAGTAGGCCTTTTGAGTACGTTCACTAAGATTTATGGGGTCATACGAGAGTGGTAACTCATATGAATGGATTATACTTTCTCTATATTATTGATTATTTCTCTAAAACAGTATGGGTCTATATTTTAAAAAGTAAAAGTGACACCTTTAAAAGGTTTAAGGAATTATATACACTTATGTAAGTCAATTGAAAACTAAATGGAATGCATTGAGATTTGACTATAAGGGATTGGACTTTGTTTCAAAGCATTTTCATGAATTTTGTGGGAAACAAGGTATCAAAAGCCATAGAGTTATTGGTGGCTCACCTCAACAAAATGGACTAGCAAAACACGTGAATAGAATCATTTTGGAGATAGTAAGGTTCAAGTTGCCAAAATTTGGTTACCAAAGAGGTTATAGGGTGAATTTGTTTCTACAAGAGCTTAATTAATTAAGAAATGACCACCCACAAGAATAAAATTCTAGACACCTATGGATGTTTGGGGAATAAAAACAATATACAAATCAAATTTGGAGCTTTGGCATTTGCACATATCAAGCAAGAAAAACATGATGATAGGGTTGTGAACTCTGTCTTCATTTGTTATCTTGAAGGGGTGAAGGGTTACATGTACGGAATATGGATATGGAGGATCAAAATTTATCATAAGCAAAGATGTTACTTTTTATAAGACACGTATGGGGCTGAATTGCAAAGACATAAAGGTTAAAGAATCATAAATTATGATGAAGAAGACTTAGTTTTATGTGGAGGTTACTACTAGTGAGACTAGAGACAAGAATGTGAGACTCTTATTTCCATTACTATTGTAGGGCAACTTACAATGGCTCCTAATTATCAGTCAGCTCACGATAGAGTTAATATGGAGATTATACCACCTCAAAGGTATGATTATGTTGATATTGTCCGTTATACTTTGAATATGGCTGGAGGGTTACAAGAGTCACAACAAAAGACCTTTAGAAAAGAAATCAAAAAGAAAATATAGTCAAAGATGGTTAAGAGCATTAAATGATGAGATGTATTCATTGATGAAGAACCGTAATTGGGAGCTTGTAAGACTATCCACTAACAAAGGGTAGTTAGATGTAAGTGAATCTTCAAGAAGAAGAAAGGTATTTTAGGAGCTAAAAAACCAAGCCATAAGGAAATACTTATAGCATAAAGTTTACTCATGTGGAGGAGATTGATTACAATGAAATATTTTCACCCACGGAAAAACATTGTTCTATAAGGGTACTTATGGCTACTGTGAATCAATATGAACTTAAGTGTAATAGGTAGACGTGAAAATAACTTTCTTACTGGAGACCTTGAAGATAAAATCTACATGGAACAACCTGAAATTTTTGTAGAGGATAAGGCAAATATATGTTTGATGAAGAAATCGTTATATTGGTTGTAACAAAACTCAAGGCAGTGATATCATCATTTTGATGACTTTTTTCTTAACATGTTTTTAAAGAAGTAATTGTGACAATTATGAATATATATTTAAGAGGAATGAGGAAGTTATTCTCTACATCCTTCTATATGTTGATGATAATTTGATGGAAAACTTTAGCAAGTTAGAGACTGAAAGCCTAGGGAGATCTTGAATGGTGAATTTGAGATGATGAATCTTGCTGAAGATAAAAGAATTTTGGGGGATGGATATCATGAGAATTAGAAAGAAGGATGAATTATTATTATCTTAATCAAGTTACTTTAAGAAATTGGTAAAGTGGTTTACAATTCAAGATGCTAAAATCTTTAACACTTTTTGGATCATTGCATAAAGCTTTCGGTTATGAAATACCCTCAAATCGAGGAAGAGAAAAAGATCATGGAAAGTCTTGTTTGTACATGTGGGGTGTGAAAGCATTATGTACAATATGGGTTGTAGTTGACTAGACTTAGCATGTGCAGTTAGTGTAACACCCTTATTCTATCCCACAGATATTACGGCAAAATACACAGATTTCAGAGTAAAATATTAACTTTCATTAAAAAGCCACAAAAGGGCGTACATTTCTCAAAGTCAACAAAATTGGTCAATACTCCGCAACACACAGGTTTTCTCAAAATACATCAAAACATCATATACAGCGGAACTCAAAACATAACTCAATGTTTTCCTCATAAGGGAACATTAGTAAAATAACCCAATGATATACAATCAACTCAAAGAATCCAACCCGATGTTACATATCAGAGCAAGACCCTCTAAATTAACCATAAAGGCTAACGACTCTAAAAGTTCAAAATACTCCTCAACGACGTCAACGGCTAAACTTGCTCATCTGCACGTTACCCACGTGTAGGTAACATTCAAACAGGCAAGGTGAGTAAGACAATTCATAATAATCAATGTATAACAATTAATTCATAAATGGCATATTACTCATAATTACATTCAACACATTGATATCCTTCAAATATGCCTCAAAGGCCATAACGTCATAATTCATACACAAAGACTCATAGATGCAATGCGACACAACTCAATGCATGTGGTACCAATCATCACATCGCGATGGACACTGGGCCATCAACCCTCCATAGATCCCCATCAATAGAATCGGAGCACATCAA
Organism: Lathyrus sativus; assembly: GCA_963859935.3. Lineage (NCBI taxonomy): Eukaryota > Viridiplantae > Streptophyta > Magnoliopsida > Fabales > Fabaceae > Lathyrus > Lathyrus sativus. The sequence continues at coordinate 28,025,760 of OZ012740.1, read as the reverse complement.
AATACTTCACATCCACACAGTGGGATTGAAGCCAAAGTAATCGAGGTCCTGAACCGAAGTCCGGATGTACATGAATGCATGATGCACACGTCACAATCCTCATAATAACAACATATGGTGCATCATCATTCATCATATTCATCATATTTGTCATACGTCCTAACTCATCATATTAATCATCAATACAACATATCATCATAATTCATCATATTACTCATCATGCAACATATCATCATAATTCATCATATTAATCATCATACAACATATCATCATAATTCATCATATTAATCATCACACAACATATCATCATAATTCATCATATGAATCATCATACAACATATCATCATAATCCATCATACTAACCATTCTCACACCTCATGTCATCATATAATCACGTATAAATCACATATTAGCTCATAGTCATATTATCCCATATTATCCCATATTAATTCATACTACTATCCCCATATCATCTTATATTAATTTATCAAATTATACCCACGGTAATCCTCACACTATCACCTATCAATCACATAAACTTCACAGTTCTACTCATGTTAATTCGTCATATCATCACATAGTATTCACACATTAATCCCTAATATCATCTCACATCGCCTCATATTAATTCATCATAATTACACTTGTGGTAATTCTCATACTATCACTTATTTCTCACGCAACCACACTGTCATACTCATAGTAACTCATCACCGGAATCCCAGAATCAAACATCACGACATCGCTGCACACAATCAATATTCGCGAACTCTGCTACGTTCGCTGGCTCGCTCGCTAGGCGAGTCTCGTAGCGAACACCTCGCTGGCTTGCTCGCTAGGCGAGCCTCTAGCAAATCCTCGTTGGCTTGCTAGCTAGGCGAGCCTCTAGCAAATCCTCGTTGGCTTGCTCGCTAGGCGAGTCTTGTAGCGAACCTTCGTTGGCTTGCTTGCTAGGCGAATAGTGCGATGACAGCAACTTCTGCTACGCACCAGAACTGATTTCCGTCCAAATACTCATAATATTTACTTACCCAATGCCCCTAAAACATCATTAAAACATCCCCAATGTCATACAACGATAATGGCACCAAATCTGTGGTTTATTAGGCCAATCTAGCAACATTTGCACTGCCTAAAACACTATTTTCCTGCAATTGCTCTGAGTGCATCAAAGTTACTCACATTTGAATATTCCTATTCCTACAGGGTCAAACATATCACAATCCAAGGTTTTTCCACGAAGGCCTAAGGTCTCCTTCCTCATGTTACACATCAAACAGTCAGGAATACTAACCATTAACTTCAACCCCCAAGGTTTCATTATCAATTTCCCTTAATTTCTCACGATCAACCCAAAATACCCTAAATCATAAACTTCACCATAAACACACCGAAAGGCATACATAGAAAATCATGAAACGCGATACTCCCCATGCCTTAGCCGATTCAAAGCTTTCACGATTAACTCCGGCAATCTTCCGAAGCTTTTACCTCCATTGATCCCTCCTCAGAGCTCTGACCTCCATTCTTTTCACGGTTAACAAAATGGATCCCAAACCTTCAGAATTCTATTTTGTCAAACTTAGACTTGCGCCACACAATTGGGCTTTTCCCATAACACCCTTACTAACTCTTCATAATGCCCAATTTACCCTTATTTCACTTATATTTATTTTAATTCATAATAATATTAATAAATTCATATTACATACTATTATTCCAAAATAAATACTTCAAATATGCACAATTCCCCAATAATTCCCAAAACCACCGAAAACACCGAAAATACCAAAAATACGAATATTCTAAATTAAATAAATTAATTAAAATATTCCGATTAAATTCGGGGTGTTACAACTCTCCCCCACTTAAAAGAGTTTTCGCCCTCGAAAATTATCTCAAGGAACAGAGTCGGATACGACTCCCTCAAATGATCTCCAAGTTCCCAATTCCAATTTTCTCAAGCTGGTCCTCCCAAACTACCTTCACCAAAGGAATCTCTTTACCTCGAAGTTGCTTCTCGTTCATTAACCTGAACTAGCAATGCCTAAACAGTCAAATTATCTCTCACTTGTACACCATCCATCCGAATAAATGCACTTCCTCAACTTAGGCACATGCCACATCATGTAAATTCACAAGCGACAGCGGTAAAACAGTCTAATGTGCTACTTCTCCCACGCTTCCGCTGCGCCACTTCCGATACAAATCAACAAAACACGGTGTGTGCTTCCGAGACTTTAAAGCTCGACCAACACCAGTCACCATCGTAACTCTTAAAACATGTCTTTTCTTGGATCTTCTTGATCTTTTCAGTCGTCTCTTACACAATTCTCAAGTCCGAGCACAACACTCTCGCCTGAATCATATCAACACAAATGAGTCCTACACCTTCTACCATACAAATCCTCATACAGTGTCATTCCGATACTAGAATGCTAACTGTTATTGTAGGTAACTCAATCAACGATAATTAACTATCCCACGATCCACCTTGATCCAACATACAAGCTCTCCACAAATCCTCTAAGGACTGGATAGTTCTCTCTGTCCGTCCATCCGTCCACAGATGATAGGCAGAGTTCAACTTCAACATGGTACTCAAAGCGTCTGCAAACTCTCCCAAAATCTCGATGAAAACTCAAATTCCCATCTGACACCATATTCGACGACATCTCATACAACTTCACAACTTCATCGATATACATCTCAGCTAGCTTCGACATAGAATGATTAATCCTCATTGGTAAGAAAAGAGTCAATCTATCCAAAATCACCCAATTAAAATCATATCCCTCCAATTCCTCGGAAAACCCAACACAAAATCCATGGAAATACTACCCGATTTCCACCCTGGAATATCCAACAATTGCATCAGACCAAACGGTCTCTGACGTTTATTCTTCAACTTCCAACAAGTCTAACCAGCATATACAAACTCAACTATTTCTCTCTTCATTTATGGCCATCAAAATAATTTTCTCAAATCCGGTTACATCTTCATAGCACCAGGATGAATACTCAATCTACCTCAATGTCCTTTTTCAATAATACTCTTATTCCAACTCAACAATATCTGGGACACAAACTTTATCACGACATCTCATGGTACCGTTTCCATAAATCCGCAAATTAACTCTTCGACTTTAATTCATCAAATTCCACCAACCTGCCAACTCAATTCAGATTTATGACCTTCTTGAATCTCATCAAGAACACCACTAGTAAGCTCCAACATGCTAAGCTTAACCCCATAAGAAGTCTCTTCACAACCCAACTCATATCACGAAATTACTCAATCAGTTCTAACTCTTTTCACCATCATCATCGGTATATGCCAAGATTTCCAAATCAATGCATAAGCTACCACGTTTGCTTCACCTGAATGGTAATTCACTCCAAAACCATAATCCTTCAGGAGTCCCAATTATTTTCTCTGTCTCATATTCAACTCTTCCAAATCAAGCGAATACCTTAAGCTCTTGAGATCACCAAACATTTCAAATCTCAAACTAACCCATTGAAGTCTCCAACTTCGGCACAAACACAACAACAACCAACTCTAAATCACTCGTCAAATAATCCCTCTTATGTACTTTAAATTGCCTTAAAGCATAACTAAAACTCGCTGATGTTGCACTTAACATCTCTCCCAATCACATCAACAAAGCATCCCAAAACACAACGAATAGTTCTGTCGGATTCGGCAAAAATCAACACACGAGCTGTTGACAGCTCTCCCAAAAACTCTTTGAACTTTCTTCACAGTGGCATATCCCTACTCCTTCTCCAACAATGATAAATCAAGTTCCCGATTCTCAACATGATCCTATATACTCTTTGAATATATTAAAATATCATCGGTTAACACAACCACTAACTCGCTCAAATAAGAATGGAAAATCCCATGCCAAACGGACACTCAATTTGCGAGTTATGGCGGAAACACGAACCGCACCCTCTGCACTTACCACAACATCCAAACATACTCCATCAATAAATAACTTAATTCCATGCCACTACTTCACCATCACATAGAGCATTGGACTAGCTTTCCAACGCTTTGAACCGTGCATCATTCCGAGTTACGGTTCTCCCGTTACGACAAAAATACCAAACAACATTCTTCTGCCCAGGACATCTTCGCTAGGCGAACACAGAAGCGAGCGGTTGTTCGCTAGGCGGAGGACCTAGCGAACCTGACAGTCCGAAATTCTATTTTTGACCGTTACCTGACTTCCGGGTGTCCGATTTTGATTCCGTAAAAAGCTGCGATCTCGGAATTCGATGTACAACAACAATTTCACACTTAGAAGGCCATTCAACACATATTCAACTCTTGAAATATTTAAAGGCCTAATTATACCAATATTGCATTCCACATCTTACTTTCTTTAATAATCATCAGAAGTCACTGTCCACCTTTAATATACTCGACCTCATACTCTGTTGCCTTAGCATACACACCAGACACAAGTCTCGACACTACTCAATCTGTTTAATTCCTTGACCACCCAAACAGACATATAATATGGAGCTCTCAATCTCGGACTAGTTTCCGTAACTAAGACGATCACAACTCCACTTCACGTCCTGACTGTATATCACTATCTTGTCAGGATAACTTCCAGACAACCACAATTAATCAGCAAACCGCCAACTTCCCCACTTTCAGTAACACTCAAAATTCCCATCAAAATTAAACATCTCAACACTGTCATGCGCCAACTCATTAAAACAATTCTTAAGCACTTAGCTTAACTCAAGACCATTCGCTGCTCACGGCATCTAAGCTTGCAAGACATGTCTATCCCATCCAACATGACTCCGTCCACTATTGTGATAGTCAAAGTGTCATTCACTTGACCAATCATCAAGCTTATAATAAAAGGAAAAATCACATTTAGATCTTTATGAACACAAAATTGGCCACTGCTTCAGCTTGACTAAACACTACATTTCTACTTGGTGATCTTAATGAATAAGTATATATGAAGGCATTTCCTGGTCTTGATTTTCCTCAACCTAATATGATGTGCAAGCTACCAAGATCTTTGTATGGGTTGAATTAGACAATCAGACAATGGAACCCAAAGTTCACTTAATTTCTAATCAATTATGGCTTATACAATCCAAGTAAGATTACTCTTTATTTACCAAGAAAATAATGCCAAATTCATTATGATCCTAGTCTATGTGGACGATTTGGTCTTATAAGGGAAATTGGAAAGACTAAGACCTTACACTATTAAAAAAATATTTTTTACCTTGGTTAGAAATGGGGTTTAACCTCAGTTTCTTAGGTGAGGTAAGGAAAGACATCATGAAAAGTATACCACTTTCCCCCTCGGTTGTTCTTACATAGAGGCGAAAGTCGTAATGGTCATGGATTCGATACTCGATTACATCATTTTTGTATTTTCAAAACTGGATAACGCGTTTAACTTTTCCCCTCAATTGTACTGATCACCGAGGTAATAGACTAAGTCTTACTACCTTGATTTAGTAACATAATCGAGGGAAAAATCCTTGTTATTAACTTTTTTATTTTTCAATATTTTTGTTTTAACCTGTATTGTTTTAAAAAGAACCTAAGTTGTCCATTTTTGAAACAGAAACATTCTTATGTATCAAAATGGCACACGCATTATCTTTTCACAACAAAACTAAAACAAATAATTAATAAAAAAAAAAGCAAAAACCAAAATGCAAATTCTTGAACAGCCGTCCAAAACTTTTCTTCTATGAATTTTTTAACCGGTCGTTAAATACCTATAATTTGAACCACATTTGAAACCAATTATGATAATGAACAAAAACAAGACATTAAATCTTTAAATCATTGATCTCAACAACAAAAACATTAAATCTTCAAATCATTTATCTCAACAACAATTTTTTACTAACAAAAATAAGATAAAACTTGCTTACAATAACAACAACATTAACAAACACAACAAGAACAATAGCAACAACATTAAAACTTCAATCTCAACAACAACAACAATAATAACAACAACAAAAACAACAATAGAAACAACATTCAAACTTCAATCTCAACAACAATAACAATTTCAATAACAACAACAACAACAATAACAATCTCAACAACAACAACAACAACGATAACAACAACAAGAAGAACATCATCAACAACAACAACAATAACAACAATAGCAACAACAACAATGACAGCAACAATGACAACGATAACAACAACATCATCACCACCATCACCACCACCACCACCAACAACAACAACAATAGAAATAAAAATAGCAACAACGACAATAGCAATAACAACAATAATGCCAAAAACAGAAACTATCACAAGAAAAACAACAATAACAATAACAACGGCAACAACAACAATAACAACAACATCAACAAAACAATAACAACAACAAAAATATCAACAGCAATAACAATAGCAGCAACAAAAACAACAACAAAACAACAAGAATAACAACAACAACAATAATAAAAGTTGCCACAGCAACAAACACAATAATAATAACAACAACAATAATGACAACAACAATAACAACAACAACAATAACAACAACAACAACAATCCCAACAACAACAACAATAACAACATTCAAACTTTAATATCAACAATATGCATCAACAATACAACTAACGTAAATAATTTAAAAGCATGTATGAATTTTAGAAATAATTACACTTATTTTAGGGGTAATAATTTTCAGCATTTTACTTCTAAAACTATGCAGTATATGGTGTCATTCAACATCTCTGCATGTTGAAATTTTATTTATTAAAAACTGAATATATATATATATATATATATATATATATATATATATATATATATATATATATATATATATATATATATATATATATATATATATATATATATATATATATATATATATATATATATATATATATATATATATATATATATATATATATATATATATATATATATATATATATATATATATATATATATATATATATATATATATATATATATATATATATATATATATATATATATATATTACCAAGTCATAAAATCTTTACTTACTATTTTTGTCATATATCTTCTTGATGATCATAACGAATAACACGCACATGTGCTGTGAAAGAAGGGATCTCAAAATTTAAATATTGCTTTTCATCACTATCAGAAATATGTTTTCCTTTTAGAACAATTGACTATTTATTGTTAGAAGTATTAGTGACATAAAAAACTTGTTTTTCTTGAGATGTCATGATGAATTGTTTGTTCCTGTAAGATGCCTTTCGAAGATCAAACTATGTAAATCCTAATTCGTTGGTTTCTACACTAGTGTTACTGTCAATCCACTTGTTCTTGAATAAAGACACCTTAAAAATAACATAATCAATATCCAAAATCTCCTAAATCATCCAAAGTACAATCGAGATGTCATTACAAGATTCTTATCTTTGGAACTAAATAAGTATATGGATTCAACTTTAACCATAACCCCGTTATTTTTATGGCACTAAGTTTAGTAATGGTGTATGCACTCCAAGTTAGTACATTAAACTTAAGACTATATGACATCCATTTAGTTGTATCGGATGCACTACTATCCATTTAATTTTGTTGTCTCAGGTTCATTTCATCGGTGACAAGTCCAAACCTAAGGTTCCTTGGCTCAAGCGCCAAATCCTTAAATAAAGAATCAACTTTTTTCCATTGAAATGACTTATCTACATGGAAATTTTTTCCATCACATATTCTTTCATGTACATGTCATCTAATATTCTTTGCATTATTTTTATTAACAAATAATCTCTCAAACCTTTGAATTTCGGTAGGTACCACATCACCTTGGCAGTAACACCCTTTCTAGTTACATCATCATCATTTTCAACAACATCGTCCTTTATCTAGCATAAATCCCTACACCTCAGGTACTCCTTCAAGTTATGATACTCTTTCTTGTATAATAAGCAATCATTATAACATGCGTGCATTTTAACATAGTCTAAACTTATTGGACACAATATCTTCTTGGTCTCATAACTACGATTTGACAATATGTTACCTTCTGGACGCATTTCTTTCAACAATTCAAGCAATTCACTGAAACTTGTTGGAATTTTATTAATTAGAGTGGAACTGGAAAGATTTATTGACAATTAATGGGCAATAAATGAACACAAGTGAGAACTAATATAGAAGTGAATTTGAAAAGATTTATTTTAGTCCCACATTGAAGGGAATGAAAATATTAGTAGTGTTTATATATTCCAACTTGGTCAATTGGGTTGGGCCCTAAAGGACACCCAATTTTGTGAAAGGAGTGAGGACACACCCATGACCAACAAGACAAACGCGCGCGCCGCCGCCGGCCGGCTCGGCTCGGCTTGGTTCGGTTCGGTCCGGTCTAAATGAATTATTTTTTGGACCCAAATTTATATAATTTAATTATCATTAATTAATTAATATAATTCGGTGGAAAATTAATTAATAATAATATTAATTAATTAAGAAAACAATTAGTCAGTAACTGCCATACTGACTAGATCCAGTCCTCCACGATTTTCTCATTCTCCCACCATTTTCTCCATTCACCACGAATTTCTCCCCACTCAGGTGCAGGTAGCTGCCTATAAATACAGGGTAGAAATTCAGTAGTGAGTACATCGGATTTCACAAGTTCACACGAATTTTGATTTCCTTCTTCTCTCCCTTACTTCTCTTCATCTAAAATCTTTCTTTTCTTGACTGGTTATTACTTAGAAAGGTGTATTTCTAGAGCGATTTATCAGTGTGCAACTGATAATCGTAAGTTTTTTGAACGGACTGTTTTATCCTGGAGGTGTCGTCGTAAATTGACTGCTTTGCATAATTTGGCAGTACGACGAAACGTCTTAAAGAAAGCGACCTAGTACGCGACTCGTACCGATAATTCCTTGTGCCAAACTCAATTTTTCAAATCCGAAAACAACAATTTTAAGACGTTTTAATAACTGCCATGGCAACTGAGGAAATTATCGGTACTACTGCGGCCACTTCGGTCTCTGACAAACCTTTCAGGTTTGAGGGTTCCAATTTCAAACGTTGGCAAGCTAAGATGAAGTTTTTCTTAACTCTGAAAAAGGTTGCCCACGTTCTGACTGAGGATATCCCGGTTGTCCCTTCTGCATCATCTGAACTACCTAATGGTAACTCACTTGCAGATTTAGACGGGATTTCCAAAACGTCTGACTCAGATGCTGCAAAAGCTAAGGCTGCAGCAGATGATCTACAGCTCCGAAAAGAAATCGCCTTATGGCACGAGAATGATTATCTGTGCAAAAATCACATTCTGAACAGCCTTGCTGATGATCTGTATGACTACTATAGTAGCTACAGGACTGCTAAACAGGTATGGGAGGCTCTGCAAAGAAAATATGATACTAAAGAAGAAGGTGCAAAGAAATTTGCTGTCAGCCGCTACTTGAACTACAAGATGGTGGATGAGAAGTCGGTGGAAGCTCAAAGCCACGAAATTCAGAAGATTCCTCATGAGATTATTACAGAAGGTATGCCCCTCAATGAACAATTTCAAATTGCTGTAATTATTGACAAACTGCCCCCTGGTTGGAAAGATTTCAAAAATGTGCTTCGTCACAAAACAAAAGAATTTTCAATCGAGAGTCTGATAACTCGCCTCCGAATTGAAGAGGAGGCTCAGAAACAAGATCAGAAAGAAGAAGTCTTAGTTGTGTCTAACAATAAAAAGAAATTTGGCGCGGTTCTGAATCCTACGGGCAAACCTTTAAAGAATCAGAACCGCAATGCTATGAACCAAACTAAGAATGGGAATCCCTCTAGGGCCCCATCGGCTCCATTTGCTAAGCAACAGCCACCACCTCAAAGAAATGATGCTCCGGTTTTTTCTTGCTACAACTGTGGGAAACTGGGCCATATGGCAAAGAAATGTAGGAGCAGGCCTAAACCTGTAGCTGGCTCAAATGCTCAGGTCAACCTGACTGATGAGCAACTCATTGCCATGATCACTGAAATCAACATGGTTGGTAGAAGTGATGGTTGGTGGATAGACACTGACGCCACTCGTCATGTCTGCTATGATCGTGTTATGTTCAAGACATACATGAATGCTGAAGATAAGAAAGTGTTGTTGGGAGATGCTCACACCACTAATGTTGCTGGAATTGGAGATGTTGAGCTAAAGTTCACTTCAGGAAAGACTTTGATCTTGAAGGACGTCATGCATGTTCCTGAAATTAGGAAGAATCTTGTTTCTGGTTTTCTTTTGAATAAGGCTGGGTTTAGTTAAACTTTAGGGGCAGATTTGTACACCATCACTAAGAATGATATTTTTGTTGGAAAAAGGTACGCCACTGATGGCATGTTTAAGTTGAATGTTGATTTGAATAAAATTTCTCCTTCTGTTTACTCTTTATGTGACTTTAATATTTGGCATGGTAGACTTTGTCACGTTAATAAACGAATCCTTTCTAATGCAAGCAACATAGGCCTAATCCCTAAACTAAATGTTAATGATTTCAATAAATGTGAATTTTGCAATCAAGCTAAAATAACAAAAACTTCACATAAGTCAATTATAAAAGGATCTGACCCCCTAGATCTTATACACTCTGATATATGTGAATTAGATGGAAGTTTAACTAGAAATAATAAACGTTATTTTATCACTTTTATTGATGATTTCTATGATTATACTTATGTATATCTAATGAAGAATAAAAGTGAAGCGCTTGACATGTTTAAGGTGTATGTAACTGAAATTGAGAATCAATTTAACAAGAAGATTAAGAGACTTCGCAGTGATAGGGGAACCGAATATGACTCTAGCTTGTTTAATGATTTTTATGTTGAACATGGTATTATACATGAAACGACTGCTCCATACTCTTCTGAAATGAATGGTAAAGCAGAAAGAAAGAATAGGACTCTTTCTGAACTTGTAGTTGCAATCATGTTAAATTCTGGTGCTGCACCTCACTGGTGGGGGGAAATTTTATTGACTGTTTGCTATGTCCTGAATAAAGTTCCCAAGTCAAAAAGTAAGATCTCAACTTATGAGATATTAAAGAAAAGACAACCAAATTTGTCTTATTTGAGAACTTGGGGTTGTCTGGCTTATGTCAGAATTCCGGATCCGAAACGAGTTAAACTCGCTAGTAGAGCCTATGAATGCGTATTCATTGGGTATGCAGCAAACAGTAAGGCATACAAGTTTTATGACCTAAATTCCAGAGTAATTATAGAATCAAACGATGTTGAATTCTATGAAGACAAATTTCCTTTCAAATCGAGAAATAGTGGGGGCACACAATCGAGTCACATTCCTGTGATAAAAAGCACTGAAAGCAGCGAAAATGTAGAAACAGAACTTCGAAGAAGTAAAAGAGCAAGAGTTGCTAAAGACTATGGGCCCGATTATGCGGCCTATAATATAGAAGAAGATCCAATAAATCTTCAAGAAGCACTGTCATCTATGGTTGCAGACTTATGGCAAGAAGCCATTAATGATGAGATAGATTCTCTAGAATCTAACAAGACCTGGCACTTAGTAGACTTACCCCCGGGTTGCAAACCAATTGGGTGTAAATGGGTTTTGAAAAAGAAACTAAAACCTGATGGAACAATTGAGAAATACAAGGCTCGCCTTGTAGCCAAGGGTTTTAGACAAAGAGAAAATATAGATTTCTTCGACACCTTTTCTCCGGTCACTAGAATTACATCCATTAGGGTACTCATTTCAATAGCAGCCATTTATAACTTAATAGTACACCAAATGGATGTTAAAACAGCATTTTTAAACTGTGACTTAGAAGAAGAAATCTATATGGAACAACCAGAAGGGTTTGTGATCCAAGGACAAGAAAGCAAGGTCTGTAAGTTAGATGAGTCTCTGTATGGACTAAAACAAGCCCCTAAACAATGGCATGAAAAGCTTGATAACCTAATGATAATTAATGGGTACAAAGTGAAAGAAAGTGACAAGTGCGTTTATTACAAATCTGAGAATCGCATTTGTACTATCATATGTCTATATGTAGACGATCTACTTATATTTGGATCAAACATTCAGGCCATTAATGATATGAAATCATTGTTATGCAATAACTTTGATATGAAAGACCTCGGAGAAGCAAGCGTGATCCTGGGTATCAAGATCACGAGATCCGACCAAGGAATTTCTTTGGATCAATCTCACTATGTGGAGAAGATCTTAAAGAAATATAAATACTTTGATTGTAAACCTGCATGCACTCTGTATGATCCAAGTGTGAAACTGTTTAAGAACACTGGAGAAAGTGTCAAACAAGCAGAATATGCGAGCATCATTGGCAGTCTTAGGTATGCCACTGATTGTACTAGACCCGGCATTGCATATGTCGTAGGATTGTTGTGCAGATTTACAAGTAGGCCGAGTAACGAACATTGGCAAGCTATTGAGCAAGTAATGAGGTACCTTAAAAGGACTATGGACCTCGGCCTACACTATCAGAAATTTCCTGCTGTACTAGAAGGGTATAGTGATACAGATTGGAACACCTTATCGGATGATTCCAAAGCTACTAGTGGTTATATATTTAGTATAGCCGGAGGAGCTGTATCTTGGAAATCAAAGAAACAGACCATTCTGGCACAGTCCACAATGGAGTCTGAGATGATAGCATTAGCTACAGCTAGTGAAGAAGCAAGTTGGTTAAGATGCTTGCTAGCTGAGATTCCTTTATGGGAAAAACCTATACCAGCTGTGTTGATCCACTGCGATAGTACCGCGACTATTGCAAAAGTTGAGAACCGTTATTATAATGGTAAAAGACGTCAAATTAGAAGAAAACATAGCACTGTTAGAGATTGTATCTCTAAAGGAGCTGTGAGAGTGGATCATGTACGCACTGATGAGAACTTAGCAGATCCTTTGACGAAAGGATTAGCCAGAGAGAAAGTCCATAATACTTCCAAAAAGATGGGACTAATGCCTATAAATCAATTTCTTACTCGTGATGGTAACCCGACCTAAATGACTGGAGATCCCAAGACTTAGGTTCAATGGGTAATAACAAGTTGTGAGTAATATGAAAATGATCATGCAAGTAAAGCATAAATCCTGAAGTAATGAGAGGATGAGATAATAAAAACTCTTAATGAGATCTATACTCTGTATGAGGGAGTACCTAGGCTACAGGAGTACTCTTGATAGATTCACCTATGTGACTTGGAACTGAGGCCGGTTCCTATGGAATTTCGAGGCAGAATTCCTGGAGCATTCACTAAACTGGGATACACGTGCAAGGCCACTAAAGCACGGGCTACAAGAATACACCTTACGGAAAGGTTGTGTGCAGGTCTGATGTCCGAGATAGAGTTCAAGACAATGGTGTCACTCTTGTTGAATCAGAATCCTACTCGCTACGCTAAGGTTCAAGTCGTAGACACCTTTGCTTATGCTCAACCTTAGAAACGTCTGACGTACTTCTAAAATCTCTTTTAAATTCAAGTGGGGGAATGTTGGAATTTTTATTAATTAGAGTGGAATTGGAAAGATTTATTGACAATTAATGGACAATAAATGAACACAAGTGAGAACTAATATAGAAGTGAATTTGAAAAGATTCATTTTAGTCCCACATTGAAGGGAATGGAAATATTAGTAGTGTTTATATATTCCAACTTGGTCAATTGGGTTGGGCCCTAAAGGGCACCCAATTTTGTGAAAGGAGTGAGGACACACCCATGACCAACAAGACACACACGCGCGCGCGCCGCCGCCGCCATCTGTCCGGCTCAGCTCGGCTCGGTCCGGTCTAGATGAATTATTTTTTGGACCCGAATTTATATAATTTAATTATCATTAATTAATTAATATAATTCGGTGGAAAATTAATTAATAATAATATTAATTAATTAAGAAAATAATTAGTCAGTAACTACCATACTGACTAGATCCAGTCCTCCACGATTTTCTCATTCTCCCACCATTTTCTCCATTCACCACGAATTTCTCCCTACTTCTCTTCATCTAAAATCTTTCTTTTCTTGACTGGTTATTTTCGCCAAATACTAACTTAGAAAGGTGTATTTCTAGAGCGATTTATCAGTGTGCAATTGATAATCGTAAGTTTTTTGAACCGGCTGTTTTATCCTGGAGGCGTCGTCGTAAATCGACTGCTTTGCATAATTTGGCAGTACGACGAAACGTCTTAAAGAAAACGACCTAGTACGCGACTCGTCCCGATAATTTCCTTGTGCCAAACTCAATTTTTCAAATCCGAAAACAACAAAATTTATATCCGTCCACCAAATTTTTGTCTTAAGAATAAATAGTCTTAACATAGCTAACAATCTTGTAAAAAAATTTCACCCCAAAAATAACGCTCATCCATTTCACGATATGTAAAGTATCATACACATGAGCTTTTTAAAATAATTATTCCAATATCACGGATAATATCTTTTAGGTTATCATACATATTTTCACAACTTTATCTCTAAGTGGCACAAGTTTTTTTTCACTTCACCAAGACATACTCATTTGGTCTAATTTTGAATAATTTCATCACAGCCTAAATAATTGAATATTTCTTCCTTAGAATGTTTTTGCACAATTCTATATATATTTTACAAGGACAATAAAAAATATTATCATAGTCAAGAAGGTTTATTTTCGTGAATTCAAGAAATTGAATCACTTAATTTTCATACTCTTTATTTAATCTATTGGTTTTTATCCAACTATAATTCATAATCACATACCTTATCAAAAAAAATAAAAATTATATAGAAACAACAACAATGAATATTCCATCTCAACCAAACAACGATAACACTAAACCTTTAATCTCAACACAAAAACTACATATACAACAACAACAACAACAACAACAACAACAATAACAACAACAATAACAACAACAACATTATACCCTAAGTCTCAGAAACAAAAACAACAACAACATCATCATCAACAAGAACAACAACAATATTACTAGTACAGTCATAGAGAAAGATGTATGCACCAAAAACTAGATGAGAGAATCAAACAATTATGTTGTTTGAATTTCGAGTTTTCTTATTTGAGTTTTCTTCCTTATTTGTTTATTTTTTTTTACTTGGAAGATAGAGTTTGGTTTAGGATTTAATGGATAAGATAAAGAATGATGTTTTGTTCGTTAGGTGTAGAAGATGAAAAAGGTTCATTGATTCGTTAGGGCACAAAAAGTTCATGAGAAATGGAAAAGTGAATAAGAGTTAACGTTCTAATGTCAGAATAAAATATGTTTGAAATTTATATCTTGGTTGGCGGTAAACACCAAAGTTAAAGTTGAGTTCTGTTTTAATTAAATAAAGAATTGACATCATTTTGTTTATAATAAAATACGAAATTGCACAAGTTGGAAAGCGAAGTTCAAACTATAAGCAACATTTGTTCTCGGTTGACAACAAATCAAAGGTATGTTGTAATTAAAAAATAAAATAAAATAAATGTATCATTTTTATTCTAAATAAAATACAAAATTGCAGGAGTTATGAATCGAAGGTCGAACTCTAAATAACATTTTCTATCAGTTGAACCAAAAAATCGAAAGAATAAATTTAATTTAAAATTAATTAATTAATTAATTAATTAAATTCCGCGCGCCAAGACATTTGGCTCCTCGATCCTTTTGCTGAATCATAAATACAATACTAGTATATTATTTTAACTAGAAAATATTATCGGAAGTTATTTTTAGTATAAGTTTCAATTATTTCGATGCCGTGCAATGCATCGAATCAACCATCTTGGAACAGAATAGAAAAACAAGTTAAAAATTAGTTTCAATTACAATATTATTATAAATACTACATTAAATAAATTATACGGTATGTCTACAAGTTCAACAGCACTCCATGATTTGTCGGCTAGAAAGACATCAACAAACATTACTATCATAGGGCTTTAATTCGCAGGTAACTTCCATCAGATTGTTTACTGTATTTATAATTAATAAATTGTGTCGGCAGCCAAATTTTGGAATAGTTTATATTCTCTATCACCCGTGTTGAGATCATTTGAACTAGTATAGAGTATTTTCTAAGTTTATATTGAGAAATGTCTTTCCTACTTTTTATTTATTATTCTCAAGGGAAGATCCCTTGCTTTTTAAATTAATTAAATAATTAATATATTTAATTTATTATTAAATTATATATAATGTTTATTTAATTAATTCAAAAAATAAGTTATTTCTTATAAATAAAGTCGAAGGTAAAATGTTAAAAAATAAATGTTCTAGACATGGACTTCTATAAATTATGATTGTTTGATTGTCGAAAAAATTAAGTCTCGCATAATTTAAAGATAAAGTCTAATTAAAGTTGATATGTGTAGAATAAGTAGTTAACATATTGGTTTTCTAATAATAAATGTCAACTATAAAAATTTAATATGAATATTGAAACATAAGTAATGTTAATTTGTGCTTTAAAACTATTTGTTAAAAACTCATAATTGAAAATTTGTTAGTGGTAATTTGATATTATGTCGAAGTAGTTAGTTGAAGTATAGGAGTTAGTTGTATTCAAATGAATTGATTAAAGTTGTACGTTCCGAAAAAACCACATTTGAAACCATCAGGACACTTGCAAGCCTAAATCCTACATTTGCCCGCTTTTCTTCATGCCACGACCAAACATTTGTTGCGCTATCATGAAAGCCCAATTCCAAGATTGTACGTATCCGAAATTGAAATTTCTCACCACTTGTAAGCATCAACAGAGAAGTGAGATAAGCTTTTAGTGAGCTCATCTTAGTATGCTAGCACCTTCCTTATGTATAATCAACCCCCAAACCTTAGATTCTCTTTTACTTTACATTGCATTGCATATCTTTGGTTATTCGTTCTTTTCCCCTTCCCTTGGATAAATTAAAGACTGGTGGTGAATAATGATTTGTGATTCAAGTTAATCAATAGCTTGATATCCAATTTTCATCGCGACCCGTCGAATACAGCATATAATTGTTATGTCGAAATGTAACTTGTAGTTTTGTACTTTGTATTTTGTATGTTTTGAACTTGGATAGATTTGTATAGTTTTGGATATGAGCTTTAGTTACCTATATAAATGCATTATATGATGTAAATCCTAACAACTTCACTCAATAAAGATTTACCTTTTCACAAATTCAATTTATAGTTTCTCTTTCTCTCTCTCTCTCTCTCTCTCTCTCTCTCTCTCTCTCTCTCTCTCTCTCTCTCTCTCTCTCTCTCTCTCTCTCTCTCTCTCTCTCTCTCTCTCTCTCTCTCTCTCTCTCTCTCTCTCTCATATTTCTTTTAAAAAAACTGTTTGTTCCAACAAATTGGTATCAGGGAACTCGGGTTGCGATCCAGAGAGAATTTGTAGTCGCAAACGGAAACACAACATCAACACAATTTTCAGTGAATCTCTACCGGTTTTCGATGGTTATAACTACAGACGGTGGGTAGCGCAGATGAAGGTTATCTTCAAATTTCAATATGTTTATGAAATTGTGAATGGTGAAGTACCATCATTGGAAGCGAATGCAGATGATGTTCAGAAAGCTGCGCATAAGGATCAAAGGGAGAAAGATGAAAAGTTTTGTTCTTGATTCACTAGTGTGTAGATTCTAACGTGTTTGAGAAGATAACCGAAGAAGAAATGGCCAAAGAAATGTGGGACAATTTGAAGAAATTATGTGGCGGAGATGAAAAAATGAAAAGGATGAAGTTGCAAACATTGAGAAAGCAATTTGAGATGAATCAAATGAAGAAACATGAATCAGTCTCAAAATACCTTTCATGTGTAGTGTTGTTAACAAACCAGATGAAGGTGTGTGGTGAATCAATCAATGATTTGCAGAAGATTAAGAAAGTGTTGAGATATTTGACTATAAATTTTGATTATATTGTAGTGTCAATTAAAGAACCTAGCTGAGATGAAATTAAAAGAACTTCAAGCTTCAGTATAGGCTCATGAGATGAGGTTGAAGCAAAGAAAATCAGAAATGGAAAAGGTGGATGAACAAGTACTGTAAGCAAGATTCATCAAGAAATCTAGGAAAGAGAAGGTGAATCATGGGAAGAATCTTGCTAATGATGAGAAGTCAAGCAAGATTTCAAAGAATCACTCTGATTCAATGAAGAAAGGAATGAACAACAAGTATATTGGGAAGAAAGTTGACATGAAGGGTGTGCAGTGTTACAACTTTCAATGATTTAGCCACTATGCTCGAGATTGTCGAAGAAAGAAGGAAGCATGAATAAAAGATAACAATGAAGTGCAATATGCATATGCTAAAGATAAGGATTATGATGATGTGCTACTCATGGCCAACACATAGTCGAACACTGAGCAAACCAACATGTGGTACTTGGATTTAGAATGCAGTGACCACATGACTGGTAATAAAAATTGGTTCACCAAGCTAGATGAACCGTTTG
Organism: Lathyrus sativus; assembly: GCA_963859935.3. Classification (NCBI taxonomy): domain Eukaryota; kingdom Viridiplantae; phylum Streptophyta; class Magnoliopsida; order Fabales; family Fabaceae; genus Lathyrus; species Lathyrus sativus. The sequence continues at coordinate 28,007,322 of OZ012740.1, read as the reverse complement.
ATAAAGTGATAAATTTTGGAGATGGAAGACACGTCACATCAGGTGGAAAAAGAGATATCTTTGTTGTAAAATAGGATAGTCGAAAATCCATCATCACTAACGTGTTATATGTACCTTTAATGACAAGTAACTTGATAAGCTTAGGTCAACTACTCGTAAAAGGGTACAACATGAAGCTAGAAAATAATTAGATAAAGGTGTGTCATGGTGATGGAAGTTTGATTATGAAGGAACCATTAGCATACAACAAGACCTTCAAGGTACAGATCAACTCGATTGATCACAAGTGTCTTTCTTTGACTATAAAAGAAGATAATACTTGTCTATGGAATCACAAGTATGAACATCTAAACTTTAGAAGTTTAGGTATGCTCGAGCATAAGAAAATGGTTTATGGCTTATCTCAGGTGAAGGAACCAAGACAAATAAGGTCAATGGAGGTAACTGTTATTTATAACTTTCATATATGAATTCACAAATATATGTAGATTTACCTTATTGAAAGGAATAACGAGGTATTCACACAGTTCAAGAAGTTTAAATTATATGTCAAGATACAAAGTGGATGTAAGTTATAGAAACTGAGAACTGATGGTGGTGGCGAATACACCTCTCTAGAACTTGCTAGATTTTATAATGAAGAAGGTATAAAGCATGAGGCTATTGCACCCTATACACCTCAGTATAATGGCATAGCTAAGAGGAAGAATCAAAGTATATTGAACATGACTAGGAGCATGTTGAAAGTTAAATATATGCCAAAGAGATTTTGGGGTGAAGTAGCTTCGACAGAAGTATACATTCTAAATAAATGTCCAACCAAGAAGATGGGCGTGAGGACTCCTTATGAAGCTTGGACAGATGTGAAGCCAAATGTTAGTCATCTTAGAGTATTTGGATCAATGTGTTTCAAGCATGTACCTGGACAATTGAGGAAGAAACTATATGATTGAAGTCGGGCTATGGTGCTCATAAGTTATCATTTGACTGGTGTATACAATTTGTATTCACCAAATGATGATAATCTTGTGATGTTCTAGTGGATGAAAGCAAAGGGTGGGATGGGAGTCATGGATGAGTTTGATAGGAATAAGATATAGTTACAATCGTGTTTGAAAAAGATCAACAAACTGAAGCCACAACCAATCAATATGAAGAACCACCTAAGTAGAACATTAAGAGATCGACTAGAGCAAGAACTGAGTCGACAAGGCTAGATGGATATGAGATATTTCCAGATCAAGCAGTGGATGCAGATGGCAACTTAATATAAGAAACGATGATGATGGATGAAGCAGAACCAATCAATTTGGATCAAGACATGAAAGATTCAAATTAGTTAGTAGCCATGAAATAAGAGCGCATGGAAATCGACAAGAACAAGACATGTGAGCTTGTCGAAGAGTCAACCAAGAAGTCAATTGGTGGGAAATGGGTTTACAAGCTGAAACGAAGGCCAAATGGTGAAATTTCCAAGCATAAGGTATTGATTTTGACGAAGTGTATGCACCTGTGGCGAGGCTAGAAACCATCAGAGTTGTTGTGTCAACAATAACATATAGAGGGTGGAAGGTACATCACTTGGATGTAAAATTCGCATTTTTGAATGGACCGCTGGAAGAAGAAGTCTATGTTAGTCAAACACCGGGACTTAAAATCAAAGGGCGTGATTTGAAGGTGTACATATTGAGGATTACTCTCTATTGTTTAAAGCAAACCCTAAGAGCTTGGAATAAGATAATAAATAGCTTCCTGATCAAAGCAAGTTTCATAAAGTGTCTATAAACATGGAGTGCATGTCAATGATGCAGATAGGGTCATTCAAATCATCTTATGTCTATATGTAGATGACATGTTGATTGCATGTGCATATGAAGCAGATATAAGAAGAGTCAAGTTGAAGCTAACGTAGGAGTTTGAAATGATCGACCTAGGGAACTTTTCATATTTCTTAGGGACAGAGTTCAAAGACACAGATGAAAGAGCGTTCCTACACCAAAATAAATATTCACAAGATATCTTGAAGAGGTTCAAGATGACTAACTGTAATGCATATGACATGCCATTAGAAATTGGAGCAAAATTGAGGAAGGAGACATATGATGAGTTTATATTGCAACACTGTATAAATAAATCATTGGATCCTTGCTAGATACATGTCAAAGTGTCAGATTGTTGAGCAGATTCATGGAAAAACCCCAATAATGTCATCTCATTGCAGTTAAGAGAGTGTTGAGATACATAAATGATATGATTGATCATAGTGTATTAATGTCAAGACAAAAGAAGACTAGCATAGATGCAAAGATATATGGCTACACTGATTCAGATTTCAATGGATATCAAGACAAGAAGAAGAATAATGCAGGCTACATATTCATGATCGAAGGCGTACTAATCTCATGGAGCTCAAAGAAGCAAATCATTATGGATTTGTCATCTTGTAAAGCTGAATATGTGGATGCATCATATGCAACATGTCAAGCAGCATTGATAGAGATGTTTCTCCAAGAGCTCTAAAAAATGTAACATAAGAAAATGAAGTTGTTTCTCGATAACAAGTCAGTAATCCACCTGGAGAATCATCCAGTGTGTCATGGTCGAAGTAAACACATGGAGATGAGGTATTATTTTCTTAGGGATCAAGTTAACAAAGGAAAGATTGAACATGAGCGTTGCAAGACAGAATGACAACTAGCTGATATACTCACAAAACCCTTGAATAAAGTGATGTTCGACAAGTTGAAGAGAAACATCAGGATGAGAAGTTTTGAGAACATGAATTAGATGGTGTCTTAGTTGTAATTAGATGTTATGTCGAAGTAGCTAGTCGAGGTGTAGGAGTCAGCTGTATTTGATTGTGTTAAATACAACATATAGTTGTTATGTCAAAATGTAACTTCTAGTTTTGTACTTTGCATTTGGTATGTTTTAAGCGTGGGTCAATTTATATAGTTTTCAGACTTGGCTTTAGTTGCCTAAATAAATGCATTATATGGTGTAAATCCTAACAACTTCACTCAATAAGGATGTACCTTTTCACAAATTTAGTTTATAGTTTTCTTTCTTTTCTCTCTTCTTCTTCTTCTCTCATATTTTTTGAAAACTCTTTTGTTCCAACAAAATTTGTCTTAAAAATACAAATAAATAAATAAACTTTTAATCAAATCAATATACAATTTTCAAATACAAAGTTTTTACTTTCAACACAAAGTTTTCATTTATAAATTTTTTAACACGTTTTTTTAGGATATAAATTAACATTAGCTTTGGAACCGTCTTTAAGGATGTAGAAGGCGACCCAGCGCATAAACCTTCACACTTTTTCATGATTAACCTATGGAAAAAGGGTATCCATACACGTATTTTTGAGTTAATTTATGATTGAATAAAGCCTCTTAAGAAATTCACAATTCAATTGAAACTAATTTTAACTTCTTACACACGACCTCTCAAGAGTTTGAGACGTATCTTATTTTCCTTAAAATACATCGACTTAGATTATCTACTATTAAAAATAAAACATACACTACCATTATTTACATTTATATATGCATTACACTACCATTATTTACATTTATATATGCATTAAGTTTTGGAATGACCAGTGTGAAGGTATATTAAAAATAATTACATGGATTAAAATTGGATAAAATTTATAAATAAAAGCAATTATCGTCTTGGTTTTTATAAAAATCAGATAGGTTAATATAAAAATTTACTATTAATTTAATTAATAGAATCAGAATGTTAAAAACAAGTTAGAGTAAATTACTATACAATTAAAAAAAATTGATTAATCATTACCATATTATAAAAAAAAATACTCAATAAGGGGTTTACTTTCAATTTTTAAGATAATATTTATTGTATATTTTCAATCATACTTATGTTTCGTACGAGAATTAAAATTGTGATTGATTTGTAGTGATACATTTTCATATATGGTGATAAGGTGATGTGGATTTATGGCATAACAGCACAGGGTGAACCTATAAGGTTTGCACTCGAACGCACAAGTCATTTACAGAGTCTAAAATCGATAAAATGCAAGTCTGAAAAGAGAGTGTGTATTTTATGTTTTACCTATATAAGTTATATATGACGGACAATTTTAATGGGATTCGCCTTACTGGGCTTATCACTTGAATCTTACCCGTATTAGGCCTTTGGCCGGTCCAAAAAAATTTCCCGCAAGATTTTTTGGGTGTTTTATCACTATTACAAATAACACATTTGCAACAGGCGTGAAGTAGGTGTTACCTCAGTTACACATGCGAGGTAACGGAGGACGACATGCAAATTTTCCAAATTACCCACCGATTTCTGAATAATCGTGGGGTAAAGTGGAGATGGTCATGAGTTCAGTCCCTAGTGAGATCTTTTAAGAAATTTTTAGATGGGGAAAAAACATACTCCCTCAATTTTGAAATATAACCAATGGGTAAAACAATCTTGAGTTTATTATATCTAATGTGGATTGCTTGTATCATTTTCCCTAGCTGAACATATAACTTTTCAAATTGGTTTACAAAATAATTATATGAATAATTATTGATCTTGACGGCTGATCAGAACCTGAAGTGGGCTAGAGACAAACACTTGTGATGCTGGGTGTGAGAGAGGAGGAGGGGGTGTACCTGCAAGGCACTCCGATGCTAAATTAAGAATCGGGAGAAAGAAGGTAAGTACAGAATATGTGTGTATCAGGGTGAATATTGAATACCTGACCCTCTCAAATGAGAGGGTTTTTATAATGCCCCCAGCGCTTGGTCATCAGTCTCTATTTTCGAGGCAAGATAATCGTTTCTCAAAGAATAGGTAACTTCCAGAAATAGCCGTTGGAACGGGCAGGGGTACCCATAATTAGTTGTTGCTACATGCAGAGGCGCAGTTACGGGCACAACCATCTTGACTGTTTCTGGATGGTGGAACCGTGCGTGACGGGCAAGTCTCGTCGAGGAGGTGTGTTGGCCCGGGGGTAAACTAGTCAACCTTCCCTGTTGGAGTGACAAAAAGGTAAGTGCCTTCCCCCACTTAGCTGGACTTAAGCAAATGGTCCATTCTGGGAGCAAAAGTGGATTGGGCTATGCATAGCCATTGGGCCAGTCTGGAACAGTAGCTCCCCAAGTTGTTGCTCCCGAGCATGGGACTGATGACTTAAGGATAGTCCGAATACCAAGAAAGATTTTCGTTAGCCGTAGAGTAGGGCCCGTTACCTTGTACCTGTGGGAATTTATGCTCGGGCATATGTTACGTTGCTCGTCGGGGAGCACGAGGTACGGGAGACCAACAATTGATGGGATCTGAAGAGGGGAAGTGTCACGTATGTCTTGAGTCGTGTGTTGTATTTAATGCATAATGATGGCTAGGCTAGGGTCATGATGATACCCCTAGTCTCGCGTGCTCGTGCACGGGCCAGGAATTGCCTATAAATAGAGCGAGAAGCTACTCATTTGCATTTTTTGCTTCTCTCTCTTCCTTCGTCTTCTACTTTCTATTTCTATCGTCCGCTGTTGTCAAGCTCTGTCCGACCATCGTACCAGCATCGACCAGAGCCGTTTGAACCCATTAACTTCGTCCTCGTCCATGTAAATATGCTAATTCCTTACTTATTGTATGTTTCGTTGATTTTTGGACCTTAGATTGCATGCGGTTAGGGTTGCAACAAAGTAGTTTTAGGGCGATTTCTGGTGACTGTTGGTGGCAGATGGTGGTTTGGCCACTTTTTCTGCAGTCGGCGTTGTTTGGACTTTCAGGAACTTAGGACTTAGAAACTTTTAGGTTTTAAGCTAATCCTGATATCGTATCAACACGGCGACATTCATCGCCAGAGGGAACCACAGATTTCGGTGTGCTTATGAGATTTCCGGTGGTTTCCTCTTGGAGATTCTGGGTTTTGTGCCCGGGGAGCTTTTCCTCGGATGTGTCAGGGAGATTTCTTGGGTACGCCCCCATTGTTGACTGTGCCATTTGAGTAGGGCTTAGGCCGAGGGCGTTGTCCTTGGGCCTTCGCTTTCCTTTTTACTTGACTAGTAGTGGAAGGGTGGATTTAATTTTGTCATCGAATTCACTTTTATCCTTTGTTTTTCAGGTAAAAGAGATGTCGCACGGGCCCAAAGAAGAGAATTTGAGAGATCTGTCAGAGGAGAGCTCCTCGAAAGAAACTGAAATCAACGATGCTTCAACGCTTCTTGACGCTGGAGAGGCGCCTATTTCGAGGACCACCGTTAAAGAGTGGTATATGGTTGAACCAATGGAGCATGCCTCACTCTTTGCTTCTTATACCGGGGACGTCTTCACAACAGTAGAGAGGTTCAATTTCCCAGAGAGGATGATCGCATATGTTTGTCATACGAGGAGAGGTTCCCTATGTACGAGTATGTTATCAAGGAGATAAGGTTGAGGCTGCCCTTTACGGATTTCCAGAGGGCGGTCTTCGTACACTTGGCTCTGGTGCCCTCACAGCTGCATCCAAACATGATTACCTTTATGCAGGCATTCGAGCTGGTGTGTGAGTACTTGGAGATTGAGGCTTCTCCCCCTCTGTTCTTCACTGTCTTCCACCTCCAATGACAAGTAACGGGGAGGAAATTCAGTTGGGTCTCCCTGAAGCAGGGGAGAAAGTTGTTTAAACCTTTATCTGAGTCCACTTGGACTTCCAAAGAGAGGTTTTATATTATTGAGCCTGTATCGGAGGCGGCCACCGATTCAACCTTCATCTGGGAGGTATCCACGAATGAGAACGGGGAAGACTTGGTAGACGAGCATGACAAGATAATTGCTCAGCGGCTGTTACAGTTCCCTTTTTGCTGGAGTGAGGCCCATTTTACCCGCTCAACCGACGAGTACATTGTCACCCCTCATCAGATGGGGGATGTTGACCAGACTAGCTATGCCAACTGGTGGCATATGTTGACATTTTTCTACCCGCTCAGTGCGTGACTCGTGCTGGGAAGATCATTTACGAGGAAGATGAGGGTCCTTAGGTGGAGACCCGGTATATTAACACAAAAGAGCTCCTCGAGTGCAGCACTCGCGCGGGGGCTCTAAAACTACTGGGTAGTCTTTTAATTTCTCTTAGGTTATCCGAGTTGTTGTTTCCTTCGTGTACTGACGTGTCAGTTATTTTAATGGTAACATGTCGTGTGCGTAGGAGCGGATGGTGAAAAATGCCTAAGGAGAACCGAAAGGAGGTGTGATGATAGGAAAAAGCCGCCTTAGCCAGCGAGCAGCTCCTCCTCAGACCAGGTCGAGGACTTCCTCGACCACCCTACCTGCTTCTCAATCGTCACCTTTTCCCGTGAGCTCGAGGCTTAAGCGTTCGCGTCCTAACGAGTTCGTGGACCTTAGCAGAGAAAGAGAAAAAGGCAAGTTCAAGTTGCCCCCGTGCCTGCATAACAGGAGGTTCTTTGAGGGGTCTTCCCTGGCCATTCCTCAGGAAGAGTCCTTGAAGCTCGAGGAGATGGACCGCCCAAGCAAACAGACCATGCTCGCGTAGGACACTTCTGCTCTTATGAGAATCCTGGAGATTGAGGTGGTCTACACCGAGGATGGTTCTCAGCATGAGGTTGAGTTGAAGAAATCTCAAGTTGCGGTGGTGGATCTAGAGGAGAGGGTTAAGAATTTTCAGGAGGAGCAGGAGAGGGTCGTCGATAAGGCCTTGAAGAAGTCTCGAGAAAAGATTTTCGCAGAGAGGGATGTCCTTGCCTCCCAAAAGAAAGCCGCTGAAGACCCGGTCGAGCAGTTGAAAGTCATTGTTGCCCCTGCTGAGGATGAGAATGAGGATGTGAAGAAGCTATCAACCCGGGCGAACCTGGTAACGCGTATTGCTCAGGCCGAGGACAATTGTCTGGCCATCAGCGAGGAGGCCTTTTAGAACACTGTGGACCAACTGAAGATAGTGAACACCAGTGTTGAGGTATCCACTAAGGGCATCGGGTTTCTCTATATTGTTAAAAATGGCAAGATAGTTATCCCCTAATTTCTTCAGTTTGGTGAAGAGCATGCGCAGGCGGCCCAGGTGGATCCTCAGCAAATGGAGCACTGAACTTTTTCTTTTGCCTGTACTTCTGGCCTGCGCGTCATATTTTTGTACTCTTATTTTTGTGGGGCTTGGCCCTGTTGTAATGTAATATGCATAATCACGGCCCTCGTGGCCGCTTTATGTTGATATGCACTTCCTTGTATGTTTATACTTTGTTTAATTTTTTCTAAGTGTCATACGTTGCCCAATGCTGGTCTTACGAGATACCTTAGTGATTGATTGTTATGTTTCGGGTATGCTCGACAAATGATGTTCGACAGTGTGGGGAACTGGTCGAAAGGCCTGGGTAGTTTCCGGGCAGGAAAGCAAAGCTCAGGTCGCGCTTGTGGCCTGAGTTCGTGGCGTGAACTTCCCATCGTGAGTTAGGCATTCTGCCTTTCATGGTACTTTGGCGGAGGATGGCTCGGTCAAGGAACTGCCGTCGGGCATGGGTCTTGTCTCTTTTGACCAAAACCCTACTTAGATTTATGTTAGTGACGCAACACTTACACCTGGGCGTGCGTCTATGGGCGATACGTTATACTCGCCGCAGGGTCGAGACATGCCGACGGTAAAGGCCTTAGCTGCAATATTGTTTCAGCTTTTCAGCGTTCCATGGTCGAGCTAGTTCTTCCCTGATAAGGTGTTTTAGGTAGTAGTCCTCACTTTCAATTTTTGCTCTAACACGGTAGGGTCCTTCCCAGTTTGCGGCGAGCTTGCCTTTGCAGAAATCTTTGTGATTCCTTCTTAGGACGAGATTGCCTTCTTGTGACCTCTTAGACAAGATCGAGCTCCTCTCTCAGTGCCTGACTGTTTGTTTCCTCGTCCAAGGGCGCTTCAGTCCGCCTGGAAGGCACATGAGTCTCAGTGGAGATTACCGCATCTGTCCCGTATGCTAGGCAAAAAGGGTTTTCCCTGGTTGAAGAATGGGGTGTAGTACGGTAGGCCCAGAGCACATTGTGCAGCTCATCAAGCCATTGCTTCTTTGTTTCGTCCAGTCTTCGCTTGAGGCCCCGTATGATTACTCTATTTGTTGTCTCGGCTTGCCCGTTATTCTAGGGATGCTCGATGGACACGAAGTGTTGTTTAGTACCCAGTGTTGGGTGACGAACTTCTGGAATTTTTTGTCTGTGAACTATGTCCCATTATCGGTGATGATTGCTTGGGGGATGCCAAAACGGGCAAGGGTGTTTTTCTTGTAGAAACGGAGTATGTTGTGGGTTGTTACTTTGCCTAGAGCATCCGCTCTATCCACTTGGTGAAGTATTCCACGCCTACTATCAAGTACTTGTTCTGATTTGACCCTATGACAAATGGTCCTAGGATGTCTAGGCCCCACCAAGAGAAGGGCCACGGGGAGGACATTGTTTTGAGTTCATTGGGTGGTGCCAAGTACATGTCCCCGTGCCATTAGCACTTGTCGCATTTCTCCACGTGTCCCTTCTTATCATGCTGTATGGTCGGCCAGTAATATCCTGCCCATAGAGCTTTCCTGGCGAGAGATCTCCCCCCGAGGTGCTAGGCGTTGACTCCTTTGTGGATCTCGCGTAGGACGTGGGTGACCATTTCTTCCTCGATGCATTTAAGGAGAGGCAATGGAAAATCCCCGCCTGTAAAGCTTGTTGTCAAATAGGACGTAGGAGCAGACCATACGCCTCACTACACTAGCCTTCTTGGGGTCGGACGGTAGTTTGTCCTTCGTGAGGTAGTTGTATATGGGGGCCGTCCAACAATGGATGTCGCCGATGACGTGCACGCCTAGGTTCGTGGATGCCCTCTTAATTCTAGGTCGTGGAAGTATTTCCAGGATGACAGATTTATTCCCCCCTTTCTTTTTTGTGTTGGCTAGTTTTGTCAGGATGTCTGCCCAGACGTTGTGTTCGCGTGGAACATGTTTAACTTCTACGGAGGTAAACTTTTTCGTCTTGTTTTTGACCAGGGCTAAGTACTCATATAGGTTGTTGGTTTTGACCTGGTAGTCTCCCCGGACTTGGAGGACTACGAGCTTAGAATCGGTGCATATGATGATTTCTTCCGCTCTCAGGTCTTCGGCGAGGGGCAGACCCGCGAGGAAAGCTTCATACTCGGCCTAGTTGTTGGAAGTAGGGAAGGACAACGTGAGTGAAACTTCGATGAGGATCCCTTCCTCGTTTTCTAGGATGACACCTGCCCGCTCCCTGCTGAGCTAGATGCTCCGTCGACAAAGATAGTCCCTTTACGGGCACCCCTGGTAGGGTAGTCGGGCAAGGTCAGTTTTGAGACGAAATCAGCCAGTGCTTGCGCCTTGAGGGCCTTTATGCTCTTGTACTGGATGTTGAATTCAGACAGTTCTAACGACCATTTGAGCATCTTTCCGGCCATATCTGGATGGCCTAATGGTTGCTTTACAGTTTAGTCTGTGTGTACCACAATTGTGTGGGCTAGAAAGTAGTGCCTTAGCCTTCTCGCAACATTGATAAGGGCTAGGGCCACTTTCTCTATCTGTTGGTACCTCAGCTCTGGACCTTGGAGTGCCTTGCTCGTGAAGTAGATGGGTTTATGCCCGTTTGGTGTTTCGCGAATGAGGACGGTGATAACAGCCTCGGTTGCAACAACAAGGTAGAGATAAAGAGTTTCCCCATTATCAGGTCGAGAGAGGACTGGCGGCTCTGATAGAGCTTGTTTCAGGTGGAGGAGGGCTTTATCGCATTCCTCCGTCCATTCAAATGCGAACTCCTTGCGGAGAAGTTTAAAAAAAGGGAGGGTGTGTTGGGCAGACTAGGCCACGAAGCGGGATAGCGATGTGAGCATCCCGTTTAGGGACTGTATGGACTTTTTCGAGTTCGGTGTGGGGAACTCGGAGAAGGCTCTGTACTTGTCGGGGTTAACTTCAATTCCTCGTTCGGTTAGATAGAAACCGAGGAACTTGCCCGCTCGCACCCCGAACGCGCACTTCTCCGGATTAAAGCACATCCTATACTTCCTGGCCTGCCCGAAGACCTTCCTCAAGTGGAGCGTGTGATCGGATTCCTCGTGGGACTTCACGATCATGTCGTCCATATAGACTTTGAGCATATCCCTAATTTGTCCTCGGAAGACTTTGTTCATCATTCTTTGGTAGGTCGCGCCAGTGTTTTTCAAGCCGAAGGGCATTACGTCATAGTAATAGTTTTTCGATTCGGTCATGAAAGTTGTGTACCTTTTGTCGCTTTTTGCCATGGGTATTTGGTTATAACCCGAATATGCATCCATGAAAGATAGCAATTTAAAACCAGAAGAATTATCAACTAATTTATCTATGTTAGGGAAGGGATATGCGTCTTTAGGGCAGACCCTATTAAGATCGATATAGTCAATTCACATTCGCCATTTCCATTATTTTTTTTCACAAGTAGAACATTGGACAACCAAGTAGTGTACTTGGCTTCCGAGATAAAGTTTGCCTCTATAAGGTCTTTTACAGCCTGTTCGGCACCCTCCGTCTTCTATGGAGACTGTCGTCGTCTACCTTGAGCCACAACCCTAACAGTGGGATCGATAGTAAGGTGGTGACATGCCACATCAGGTTCTAGCCCAAGCATCTCCGTGGCGCTCCACACGAACAGATCTGAGTTCTCCCGGAGGCAGGCTCTCAATTGTTTCCTCGCAAGCTCAGGGATTTCGGTCCCAATCTTCACTCCCCACTGGGGGTCATCGCCGAGCAAAACAAGTTCAAACTCTCCATCCGGAAATGGGCGCATCGAATGGAAAGCTTCCATGCTACTGGTGGACATGGAAGGGATGCTCAAAGACGACTGGATCTCTTTCCCCTTCGCCTTGTGGATCTTCGGATCGTCTTCAGAGAAACGGATGTCAAGGTCGATGGAGTCGACGTGGGGTAACGACTTTGTCTCTTCGGTGCTGCTAGGCAGAGAAGACTTGCTGGGAGTCTTTGGCCTGGCGGTGATGGTGTTCAGCCCCTTGGAGCCTGCCTCAAAACATCTCTTCGCGACTTCAATGTCTCCGTGTAAAGTTGTCACTAGACTTTTCGAAGTATAGTATTTAATATTTAGGTGTACTGTTGAAGGTACGACCACCAATTCAAACAGAGTTGGCTGCTCGAAGATGCACTGGTATAATGACGAGCAATCGATGACCAGGAACTAGACCTTGATTGACCTGGCCGTTTCAGCGGATCCGGAAGTTACGATCATCTCTACGTAACCTTATGGCTTCATTACCGACCCATTGAAACCCTGTAGATCAGAGCCCACGTAGGGAGTCAGATGTGATTCGTCCAGCTGGAGGGTGGAGAACAACTAGGAATACATAATATCAACTGACTACCTTGGTCAATGAGGATTCGTCGGACGTCAAAATTTTCCATATGAGCCCTCATGAGCAGAGGGATGCTGGCGTTAGGGGCTCCACTGAGGAGCTCCTCGCGGTAAAAGCATATGGGAACAGACTCTCCCTAGACCCTATCGAGGGTGGAGTTTTGGTTTGAGCTATTGTTGATAAGGTGCTCGAATTTTCTTTTAATGGACCCTATTGTGGCTTTATTGAAGCCTCCTCCGGATATGACCATGGTGGAGGGTAAAGTCTCCCATGGGCTGTGCGCGGCAAAATATGGAGGGGGGTTGAGCCCTTCGGGGATGTAGAAGTCTTCAGGTTGCGAGATGCTCATAGCAACCTGAAGGCTGGTTTCTTCGGAGGAAGGCACCTCTTCTTCGACCTTCTTGGACTCCTGGGTGTCCTTCCGAGGAGCATCCTTTCGTTTGGCGAACTGCTTCAAATGTCTGTCCATGGTGAGTATCTCTATGGTGTCCTTCAAGTGGATACATTCGTCGGTCATATGGTCGTGGCTCTTGTGGAACCGATAATATTTCGACTTATTAGTGTTTGGTTTATATGGTATCTGCTTCGGGAACTGAACTCCCGCCTGCCAAAATTCTGAGTTGACACGTTTAAAAAAGATATTTTCTCGAGGTACTGTCAGGGGAGTATACTCGTGGAACCAACCAGAGGGCCCTTTGCTGTCTTGGGGCTTTTGGGGACGGTCTTCGTGCCTTTTATCCCCTTGACGAGATGTCGAGGGCTCGTCGGACCTAGAGGATCGGGCATTCTTATGATGCCTCAAATCTCGGGCAGAACTGGCATCCTCCTTCTCTTTGTACTGGATGTACGCTTGTTCTTTGAGGAGGAAGGGGTTCAGTGTTGTTAGGGGTTGGATGCCTACAACTTTAGCAAACTTCGTACGGGGACGGAGCCCGCGTTCAAGTATAAATTTCTTCATGTCATCAGTCGTGCAGACCTGGATAATCTCCTTATTGAACCTTTCGATGTAGGCTCGCAGGGGCTCATCCCTCTCTTGAATGATGGCCTCAATGGAAGCTTCGGTCTTCGGGTGTCGGTGAGAGGTCGTGAAGTGTCTGGAGAGCATTCTCCCCAGCTGCCTCTATGAAGTGATGGAATCGTCGAGGAGTCTTTTGTGTTAAGTCATTGCCCCTTTCCTGAGTATGGTCGGGAACAACCTACATTTAATGACGCCCCGGACGTCACAGTAGTCGAGTAGCGCATTGATATTATTAATGTGCTCATCAGGATCTGTAGTACCATTGTATGTTCCTAGAGAATTGGGTTTCTACAATCCCTTTGGTAGGCGTATAGCCATAATCTGCTGGGACAACAGACTGTGTCCCATCCGTAGGTAGGGTGGCAATCTCGACATGAAGGTAGGGTTCGTGCTCGACCCTTGGATCTGGGCGGAGGTGAACGTTGGGACTCTGTTGTCCGGTGATCTCTTCTGGTCCTCTTAGGTTGCGGGTAAGGATGGTTCCGAGGAGAGATGTGGTCACGCTTTCTGACGGTCTGGGCTTTTAGTTCTGGAGGTGTCCGATGGTTTCTTTCATGCCGGGTAGGAGGACTCTGCAGTATTTGACATTCTTTACTCGGTGGAGGGGATCTTGGATGACTGGATTTTTATAAGGCTCCAACCCTTGCCCTCTGATTGAGGATTATGAGGTTGGTCTTGTTGAGAACCTCAAGGAGAGTAGCTATGACTGTGTCGGGGCTGGGCGGAATTGTAACTGGAAGGTGCTCCGGGACGAGTGAGACCTTGTTGTGATCTGCACGGACGGGGGATAGAGAAGTGGTGGCTCCGTCCCTTTGTTGGAGGACGTCTCTCCCGAGAGGGGTGGTTGCTCTGTCAGTATCAATCTTGCCGACGGGGACGAAAGCAGAGTTGCGAGCATCATGAGTATTGTCACGGCTGGACATGATCGGAATTTGGAAGAGTTGTTTTGGTATCGAATCTACGAGGGGAGAAAAGACGAGGATAACAAGTTTCCCACAAACGGCGTCACTGATCTTAATGGTTGATCAGAACCTGAAGTGGGCCAGAGATAAACACCTATGATGTTGGGTGTGAGAGAGGAGGAGGGGGTGTACCTGCAAGGCACTCTGATGTTAAAGTAAGAATTGGGAGAAAGAAGGCAAGTACAAAATATGTGTCTATCAGGGTGAATATTGAATACCTGATCCTCTCAAATGAGAGGGTTTTTATAATTCCCCCAGTGCTTGGTCATTGGTCCCTATTTCCGGGGAAAGATAATCGTTTCCTGAAGAATAGGTAACTGCCAGAACTAGTCGTTGTTACGGGCAGGGGTGCCTATAACTAGTTGTTGCTATAGACAGAGGCGCAGTTACAGGCACAACCATCTTGACTGTTTATGGATGGTGGAACCGTGTGTGACGGACAAGTCTTATCGAGGAGTGTTGGCCCAGGGGTAAACTGGTAAACCTCCCCTGTTGGAGGGGCAGAAAGGTAAATGCCTTCCCCCACTTAGCTGGACTTAGGCAAATGGTCCATTTCGGGAATCTTGCAACTCATCATTCATTTCCATATTCTTTAATTGGTAAAATCTCTCCAATTCTTCTAGTTTCTGTTTAGCTTTTTTCCATACTTGTTCATTGAACAATTTTGGAAGAAAGTTGAACAAAAATTAGAAGCATTGGAGAGATTTTAATAATCAAATAACGTGAGACGGGCGATAAGTTGCAAAATTCCTGAAAAGAATTAATTAGTGTAACATGTTTTTCAAATACAACATAATTCTTCATATTATTATTTCCAAAAACAATGTAAGAGATTATATGTTTAAAGAGGAATTAGTGAAATAAACAATTGACATTAGATATAATAAACTCAATTGTAATTTCTATCACTATAATATCCTATTGAAATGTTTAGGAACAAGATGAGAGTTGCACCAAGAATCACAGAAACATAACCTTAGTCTCAATCTCAAACTCAAACTCAATAACAACAACTAAACTCTAAACATATATGTTTCAAAATTTTACTAAGTATAACAATTAGGCAACAACAACAACAACAATAACATAAAATAAAAAACAACAATAAACAACAACAATAACTAACAACAACATTAACATTATCTCAATATAAACAACAACTAACTTAAGCAACATCTAAAAAACAATCTCTCAACAAAAATATAACAACATCAACAATCAACATATAACATCAATCTCAATAAACCCATAATATATTTATTTCAACCAAAACAACAATATATAACATCAATCTCAGTTTAAACAACAGCAAAAACAAGATTAAGCCGATAACAGGTATAATAAACAACTACAAGATTAAAACCTCTAAAGTTTCAGGGCTCAAAAATAAAAACAAACAACAACAACAACAACAACAACAACTATAGGAAACGACAAAAACAACAACAACATTAATGTAACATTAATAGTGATATTAGGCATACCTAGCTTTTTTGTTTGCTGAGGTGAAATATTTGTCATGAGATGTATTATTTGTAGTAGTGTATCACCCGAGAAAAGTTTTGAATTTTGGGTCGGTACTTCATCATTAAAGCCGACCATAAGGAGAAGTGGGAATGTCATGGGGCAGTTGCAGAGGTAGTGGAGAATAAGTGCATTGAATTCATTTACCATCATTGAGATGTTTTGTCAATTTTTAGATACATGGCCTTCGATTCATAGGTTAGGGGTGGCGTTCCTCCTTAAGGCATTTGAGTGTATTCAAGTATGCTTGTATTTTAGAGGTAAAATATGATCGTTAATTTCGAGTTTACATTCTTCAGCTTGCATTTAACCTCCACCTCCTTCATTTGATCTCATCCTTTCCAATACCATTCTCACTTTGAACTCATTTCCCTATTTCCATTCTTTATTTTCACCATGACTCGTGTAAACGATCACCTTATAAGTATTTATGGTGATTCATACGGTAGTGGTTCATCCTATTTCGTTAGAACAAAAACTCTTACTAGTTTATACCCTGACAATTAATTACTAGTCATCCTGCTTCTATCGTAATAAATGTGTTTGAGGGTTCTGGATTAGAAAGGGTTTCTAGTGATTTCCTTGATAGAGAAACTTCTTCTGACGAATTTTACTTCAACGAGCTTTTCTTTGACGGAGTTGTCAGAGAGTCTCCTGAAGGTGATTGTGTACTCAGTTCTGCACCCACTCCATCTATGTCCATTAGGAACTCTCCTCTTCTTGCTCCAACCCCATTGAAGGTGGAGATTGCCTATTTGAATAGGCAAAAAGATCGCTCGTTTATCAAAACTTACAAGTGTTTCTTTAGTTAGGACCCAAGCGATGCAGAAATTAAAGATCATCTTAGGCTCGATATTCAATCTACTAATATCAATAGGCTCAATTCATTAGCTGTTAGAGGGACCAATAATGTGCCCTAAGAAGTACCGATCTTATGGAGTTGGCTCATCCCAACAGTTATAGCTCGATGGATTCCAAGATATTGGGACAATTCTGAGATATTATAAATCTTATAAATTTCTAATTATTAGCTTAATTATGGACGATTATGTGTGACATCTTCACATAAGTAAGCGATACTTTTTGTTTGTATGTCTCGCACAAACATGATCTATTTCACTACAAATAATCTCCAAATACATGTTCTTTTACCATTTCTTAAGCAACTTAACACAAATTTTAAAATTTCCCCGTACTTGATTTGCGATTTCGAGTATACGTTGTCACCTATGCAATGCAATTTGGGATTCAAAATATTTAACATTACTGACATGTATGAGCTATGCTCCATGCATATATGATAGGTATTATACTTGATTTTCTAATTTTGTGCTTGCTCGCACTTGCAAGCAATCCTCTTCGCATATGCCAGGTTTTCTTCAACTTTATTGATGCATTAAATTATACAGTAAAAGAATATTGGTGAAACATTAAATTTTACGGTAAAATAATATTGGTGACACTTCAAAGTTAAACTTTATTGATGCATTAAAATAAAATAAAAAATGTATCTTATGGGGGCAAGAGCCCTCTTCCCATATATATATATATATATATATATATATATATATATATATATATATATATATATATATATATATATATATATATATATATATATATATATATATATATATATATATATATATATATATATATATATATATATATATATATATATATATATATATATATATATATATATATATATATATATATATATATATATATATATATATATATATATATATATATATATATATATATATATATATATATATATATATATATATATATATATATATATATATATATATATATATATATATATATATATATATATATATATATATATATATATATATATATATATTTATGTGTGTGTGTAATTTTCAGGTGGGTGTCTATATATATATATATATATATATATATATATATATATAATTTTGCATGTACAATTATGAATATTACATTAAAATTTTCAATTAGTATAAGAATCGCGTAGATATATATTACATTTATAATGTTTTTAGGTTACATTGAAAAGGGAAAAGGAAGCCAGAAAAAACCTTATTTTTTATTATCATTCATTATAAATAGGTAATTTTGCATGTGTAATTATGAATATTATGTTAAATATATTATGTTAAATCTTTCAATTAGTATAAGAACTATGTAGATATATACATAGTTATAATGTTTTTCAGTTACATGAAAGGAGGTAGAGGTTTTTATAAGGGTGTCAAACAGACATGCCCGTTTCGTTTAGATCCGTCCCGTAAAAAACGGGGGGAGGCGAGGGTAATTAATGATACGGGCCTAAACCTAGGTTCGTCCCGCAAAAAGCGAGGGCAAGGTGGGGAAAGCTTGTGGTCACTGCACCTTTTAAACCTAAAAACGCAAAAATTTATGTAAATATTGGTGTCCGCAATGAAAATGGGGCGGGGAAGAGCGGACACATTAGAGGGTGTGGGCTTAAACCCTTGACCCACCCCGCAATAAAGTGCAGGCAAAACGGGCATGCCCAATGGATCGTGTCCATTTTTCCACCCCTAGTTTTTTATTTTATCATCTTCTGTCTTGGAAGGTATAGCTAATTTCATCCGCTATGTTTCGCACTACGCCAGAAATGAGATTTAGCAGCGCACTAAAAGACAGCGCTTTCTTAAAAAGTGCTGCTAAAGAGTCATGAAAAAAAAAGAAAAAAATAGCATACCTAAGACAACGCTTATTAAAAAAGCGCTGCTAAATGAGGGGTCTAAGAAAGCGCTGCTAAAGGGGGGGGTCCTAAGAAAGCGCTTCAAAAAAAGCGCTGCTAAAAGGGGGGGGGTCTAAGATAGCACTTTAAAAAAGTGCTGCTAAAGGGGGGATGGGAAGGGGGAATAGGCAGCGCACTAATCCCTTTCATAAGCGCTGCCAAAGGGGTAAAAAAGCACTGCTAAAGAGGGGTCAAAGAAAGCGCTTTCTGAAAGCGCTGCTAAATGGGGAGTCTAAGAAAGCGCTTCAAAAAAGCGCTGCTAAAGGGGGGTCCTTAGGCAGACCTATAGCAGCACTTTCTAAAAGCGCTGCTAAATGCCATTCAAAAGCGCTGCTATAGGTTTAAGTAGCATAAATTTAAAATATCCCAGTATTTTCGCAGAATCAGAACAGTCTCCTTCTTTCCACTCGTGAACGTTGCCCTATTCATTCCATCGACGCATTCCTCCGTGCCTCCATCCGTCGCCTTTCCTCCGGTCATTCCATCGTCTCCTCATTCTGCCGCCGTCCGTCCATTGTTGACGGTCATCTCCGTCCTCCACCAGCGCATTTCCACCATTTTAAGGTATTTGAAGTTTTTCATTTTCCATTTTCATTGTTCTCATAGTTGAATGCAACTATTTCATCAATACACTTATCTCTGAAGAAAGAACCCAAAAACACTATTACCATGCAGTTCTTGTCTCTGTCACTTATAAACAAAGTGTTGTGTTTTTCATTTCATGGTTAGTGTCACTCTGTCAGTACTAAGAAAGAGGTCATCAAGGTTGATGATCTTCATCATCTTGTGTTTTTGGATTTTCTTTGAACTTTTTTTTAAAGATTATAAATTCTTAAAACAATCATATTACTATTGAACTTTTTTTTAAAGATTATAAATTTTTAAAACAATCATATTACTATTGTTATTATTTTTCTACAGGTGCTGATTGGTGAACTCGACAATTTGGAAAGTCTTTGTCTTTTTTGAACCGGTTGCCTTTCATTGCAGGTAAGAATATGTCTTTATATTTGTGAAAATGTCATATCTATATAATATTTATGAGTACCTTAGATGTTCATGTAGGGTTATTTCTTGATTTGGTTAGATTTTTTGATCTCTTTCCATATTTGATTAGGATTTGAACTCTAGTGCTATAATCACCTCATAATATATCATAACAATGTAATGTCCTATTTTTTTAGCATATAATATTCTTTCATTTTTTTCCTTTCTTACCTAAAATGTATAGTTCTCAATGTTTAGTTTTTGGTGAATATGATATGTTATTATGGGTTTATATGTTGATGGCTTGAGAGATGAAGTGAACATGATTTGTAGTTTTGTTTTGGTGTATATGCTTGGCAAGGTTGAGGGTGGATAGTCACAAAGAGAGTTATTGGCTAGCACATCATGCCAAAAAAGAAGATATTAAAACACCATAAAGAATTGAATTTAATCAATAAAGACATTAAGAATTTAAGTGGATTATCTAGTAGTAAGGGTGTCATTTTAAGTTTAAGGATATAATTCAATTTTTATTGCTTTTTTAATTATAATTTATATTTATTTTTAAATTCTGTAATTAAAAATCGGCTAATTATTAATATGATTTTAATAAAATTTATATTTTGTCTGTTATAGGGGTTACCTTTGAAGAGCAAGGTTGTGATCATTTCCAATAATCCTACTGTGTAGCTTTCTTAGAAGTTGGTGATTTCTTTACAGGTATTCTCTGTTTTTGTTTAACTTTTTTAGTTTAATTTAGACTACTCAATTAGTATGGATAAAAAATGGATGTCGTCTAATCGATTGTCTAAAGAGTACGAGAATGGCGTATCGAAATTTGTTAAGTTTGTTGTTGAACACGCCAAAGACCCCAGTAGGATCACATGTCCTTGCTTAGGTTGTTGTTATGGGCGTCGAATTGACGCCGTTCAGTTAGAATCTCATTTAATGAGACATGGAATTGATCGAAGTTATACATGTTAGACATTACATGGTGAGATAACTAACGAGAATGTCGAACCCGGGGATAATACGACCTATGCTTCAAAGGACAATGGCAGAGATACATATGATTGTGATCGAGTCGAAGAGATTGCAGAAGCACTTGAAGAAGATCTTCAAGATTGTCCCAAGATGTTTGAGAGTTTGGTAAGCGATGCATTACTTTCACAAGATTTTCTGCGGTATTAAAGTTGTACAACTTAAAGGCGGGTAATGGATGGTCGGATAAAAGTTTCACATAGTTGTTAGCCCTACTTCAAGAGATGCTTCCGGAGGATAATGTTCTTCCCAGTCGAACCTATGAAGCTAAAAAAATGTTATGCTCTATTGGCATGAGCTATGATAAGATACATGCTTGTTCAAATGATTGCATTTTGTTTCGAAATGAATATGCATCATTAAACGAGTGTACTAAATGTGGTGTATCTCGGTATAAGAAAAAGTTGTCACCAGCAAAAGTTTTATGGTATTTTCCTATAATTTCGAGATTTAGACGCATGTTTCGTAGTGAAACAAATGCAAAACACCTGACTTGGCATGCAGATGATAAAATTATAGATGGTAAGTATCGACATCCGGCAGATTCACCACAGTGGATGAAAATTGATAATGAGTATCCTGATTTTGGAGAAAAAGCTAGAAACCTTCGCTTGGCATTATCAACTGATGGAATGAATTCGCATGGTCTGTAAAGTATCTCACATTCCACCGGCTTGTAATTATTATGATTTATAACCTACCTCCATGGCTATGTATGAAGCGTAAGTACATGATGTTATCTATGTTAATTTCTGGCCCTAAACAACCAGGGAATGACATAGACGTATCCTTGACACCTTTAATCCAAGACTTAAAGAGTTTGTGGGAGAACGGTGTGGAGGTTTATGATGGATATAGGAAAGAAAGTTTCAATTTGAGGGCGATGTTGTTTGGCACAATTAATGATTTTCTAGCATACAAAAATTTATCGGGGTATAGCATTAAAGGTCAATGTGCGTGTCCTATCTGTGAAGAAAACACAGATTGGACGCGGTTGGAATTTGGTCAGAAGAATGTCTTTCTTGGTCATCGTAGATTCTTAAATTCTAGTCATCACTACTGTGGGTGGAGAAAAGCATTCAATGGAAATTCAGAACAACATAGAGCTCCACCTACATTGACCGGTGAACAAATTTTTTAAAAGGTGAAAGATGTGAGTACTCAGTTTGACAAGCCTTTTGGTCATACGCTTGTCACGCGTGGGTGGAAGAAGAGGCCAATTTTGTTTGAGTTGCCATATTGGAAGTCGTTGTATGTAAGACATTTTTTTGATGTTATGCATATTGAAAAAAATGTATTTGAAAGTGTTATTGGTATGTTACTCAAAATACAAGGAAAGTATAAGGATGGCCTTAAAGCAAGAAAGGACTTGGTAGTAATGGGAATAAGAAATGAATTAGGACCCTTGAAGAAAGGAAATCACACATATCTACCACCTGCTGCTTATACTTTATCTAGAAAGGAGAAAAAGATATTGTGTAAGTTTCTGAGTGAAGTTAAAGTTCTAGAAGGATACTCTTCAGATATTAGAAGACTTGTTTCTATGAAAGACCTCAAGTTAAAGAGTTTAAAGACACATGATTGCCATGTTATAATGGAACACTTTCTACCGATAGGTATACGTTCTATTTTGCCAGAAAAAGTGAGAGGCGCAATAACTAAATTGTGTTTTTTCTTCAAGTCAATTTGTAGTAAGGTGATCGATCCTGCGATCTTATCAACATTGCAAAAAGAAATAGTTATTACTTTGTGTGATCTTGAAATATATTTTCCTCCATCATTTTTTGACATAATGGTACATCTAGTTTTCCATCTTGTGAAAGAGACACAATTGTGTGGACCAGCTTATATGAGATGCATGTACCCTATTGAACGTTATATGAAAATATTGAAAGGGTGTGTGAAAACCCGAAGTTGACCAGAGGGATGTATTGTTGAACGATACATTGTTGAAGAAGCTATTGAGTTTTGTATTGAATATTTGTCCAACGTTCAATCCATTGGCCTCCCAAAATCTAATGTTGTTGAAAAAATAGTAGGTAAACAGTTAATTGGAAATAAAGTTGTGACAGTTTCAAGGGATGAACGGGAGCAAGTGCATTTGTATGTTCTGCACAATGACATTGAGGTTGAGCCGTATGTTGAAATGCACAAGGACATTCTCCGAGGTTTAAATCTGAATCGAAATGAAAATTGGATAGTACGTGAGCACAATTGAAGTTTTATAACATGGTTCAAGGATCATATTTTTTTCAAAGTTTTATTCTGATCCCGCTTCAATAACAGAAAGGTTGAGATGTTTAGCATATGGTCCAAGTTTGCATGTGTTTTCTTATAGCGCATACGCAATTAATGGATGCACATTTTATACCAAAGAACAAGATGATAAGAGTACAATGCAAAATAGTGGTATCACCGTGCTTGCCGAAGCAATACACATTTCAAGTGTGAAGGACTTAAACCCCAAATATGTGAATCTGTCGTATTTTGGTGTTATTGAGCGCATTTGGGTGTTTGATTATGAAAATTTTCAGATTCCTATCTTTGGATGCAAGTGGGTCGAAAATAATAGTGACATACGAATGGATAAGTCAGGATTTTTGCAATTGGATCTTAATAAGGTGGGGTACAAAGATGAGCCTTTTATTCTATCCACACAAGCTAAACAAGTGTTCTATGTCACTGATCCGACAAGTACGAAATGGTCTATAGTTATTTTTTCCAACAAAGTAATCGATAACATTGGAGACAAGGGGGATGTTGATGTTGAGAAGGAATCTTATATTATAGATGATCCAGATGAGAATATTAGAGCAGACGAATCATATTTAGAAATGATCATAACGAGGGAATTTGGATCAATCCATCCATCTGTGTTGTTAAGAGACAAGTAAACCACGTTCCAACTAAGAAAAGAAAGAGATCTTAGTGACAAAGGTACTTGTAAAATTACATATTGTCTCATTGAATAAAATTACATATTTATATCATGCAATACAATTACATATTATGTCATTCAATAAAATTATGTATGTGTTTTTCTTATCTATACATTTCTTATGTATATATTTCTTATTTACATATTTGCATGTCATTCATTTGATACTTTGGTTTTTCTGAATTACAGGTATTATGGCCGCCAATGAGGAAACATCACATGATGGAAACGAAACAACAAAAGACATGGAAGGCGATATCAAAAGAGGAATAATGATTATGAAAAAAATCATCCGTGCGAGAGATAAGGGTGTTAGGTATGATGTGCATTGGAATGAAAGAGATCAATTAGTTGAGCCTAACGGTGCAATGCTGACAAGTTAAATTAGAGCACTTGTACGTTCGCAAATTCCGATTACTTGCGATAATTGGAGAATTCCCTCGCTACAATTGGCTAAAGACAAAATTTGGAGCGAGATACAGGTATGATATTTGATTATTTTTAATTATGTTGACGGTTACATCTTTAAATTAATTATACTAACATGTTATATGTATGCGTATTTGTTTGCAGAGATCTTTTAATATTGATGATTACAGAAGAAAATATTGTCTTCAATTGGCCGGTAAACGACTGAGGGGATTTAGAGCGTTTTTAACGAACAAGTTTCTTAAAGATTCTGATGGAAACTTTGTCGACTCAGAGCGTCCAAAGAAGTATGCTAATCTGATTTCAGAAGAAGAATGGGAGACATTTGTTGCAAAGTGAAGAACCAAAGAATTTTTAGTAAGTACAACTTATCATGAACAATGTATAGTATATATACTTCTTCCACAAGAGTTCTGATATGACTTAAACTTGTTTTTTCAGGTTGTGAGTGGCGTAAATCGGCAACAGGCATCAAAACCCGCGTATCCATACAAAAAAGGGAATTTGGGATATGCACGCTTAGAACAAAAAATAGTAAGTATATATAAATGATTTAATATGATATAGTTACCAAAAATAGTAAGTATATATAATAGGATATGAATGCTTTATTATCCGTCTTAATGCGTAGTTAGAAGAGGAGAAAAGTGATGCGACATCTCTTCCGGACCATGTTGTGTGGAAGGCTGCTTGTGTGGGAAGAGATGGAGTCGTTCAGGAAGAAGTTCAACAAGTATTTGAACAATGTGTAAGTACAACATTAGTTTTGTCAATAAATGATCAAAAGTGTATAATATATTTATATATACTTTTATCTATATTTCAGGAGACTCTATCCCAGAGTATAACTCCAGCTGAGGACAATGATTACAGGAGCATACTGAGTCGGGTGTTAAATATCCCTGAGTATTCTGGGCGTGTGAGGGGTAAGGGATTTGGCGTCACTCCATCACAACTGTATAAGCAGCCAAAGAAAAAAATCCTAGCAATAAAGAAGTGATGGATACGTTGGAGGAATTGAAAGCTCAGATTCGGGAATTACAGAAGGTCAAAGAAAGATACATATCGGAAAGACGCGGTTCAGAGGGTAAAGATACTAGTGACAAAGATAGTATCAATTGTCCGCAGAAGCTTCCAGAGGTAATTGTATATATTACATTGAAATTAATTTAGCACAATATTCTTAATTAACACATTAATCGGCATCATTATTTGTTTAGGGCATTTCACCTTGTCGGCTATATTTATCGTCACCGACTTATCGCATGGTTGGCAAGGGAAAGGTGCATAACACTGTGGGAGACTTACTTCACCATAAAACGCTTCGTGCTGGATATTTGAAAGTATCAGTTGATATTGCGTTAGAGGGGGGTGAATTGTTGCCTATACCAGATGTTGTTTCTGACGCAACAGTGGTGGGAGATGCAATAGGAGCGTATGTTGCATGGCCGATAAATCTCATTTTCATAGATGATGAGGTATATTGAACACCATTATGAACCTTGTAATATTCAAATGTTTTACGACCCATAGATGAATGTTATTCTTACATTTACATTTTCTTATTTACATGATGATCTTGGACTCCTACAAAATCCAAATCAAAAGATAAGGGAATCATTGTGCGGGAAACCGATTCAGCTGCATCAAAGAAACAGGTACTACTAAAGTTACATGATTATCTTATTATACATTAATTACTGAACTTGTATGACTTTTAGGTTCATGATCAACAGTTGTAACAAGTCAGCAAGGGTAAGATGCCTGAATCTTCCAAGGTGCCCAACAAAAAAAGGTCGAGCCAAAAAAAGCATTTGTTCCTCGATTTAGGTTGTGCCTTGAAACATATGTATGAACAACAGATGTAACTGAGGGTGGCATCCGTCAAATACCTATGGAGGAAGGTATTTTCGGTTTTGAATATACCGAAACAATTGCTAATGAGGATTTGGACCAGATTTTCCAACATTCTGAATTGGGCGTCGGTGTTATGCATTCCTACATCAGGTACTCCGATCCATTTTAATTAAATAATTGAACATTTTAAAATTTGTTCATTTAACTGGATATTCTAATGTTGATTATGTTTTTCTTTTAGGCTCTTGTATGACAAGTTGTTGGTCCCGCATGATTTGACTTCCATATTCACATTCTTATCTGCTAGCTGTATCAACTCACGGGTAATAGATCACACACCAGATGTAGTCAAAGATGACATAGTCCAAAGATTTATGGCCGCGACTACAAAGAAGTTGTTCTTGTTGCCATATAATACTGGTCATGGGTATGACTTCATTCTAAACTCATTTATTATAATTATTCAATTTTTGCCACTCTATATAACATTTTCGTCTAAACTGTTGTCTTATTTTATAGTGGACACTGGTTGTTGGTCGCGATTAATCCGATGAAAGAAATAGTGTATTATCTAAATTCATTGGATGGAGATCAACCAAAATATCCTGATATGAAGAATATGATTGATACGTAAGTGATGAGATATATTGTTCTAAATAATTATATATCTTTATTTATTATGTGACATTGTTCTAAGTATGTGTTTATATTATGCTAGAGCTATACAAATATTCAGAGCACAAAGTCAAGCAACAGTGCCAAAAAGCAAGGCTAACAACATTAGCTGGATCAGAGTGCAGGTATATTTTTCCATTTTTGACTGTTATTGTGGTCCTACTTGATAAATTCTATGTAAACTATATATCCTGATAAATGTTCGTTTGTTTTTTCCATTTACAGTGTCCTCGTCAGCGCAATGGGATTGACTGCAGATATTTTGTATTGCGCTTTATGAAGGAAATTATTCTTTCTGGTCAAATAGAGATTTCAATCATGGTATGGATCAATTCATAAATTATATGATTCATTTTGATAATTAAATGATATTTTATATGAGTAATTAGTTTTAAAACTAAATCGTGCATGTTCTGTTATATTATGTAGTTCTGTGATGAATTCAAGTGCGGTACTTACTCGAAAGCTGGATTGAAAGAAATAAAGGAGGAATGGTGTCAATTTATTCTTGAGTTGAGAATTGTATAAGGTATATGTATCATCCAATATTGCTGCGGGATAATAATATTTCTGGAAGTCGTATCTATTTGTAAAGTTAACGGATTTGTAATTATATGTAAATTGACTTTATTTGTGATGTTGTAATTCTGAGGATTGGATTGTGTTGTAATATATTTAAGCAGGTTTATGTGTATTAAAATGATTATGTTGTATTTAAGCAGGTTTATATTTAAGCAGGTTTATGTTGTATATATAAGGCAAAAAAAATAAATGCCTGAATTATAAGCAGGGAATGTAATATAAGCAGGTTTGTCGAAAAATATATAAAAAGTGTGATTATTTAAATAAAAAAAATTTAAAATCTAGGAGATTAGATAGCACTTTTACAAAAAAGCGTTGCTAAAAAGGGGGGGGGGGGGGGGGGGTTAAGAAAGCGCTGCTAAAGGGGGGGGGGGGGGGGGGGGGTCTAAGAAAGCGCTTTCTAAAAGCGCTGCTAAAGGGGGGAGGGTAGGGGGAATAGGCATCACTTTTAAAAGCGCTGCTAAAGGGGTAAAAAAGCCCTGCTAAATATGCTGCTGAAGGGAGCCTTTAGCAGCGCTTTTTCCATAAAAAAAGCGCTGCCTTTACCTTTAGCAGCGCCACTTTTGGCTGCGCTTTTAAGCGCTGCTAAAGGTCTTTTTTGGTATAGTGTCTCCCATTGAAGAGAGTGGTATCCCTTCTAGGTTCTTAAGGGGAAGATTTATCTTATTGATTTTGAGATATTGTGGCTAAGAAAATTGGCTTTGGTCTGCTAACTAAATTCTAGAAACACCATTGAATTGGGGATATTCTTCTTTGAGTTAGGTTCTCTCAATTTTTTTCTGATCAGAAGGATTGTATAATGGGAGAGATTGGTTAGTGGATGGGGAAAACTTGGGTTTGGGATCTTAAGTGGAGAAGAACTTGCATATTTTAGCATAAGCATATTTTGATATTTGGTCTTCTCTTATTAGTTAAGGATTTTGTCACTTCTTCCCAGCCTTATAAGTGATGGTGGAATTACTCTAAAGATGGTTATCATTTTGTGACTTTAGTGTACTATTGTATTCTCTCTCGTGAGTTTCCTAATGATCTTCATGTCACGTTGGTGGAGTCGTTTCTCCATACTATTTGGGGGTAGTTGCCCCATAAGTTTCTAGTTTTATCCTTACAACTCCTGAATGATAAGACTCCTACTAGAGAATCTTACTCAGAAAGGGGATCATTGTTTGTTCAGAGGGTGTCTCTTACCCTTTTTGTTTGAGGTTTATAGAGTCATCATCTCACATGTTTTTTACTTTTGAAGTAGTGGTTATTGTGTGGTAAAGGATTTTCAAATTGTTGGGTTGGTCTATAGTCATTCATATGGAGTCTTTGACCATTTTTCAAATGTTTTTCTCTAACGGTGATCTATCTAGGCTTGGGGTGGCTTATGATCTGGCATTTTTTGGTCTGGTCGATTTGGAAATCTTTAAATGATATAGTGTTCTTACGTAAAGTACTGACAGCAAAGGATGTGGAAGATATGATAATAGTCATAAAATAAGTGTAGTTTTTAGTTTCCAATGAATTTTTATATTTGATCTTCAAATTCTATCCCTAATTACACTACAATAAAAATGTTGTCCAGAGGCGTGATTTTGCCACATGAATTTCATGACACTAAGAAGGACATATGCGACGTGATTTACACGCCAGTGCCTAATATTAAAATAATGAACGTCAGTTTTTCACATGTGAGGAGTTTGAAAAAATTTGAAAAATGTTGTTGTGACATGATATTCACATCGCTAAAAAAATGTTGTTGGAATTGATTTAGGCGTAAGTGAACTAATACTTTAATGTTGCATCGTGATATTCACGTTACAAATGGCCTTTAATGTTTTGTCATGAATTTCACGTGGCTAACATGAACGGTAATAAATTTTGCAACGTGATTTGCATTTCGCTTATTTCACTATTTAATATCAGAATTGATTTGTTCTCCCACACATTTCAGGAGAGAACAACTTATTTTTCTTCATCTTCCTTTCACCCTCAAAACCAAAACCAGTAGCACTTTCACATATTTTTCCCTCCTCCCTCACCAATTTTGCCTTGCAAAGCTTCATTATTTGATCTGGTTTCTTCATTCATATCACATTTTTCAATAAAGTGATGTATTTTTGTTGATAAAGATTCAAGTGGATTTTTTTTATTAAATTTATTTTTTCTTTTCATTTGTAAAATGTATATATTTTAATTTTGATTTTCATATATGAGTTGTGGCTATTTAATATTTGTTCAATGTGTAATATTTGTTGTTAAATATATTTAGTGTTATTTTATTTTATTTTCAATATATTGTTGATAAATATATGATTTGTGGTTGTTTAATACATTTATGTGTAATATTTTTTTAATTTTAAAAATCATAAAATATGAAATTCAAAAATATATTTTATATATTATAATATTTTTTAGTATTCATAATATGCTATTTGTTAAAATCAAAATAAATAATTTTTTTAGAACATATAATTTTTGTAAAACAAAACATTATTTAAATATATATTTTAAAGAAGAATAATATTTTTTGTATAAAAAATATTTCATGATTACTACGTTGCTAAATTTAAATTTGTGGCGTGTTTATCATGTCACTACTCAGTCAACACCGGCCTCTCCTGCCTTGTAGCTGAGTAGGTCTGCTATACCCGAGAACTTTGTGGCATGAAGTTCTCGTGGCAAAGTTAGGGATGGTAAACGGGTATGTCCGTCCCGTTAAGTCCGTCCCGCAAAAGCCCGTAAAAAATAAAGTGGGACGGGACTGAAATAATTAAGGATGCAAACCTAAAACCTAAGTCTGTTCCGCAAAAAAGTGAGGATGGGACGAGGAAAGTCTGTAGGCATTGCACGTTTTAAGCTAAAAAAGCAAACGTTTATGTAAATGCCCGTACCCGCAAAATCTCACGAAGAAAATGGGGCGGACGGGGCAGACACATTAGAAGGTGAGGGCCTAAACTCATGGCCCACCCTGCACTAAAATGCGGCCAAAACGGGTATGTCCAACGGGTCGGGCTCGTTTCGCCACCCTTAGACAAAGTGTTACGACGTGAATATCACATGGCAAAGTGGTGGTGTGACTTTCACGTGGCAAAAAAGTTGCCACAAGCACTCCTTTCGCGTAATTTTCCACATCGTTAAATAATAGTTGTAACGTGAAAATCATATGGTTGATGATAGTAAGTACAATTTAGGCTAAATACCCTTTCTAGTCCCTTAACTTTACCTCGGGGTCCATTACCACTAGGTCACTTTACCATTAATGATTAAATTTACAAATCAGATATATATTTGCATTTCTTTTAGTTCTTAAACACACTCTTCTTCTTGTCATTCCCAAACTACTCTATTATTATTATTATTATTATTATTATTATTATTATTATTATTATTATTATTATTATTTTATTATTATTATTATTATTTTGTTATTATTATTATTATTATGATTAATAATAATAATAATAATAATAATAATAATAAAACTAATAATAATAAGAAGAAGAAGAATCATAATAATGGTAATCATAATAATAATAATAATAATAATAATAATAATAATAATAATAATAATAATAATAATTAATAATAACAATAATAATAATAATAATAACAATCATAATAATCATAATAAAAATAATAATCATCATCATAAAAAATAATAATAATCATTATAATAATAATAATAATAATAATAATAATAGTAATAATAATAAAATAATAAAACTAATAATAATAATAATAATAATAAAAATAAAAATAATAATAATAATAATAATAATAATAATGGTAATAATAATAATAATAATAATAATAATAATAATAATAATAGCCTTAAATTATTATTCAGGATGTATTAGAACATGGAGATTTAAAAATTGATGATATATTTAATTTGTAAACCTAACTAATTATTAAGAAGGAATTGGTGCAGTGGTAAAAAAGCGTGTTTGGCAACCAAGTAGACCAAGGTTACACCAAAATTAAGTTTTGTATTTATGTATTGTTATAGATTGTACAAAATCATACGAAGATTTTGAAGGTGAGAAAAACACTTAGAGGAAGGTTGAATAAGAGTTTTAAGAAAAATGGAAATAAAAACAACTCAAGATTTGTATTCTGGTTCGTTGAGCTCAACTACTCCAGTCCACCTTATCAAATATGATTTGCCTTTCTCTGCAAGGACTAAATCCACTATTGATCAACTGATTACAATAGAAAGCACTAAGAACAATTGTCTTAGTCTTCTCAAGAACTACTGACCACACTTTGGTCTTCTTAAGGAACTTCTTACAATTTAATGTAAACTAACAAGTGTTTGAATGCTTCTAATAATCTTGAGAGATCAAATGAATAAGATCTTGAGAGATTTTCTCTTTTATGAATCAAGCGTGTATTTCTTTCTGAGTGATCTAGCAATAAGCCAACTGTAAGTAGTGAATTAGCAACCATAAAATGTTGAAGTAGTTCTCCTTTTATAGCTTTTTCAAATGCTTTGAATGATGTGCAGCTGAATATATATTTGATTGTATGACTTTTCATCACCAAAAGTATGGGCAGAGATATGCTTTCTGCAGAAAGGTATGGTTGTAGAAGCCTTGGGATTTGCACCACGTCACTTCTTTGGACAAATTAGTCGTTGGTTACTTTGGAAGTAGCACCACGTCTAATCAAGTTTACAGCTTCTTCAACAAGCTTCCTTCAAGATGAAGTCTTCATAATCTGCACTTCAGAATTTGTAGTAAGCATAAAAGGTATGGATTGCTTTAAGATGATCAGAGCTTAAGATGAATGATAAGTTCAGAGTCTTGATAGATAATCAGATCTTCAATATATCAGAGTCTCAATCTTGATCAGATCTTTAATATATCAGAGTCTCAATCTTGATCAGATCTTTAATATATCAGAGTCTTCATCAGAGTATGCAGCAGTATGTGCTTTGAGCGTGAATATTAATGATAAGAGTTTGGTAATTAAAGCCTCTGAGTTTGTAGTGAAAGATCTTCAGAGTCTGATAAGATCAGAGCTTTCAGCTTTTGTATACTTCTTCCATTTACACTTCAGATCAGTCTGCAGCTTTTGCTTCAGATCCTTCTGGCAGCACTTCAGAATCTTCTGATAGTCTTGCATCTAATGCTTCAGAGCTTTGCATAGTTTCTTTGTACTTATGTATTTTGTTTCTTTAAGAGTATTTAATTTTATACCTGAAACAATAATACTTGAACAAATTTTAGAGTGTATATTTACTCATTACAAAATTCCATAAAAGTTATCATCAAAACATAGAGATATAAGAAACATCAATTTGTGTTCTAACAGATTTAAATAAAATAAGAAGAAAAAAATGTTTTTCACATTTATTAAACTAATAACATAAACATTAACAGAGACATTAAGTGACATTGTTGCTTAATAGGAAGGTCAACCATGAAATCAAAATAAAAAATATCTCTTGTTTTACTGCAAAACAAATGAAGTAAATTTTAGTAGTAAATAATATAATGTAATATAGTGAGTGCACGCCAAGTGTGACTTTGCAAAAGTATAGTTTATTTTAAAATAATATAGTGTAATATGTCATCCTCTTTATTATCCCTAAAAAAATCAATATGTGGCACAACATGCATAATAGAGCGGTTTATAAAGTATGCATTGTTTAGTGCATACTAATTAAATTCTAATAATAATAATACCTCCATCAATAAATTAATTCAAAAACAGTTGAATAACAATCCATATGTCAATGGTGAAAAATCATCTTGGAAAGGAAAATAATTTGAAATCTAACAACAATATTTTTTATGCATAACTTCTAAATAAGACAAAACCTTATGGATAATACACCAAAGTAATTATAAATATAACTTAACAAAACCAGTCATCAATTAAAATACATACATATGTGTAAATTCATTTTTAACAACTATAATGAAAAAAATTAATTAATCTATTTTCTATGTATGATCACCAGCAAACACTCTTCAAAATTCTTTAAAAATTGCAAGAAAAAAAATCACCATGCAATGAAGAGTTATATGTGTTAAATTTTCCATAAGTTTTTTTTTAATGGAAGTTAATGATGGTTAAAGAAAAAAAATAACCAACGACTCATATTCAGGTTATTTATAATTATAAAAATTAGATTTAACTTAACTAAAATCATCATAAATTTAATATAATGCATATATAGTGTAATTTTGTCCATAAACCATACAATAGAAAAAATATATTGTAGTATTTAGTCATTATCATTGCATAATCACCAACTAATACTTGAAAATAAACATTTTTGAAAATACAAATACAAATTACATAGCTTAGATGGTGATCATTGTATAATCACCGACTATTATTTAGATATAAACTTTTTTAAAATGCAGAAACAGAAATACAAATTAAACAACTTATTAGACGATAAAAATATAACATAATAATAAATAAATAAAAGTATCTTCTTCAACCTCCGAACCCATATAAAGTTCTTCCTTGTCTCTTAAGAGTATACACAACATCCATGACATTCACAACCTTTCTTCTTGCATGATTAGTATATGAAGCAGTATCATGAATAATTTTTGTCAAGAAAACCTTAAGAAATAACATAGTATCTTCATAGATCAAACTGCTTATCCTCTTGACACCTCCTCTCCTAACCAATCTATGAATCGATGGCTTTGTAATTCCCCAAATATTGTCGCGCATAATCATCATGTGCCTCTTTGTTCTTCCTTTTCCGAGCCCCTTAATACCCTTTCCACAACTTGTCATTTTTGTAAGAAATTTTGAGAAACTTTTTATTCTTTTGCATTTTGAATGTGAAAAAGTAGAAGATGAAAGAGATATTTATATATCATTCTGAGCGGGAAATAAGGAAACTGCTTATCCTCTATCGTTGGATTTAAAATAATAGACGGTTTAGATTTGACTGAGATTTTTCAATATTTTAAAATTATTTTATAATTTATTTTAAAAAATTGTTTTTAAAATAAAATAAAATAAAATATTGGTTAATCATATTTTTAAAAACTGCGTTTTAAGAACTCCAATGAATTTTTTTAGGCAATTATAATTCACTTTTTTAAGTATATAATTTATCAAAACTTAGAGTATACGGACTTTATAAGCATTATCATTCAGTTTTATTAAGAAAATATTTTGGATAAATTTAGTCATAAATAAAATACATTATAAATCTTCAAAATTAAATCAATTAAATATAATAATATTAGTTGAATATGGAAGTTGTTATATGCTTCTATTTCATCATTCAATAATGGGATTAGTGGGTTATAAAACAATTAATCATTTTTAGAAGTTACTACGGCTTTTTTTATTATTATTTCTTATTTAATTAATTTAATTAAGTACGGAAGTTGTTATATGTTTCTATTTCATTCTGTAGTGGGATTAATGAGTTATAAAACAGTTAATTATTTTTAGAAGTTACTACTACTTTTTTATTATCATTTCTTATTTAATTAATAAATTATTTATTACTAAAGATGAGGAATAATAACTTACTAATCTATCAATAAAAAAAATAGTGTAAAAGAATCAATTTATTAGAAATAAAATTGGAAGTAAAAAAACTACACCAAAATTATTTAACATTAATAGGTCGAACAGATCATCAAAATTATATAATAATTTTGAAACAATCACATTTACAAATAATTATAGAAGTTTAATCATATTAAAGATTATTATATTAAATACCTAAAATACTTATATAAGATATAATACATCTAATAGAGTATCATATAAATTACTAATCTTCCTTAAAGTATATAATAATCTATTATGACATAGTTATGATATTGTAGTTATATAACCTATCCGTAAATTACTATTTTAAAATTACTATTAATAAGTGAATTCTTATATGTCTTGCAACACGGATAATTTTGTGTCCTAAATTATTTTATATAAGTTGCTAATTAGAATTATAGGAACACGAATAATAATTATATGTGAGGGAACTTTAATTATATTTATTATCCAAGTGGACTATTTTATTTCGATAATACTTGTATTTTAATATATGAACTTATAATAGGGATTCATCAGACAATAATTAAAATATAAAACAAAATAACTATATTACTGTGTAAATATCTAAATTGTACAAATATATTATAGAAGTTATAATAATAATAATAATAATTTGACATGAAAAATTGACACTTATAGTCATATTTTTAATACATCATGATAACTGCTCAACATTTTAAATCCACTTTTTACTTATAACTTATATTTTTAAAATTAAAATAAATATAAAATATTAGAGGATAAATAGTAATTTTAAAAAATTTGCAGTTAACAAAAGAGTTAAAAAAAACCAACACTCATAATTATATACTTTAGACGGTTTCCTTTTTAAAAAAGTTGCATATATTTATTTTTATTTTATTTTTAAA
Organism: Lathyrus sativus; assembly: GCA_963859935.3. Classification (NCBI taxonomy): domain Eukaryota; kingdom Viridiplantae; phylum Streptophyta; class Magnoliopsida; order Fabales; family Fabaceae; genus Lathyrus; species Lathyrus sativus. Next base: position 27,971,827 of record OZ012740.1, on the reverse strand, counting down.
ATTATATAAACTATAATTATTTTAAAGGTTAAAATGGGAATAAAAAAATATAAGAGCAAAATTCCCTATTTCTTTTATAGATAGTTATAGATTATGATTATTTTAATTAAAATTATGGATATTTGAATTTGTAGTATGTGTATTTAAATATAGTTTTTAATGAGAAATAAAAAAAAATTCTTCAAATAACTAACTAATTTCACTTGTGTACAATATTCAAATATAAAATGGGGGGAGTAGTTAATTTTTATTTGTATAACTTCTACAACTTCTAAATAATTTTAAAGGATAAAATAGAAAAGAAAATAGGCTACACGAAAAAGATGTTTTGTCTTTATATATTGTTATAGATAAATAATTTTAAAAGGTAAAATAGGAAAGAAAATAGGCTACACCACAAAGATGTTTTATCTTTATATATTGTTATAGATTATAGATAGATGACATAGAAGTTGATATATTTTTATTTAATATTAATTTTATAGGAAGTTATGTGGGAAGTTATTAGTAGGGAGTTATATGAAAGATGATAGTAGTAGTTCAATAGAAGTTATTGTGTAAGTTATATATTTTAAAATAAGGGTAAATTTGATATAAAAAAAACTATACCAAAAACCAAGTATTGCCTTTATATATGTTATAGATTATAGATTATTAATCCGTCGGAAAGTATCTACTATAACACTTATTTTATGATTGAGGTAGTATATAAGAAAAAAAATTCTATTTTTATATTATATGTATATAAATTAAATTTATAAATAAAAAATAATTCTTTATCATTTTTTTAACACATTCAGTTTTTTTAGAATTTTAATATTACCATAGTAAAATTAAAATTATATTTATATAATAAATTATTAAACAATTATATATATATATATATATATATATATATATATATATATATATATATATATATATATATATATATATATATATATATATATATATATATATATATATATATATATATATATATATATATATATATATATATATATATATATATATATATATATATATATATATATATATATATATATATAATCCCTTCCACTACTATCACATACTTACATAATGACTTTGTAATACTATTTCTAATAATTGGAACAAAATCAATATATACGAAGCATCTAGTCTTAGAAATTATTTTTACACAAAATTATGCATTTAGTATGATTGGACGGTCGTGGGCGTTTCAATAAAATGATTTGTTGCTTTAGAAGTAGGCATGGCCTGCAACTATATAAATAAATAAATTCATTTCCAACCAAGTTATGTCTTTTATTTGATTCTATTTACAGCATATCATATCTGTCATACAAGTGGAACTCATTGTTAAATGATACTTTCTCAATTCAATTTTTTTTGTTCAATGTTAGAACATGCATATAAATAATTTCCTATTTTATAATCAAGAACAAACATAAAAATGAAATGGGCAACCATTCAGAAAAATAAAATAAAAAATAAATGCTTCTTCATACTTAGAAGAACCAGTAAAAATTAAAAGAACCTTTACTATGCAATATGTGAGTGATGAGAGTTATACATGTTTGACAAAACATGGTGAGACATCAAGTTTGTCAAATGCTGGATTTACTATTTGAGGAGCTACTGTGAGAACTATGCCAAATGATATAGAGACATGTATGTGTGGGGATAACCATAGTTGAAATTACAATGGTGCAGATGTTCATAATTGTTCAAAAATGTTTGAGGTTGAAAAGTAAAAAACATAGTATTGTTAAAACTTATAAAGTGACATATTATAGAAACAAATTTATAACATGACAAAAAATTGGATGGAGCCACAAAAAAGTGACATATTATAGAAACAAATTTATAACTGACAAAAAATTGGATGGAGCCACACATAAATGTTTGTGAAGATAATTTGTTTACTATTCAAACATGTATATGAAGCCAAACAAATGTCATGCTCTACTGACTTGACCTATGAGAAAGATATTTGTCTTCAATAAAAAAGTTATACTTGTGTATCCTAATGATTGCATTTTGTTTTAGAAATGAATATACATCAACTTCATTAAAGACATATACCGACTTCTTTTGATTGACTCTATACTTCCATGACCTTCATGAATTTTATTAGATTAGAAGAAAAAACTCATCTATATTATATTCAACCATTCTCTTTTCACCAACTTTTATTTGGTAATTTGAGATTCAGTTAAACCTAATTTGAATTCTTGTTGTGTTTGACTAACAATTTAGATTGTTTTTAGATGAAATCATGTTTATGAAAAGTATGGATGATTGAGAAAATTAGGTGATATTACTAATTATTTTATTTTGAGAGTATTTGTGAATCCCTTCTAAAGAGAATTCCTTCTAGAACTAGAATTCCTTCTAGAACCAGAATCTTTTCTAACGTGAATCCCTTCTAGAACCAGAATCCCTTCTAGCTCCCTTCTAACATGAATCCCTTCTAGAACATGAATCTCATCTAAGGAGAATCCCTTCTAACATGAATCCCTTCTAGAATCAGAATCCCTTCTAACTTGAATCCCTTCTAACATGAATCCCTTCTAGAACATGAATCTCTTCTATAATGAATCTCTACTAGAATCAGAATCACTTCTATAATGAATCCCTTCTAGAATCAGAATCCCTTCTAAGGAGAACCCCTTCTAACATGAATCCCTTCTAGAACCAGAATCACTTCTAATGAATCTCTTCTAAGATGAATCCCTTCTAAGGAGAATCCCTTCTAACATGAATCCCTTCTAGAACATGCATCCCCCTTCAAACATGAATCCCTTATAACATGAATCCCTTCTAATATGAATTCCTTCTAGAAGCAGAATCCCTTCTAACATGAATCTCTTCTACAACATCCAGAATCCCTTATAACATGAATCCCTTCTAGAACCAGAATCCCTTATAATATGAATCCCTTCTAACATGAATCCCTTCTAGAACCAGAATCCCTTCTAACGTGAATCCCTTCTAGAACCAGAATCCCTTCTAAGGAGAATCCCTTCTAACATGAATCCCTTCTAGAACATGAATCCCTTATAAGGAGAATCCCTTCTAGAACATGAATCCCTTCTAAAACCAGAATCCCTTCTAATATGAATCCCTTCTAACATGAATCCCTTCTAGAACCAGAATCCCTTCTAACGTGAATCCCTTCTAGAACCAGAATCCCTTCTAAGGAGAATCCCTTCTAACATGAATCCCTTCTAGAACATGAATCCCTTCTAAGGAGAATCCCTTCTACAACATGAATCCCTTTTAAGGAGAATCGCTACTAGAACCAGAATCCCTTCTAGAACATGAATCCCTTCTAAGGAGAATCCCTACTAGAACCAGAATCCCTTCTAGAACTAGAATCCCTTCTAACGTGAATCCCTTCTAGAACCAGAATCCCTTCTAAGGAGAATCCCTTCTAGAACATGAATCCCATCTAAGGAGAATCCCTTCTAGAACCAGAATCCCTTCTAGAACCAGAATTCCTTCTAACGTGAATCCCTTCTAGAACCAGAATCCCTTCTAAGGAGAATCCCTTCTAGAACATGAATCCCTTATAGACCATGAATCCCTTCTAAGGAGAATACCTTCTAACATGAATCCCTTCTAGAATCAGAATCCCTTCTAACTTGAATCCCTTCTAACATGAATCCCTTCTAGAACATGAATCCCTTCTATAATGAATCCCTACTAGAATCAGAATCACTTCTATAATGAATCCCTTCTAGAATCAGAATCCCTTCTAAGGAGAACCCCTTCTAACATGAATCCCTTCTAGAACCAGAATCACTTCTAATAAATCCCTTCTAAGATGAATCCCTTCTAGAACATGAATCCCTTCTAAGGAGAATCCCTTTTAACATGAATCCCTTCTAGAACATGCATCCCCCTTCAAACATGAATCCCTTATAACATGAATCCCTTCTAATATGAATCCCTTGTAGAAGTAGAATCCCTTCTAACATGAATCCCTTCTAGAACATCCAGAATCCCTTATAACATGAATCCCTTCTAGAACCAGAATCCCTTCTAATATGAATCCCTTCTAACATGAATCCCTTCTAGAACCAGAATCCCTTCTAACGTGAATCCCTTCTAGAACCAGAATCCCTTCTAACATGAATCCCTTCTAGAACTTGAATCCCTTCTAAGAAGAATCCCTTCTAGAACATGAATCTCTTCTAAGGAGAATCCCTACTAGAACCAGAATCCCTTCTAGAACCAGAATCCCTTCTAAGAAGAATCCCTTCTAGAACATGAATCCCTTCTAAGGAGAATCCCTACTAGAACCAGAATCCCTTCTAGAACCAGAATCCCTTCTAACGTGAATCCCTTCTAACATGAATCCCTTCTAGAACATGAATCCCTTCTAAGGAGAATCCCTTCTAGAACATGAATCCCTTCTAGGACCAGAATCCCTCCTAATATGAATCCCTTCTAACATGAATCCCTTCTAGAACCAGAATCCCTTCTAACGTGAATCCCTTCTAGAACCAGAATCCCTTCTAACATGAATCCCTTCTAGAACATGAATCCCTTCTAAGGAGAATCCCTTCTAGAACATGAATCCCTTCTAAGGAGAATCCCTACTAGAACCAGAATCCCTTCTAGAACTAGAATCCCTTCTAACGTGAATCCCTTCTAGAACCAGAATCCCTTCTAAGGAGAATCCCTTCTAGAACATGAATCCCTTCTAAGGAGAATCCCTTCTAGAACCAGAATCCTTTCTAGAACCAGAATCCCTTCTAACGTGAATCCCTTCTAGAACCAGAATCCCTTCTAAGGAGAATCCCTTCTAGAACATGAATCCCTTCTAAGGAGAATCCATTCTAACATGAATCCCTTCTAGAATCAGAATCCCTTCTAACTTGAATACCTTCTAACATGAATCCCTTCTAGAACATGAATCCCTTCTATAATGAAACCCTACTAGAATCAGAATCACCTCTATAATGAATCCCTTCTAGAATCAGAATCCCTTCTAAGGAGAACCCCTTCTAACATGAATCCCTTCTAGAACCAGAATCACTTCTAATGAATCCCTTCTAAGATGAATCCCTTCTAGAACATGAATCCCTTCTAAGTTGAATCCCTTCTAAGGAGAATCCCTTCTAACATGAATCCCATCTAGAACATGCATCCCCCTTCCAACATGAATCCCTTATAACATGAATCCCTTCTAATATGAATCCCTTCTAGAAGCATAATCCCTTCTAACATGAATCCCTTCTAGAACCAGAATCCCTTCTAATATGAATCCCTTCTAATATGAATCCCTTCTAGAATCAGAATCCCTTCTAGAACCAGAATCCCTTCTAAGGAGAATCCCTTCTAACATGAATCCCTTCTAGAACATGAATCCCTTCTAAGGAGAATCCCTTCTAGAACATGAATCCCTTCTAAGGAGAATCCCTACTAGAACCAGAATCCCTTCTAGAACCAGAATCCCTTCTAAGAAGAATCTCTTCTAGAACATGAATCCCTTCTAAGGAGAATCCTTACTAGAACCAGAATCCCTTCTAGAACCAGAATCCCTTCTAACGTGAATCCGTTATAACATGAATCCCTTCTAGAACATAAATCCCTTCTAAGGAGAATCCCTTCTAGAACATGAATCCCTTCTAGAACCAGAATCCCTTCTAATATGAATCCCTTCTAACATGAATCCCTTCTAGAACCAGAATCCCTTCTAACGTGAATCCCTTCTAGAACCAGAATCCCTTCTAAGGAGAATCCCTTCTAACATGAATCCCTTCTAGAACATGAATCCTTTCTAAGGAGAATCCCTTCTAGAACATGAATCCCTTCTAAGGAGAATCCCTACTAGAACCAGAATCCCTTCTAGAACTAGAATCCTTTCTAACGTGAACCCCTTCTAGAACCAGAATCCCTTCTAAGGAGAATCCCTTCTAGAACATGAATCCCTTCTAAGGAGAATCCCTTCTAGAACCAGAATCGCTTCTAACGTGAACCCCTTCTAGAACCAGAATCCCTTCTAAGGAGAATCCCTTCTAGAACAAGAATCCCTTCTAAGGAGAATCCCTTCTAGAACATGAATCCCTTCTAAGGAGAATCCCTACTAGAACCAGAATCCCTTCTAGAACCAGAATCCCTTCTAAGAAGAATCCCTTCTAGAACATGAATCCCTTCTAAGGAGAATCCCTACTAGAACCAGAATCCATTCTAGAACCAGAATGCCTTCTAACGTGAATCCCTTCTAACATGAATCCCTTCTAGAACATGAATCCCTTCTAAGGAGAATCCCTTCTAGAACATGAATCCCTTCTAAGGAGAATCCCTACTAGAACCAGAATCCCTTCTAAGAAGAATCCCTTCTAGAACATGAATCCCCTCTAAGGAGAATCCCTACTAGAACCAGAATCCCTTCTAGAACCAGAATCCCTTCTAACGTGAATCCCTTCTAACATGAATCCCTTCTAGAACATGAATCCCTTCTAAGGAGAATCCCTTCTAGAACATGAATCCCTTCTAGAACCAGAATCCCTTCTAATATGAATCCCTTCTCACATGAATGCCTTCTAGAACCAGAATCCCTTCTAACGTGAATCCCTTCTAGAACCAGAATCCCTTCTAAGGAGAATCCCTTCTAACATGAATCCCTTCTAGAATATGAATCCCTTCTAAGGATAATCCCTTCTAGAACATGAATCCCTTCTTAGGAGAATCCCTACTAGAAACAGAATCCCTTCTAGAACATGCATCCCTTCTAAGGAGAATCCCTACTAGAACCAGAATCCCTTCTAGAAGTAGAATCCCTTCTAACGTGAATCCCTTCTAGAACCAGAATCCCTTCTAAGGAGAATCCCTTCTAGAACATGAATCCCTTCTAAGGAGAATCCCTTCTAGAACCAGAATCCCTTCTAACGTGAATCCCTTCTAGAACCAGAATCCCTTCTAAGGAGAATCCCTTCTAACATGAATCCCTTCTAGAACATGAATCCCTTCTAAGGAGAATCCCTTCTAGAACATGAATCTCTTCTAAGGAGAATCCCTACTAGAACCAGAATCCCTTCTAGAACCAGAATCCCTTCTAAGAAGAATCCCTTCTAGAACATGAATCCCTTCTAAGGAGAATCCCTACTAGAACCAGAATCCCTTCTAGAACCAGAATCCCTTCTAACGTGAATCCCTTCTAACATGAATCCCTTCTAGAACATGAATCCCTTCTAGAACATGAATCCCTTCTAAGGAGAATCCCTACTAGAACCAGAATCCCTTCTAGAACCAGAATCCCTTCTAAGAAGAATCCCTTCTAGAACATGAATCCCTTCTAAGGAGAATCCCTACTAGAACCAGAATCCCTTCTAGAACCAGAATCCCTTCTAACGTGAATCCCTTCTAACATGAATCCCTTCTAGAACATGAATCCCTTCTAAGGAGAATCCCTTCTAGAACATGAATCCCTTCTAGAACCAGAATCCCTTCTAATATGAATCCCTTCTAACATGAATCCCTTCTAGAACCAGAATCCCTTCTAACGTGAATCCCTTCTAGAACCAGAATCCCTTCTAAGGAGAATCCCTTCTAACATGAATCCCTTCTAGAATATGAATCCCTTCTAAGGAGAATCCCTTCTAGAACATGAATCCCTTCTAAGGAGAATCCCTACTAGAACCAGAATTCCTTCTAGAACATGAATCCCTTCAAAGGAGAATCCCTACTAGAACCAGAATCCCTTCTAGAACTAGAATCCCTTCTAACGTGAATCCCTTCTAGAACCAGAATCCCTTCTAAGGAGAATCCCTTCTAGAACATGAATCCCTTCTAAGGAGAATCCCTTCTAGAACCAGAATCCCTTCTAACGTGAATCCCTTCTAGAACCAGAATCCCTTCTAAGGAGAATCCCTTCTAACATGAATCCCTTCTAGAACAAGAATCCCTTCTAAGGAGAATCCCTTCTAGAACATGAATGCCTTCTAAGGAGAATCCCTACTAGAACCAGAATCCCTTCTAGAACCAGAATCCCTTCTAAGAAGAATCCCTTCTAGAACATGAATCCCTTCTAAGGAGAATCCCTACTAGAACCAGAATCCCTTCTAGAACCAGAATCCCTTCTAGAACCAGAATCCCTTCTAATATGAATCCCTTCTATAACATGAATCCCTTCTAGAACCAGAATCCCTACTAGAACCAGAATCCCTTCTAGGACCAGAATTCCTTCTAAGAAGAATCCCTTCTAGAACATGAATCCCTTCTAAGGAGAATCCCTACTAGAACCAGAATCCCTTCTAGAACCAGAATCCCTTCTAACGTGAATCCCTTCTAACATGAATCCCTTCTAGAACATGAATCCCTTCTAAGGAGAATCCCTTCTAGAACATGAATCCCTTCTAGAACCAGAATCCCTTCTAATATGAATCCCTTCTAACATGAATCCCATCTAGAACTAGAATCCCTTCTAACGTGAATCCCTTCTAGAACCAGAATCCCTTCTAAGGAGAATCCCTTCTAACATGAATCCCTTCTAAGGAGAATCCCTTCTAGAACATGAATCCCTTCTAAGGAGAATCCCTACTAGAACCAGAATCCCTTCTAGAACATGAATCCCTTCTAAGGAGAATCCCTACTAGAACCAGAATCCCTTCTAGAACTAGAATCCCTTCTAACGTGAATCCCTTCTAGAACCAGAATCCCTTCTAAGGAGAATCCCTTCTAGAACATGAATCCCTTCTAAGGAGAATCCCTTCTAGAACCAGAATCCCTTCTAACGTGAATCCCTTCTAGAACCAGAATCCCTTCTAAGGAGAATCCCTTCTAACATGAATCCCTTCTAGAACAAGAATCCCTTCTAAGGAGAATCCCTTCTAGAACATGAATCCCTTCTAAGGAGAATCCCTACTAGAACCAGAATCCCTTCTAGATTCAGAATCCCTTCTAAGAAGAATCCCTTCTAGAACATGAATCCCTTCTAAGGAGAATCCCTACTAGAACCAGAATCCCTTCTAGAACCAGAATCCCTTCTAACGTGAATCCCTTCTAACATGAATCCCTTCTAGAACATGAATCCCTTCTAAGGAGAATCCCTTTTAGAACATGAATCCCTTCTAAGGAGAATCCCTACTAGAACCAGAATCCCTTCTAAGAAGAATCCCTTCTAGAACATGAATCCCTTCTAAGGAGAATCCCTACTAGAACCAGAATCCCTTCTAGAACCAGAATCCCTTCTAACGTGAATCCCTTCTAACATGAATCCCTTCTAAGGAGAATCCCTTCTAGAACATAAATCCCTTCTAGAACCAGAATCCCTTCTAATATGAATCCCTTCTAACATGAATCCCTTCTAGAACCAGAATCCCTTCTAACGTGAATCCCTTCTAGAACCAGAATCCCTTCTAAGGAGAATCCCTTCTAACATGAATCCCTTCTAGAACATGAATCCCTTCTAAGGAGAATCCCTTCTAGAACATGAATCCCTTCTAAGGAGAATCCCTTCTAGAACATGCATCCATTCTAAGGAGAATCCCTACTGCAACCAGAATCCCTTCTAGAAGTAGAATCCCTTCTAACGTGAATCCCTTCTAGAACCAGAATCCCTTCTAAGGAGAATCCCTTCTAGAACATGAATCCCTTCTAAGGAGAATCCCTTCTAGAACCAGAATCCCTTCTAACGTGATCCCTTCTAGAACCAGAATCCCTTCTAAGGAGAATCCCTTCTAACATGAATCCCTTCTAGAACATGAATCCCTTCTAAGGAGAATCCCTTCTAGAACATGAATCCCTTCTAAGGAGAATCCCTACTAGAACCAGAATCCCTTCTAGAACCAGAATCCCTTCTAAGAAGAATCCCTTCTAGAACATGAATCCCTTCTAAGGAGAATCCCTACTAGAACCAGAATCCCTTCTAGAACCAGAATCCCTTCTAACGTGAATCCCTTCTAGAACATGAATCCCTTCTAGAACATGAATCCCTTCTAAGGAGAATCCCTACTAGAACCAGAATCCCTTCTAGAACCAGAATCCCTTCTAACGTGAATCCCTTCTAACATGAATCCCTTCTAGAACATGAATCCCTTCTAAGGAGAATCCCTTCTAGAACATGAATCCCTTCTAGAACCAGAATCCCTTCAAATATGAATCCCTTCTAACATGAATCCCTTCTAGAACCAGAATCCCTTCTAACGTGAATCCCATCTAGAACCAGAATCCCTTCTAAGGTGAATCCCTTCTAACATGAATCCCTTCTAGAACTAGAATCCCTTCTAACGTGAATCCCTTCTAGAACCAGAATCCCTTCTAAGGAGAATCCCTTCTAACATGAATCCCTTCTAAGGAGAATCCCTTCTAAAACATGAATCCCTTTTAAGGAGAATCCCTACTAGAACCAGAATCCCTTCTGGAACATGAATCCCTTCTAAGGAGAGTCCCTACTAGAACCAGAATCCCTTCTAGAACTAGAATCCCTTCTAACGTGAATCCCTTCTAGAACCAGAATCCCTTCTAAGGAGAATCCCTTCTAGAACATGAATCCCTTCTAAGGAGAATCCCTTCTAGAACCAGAATCCCTTCTAACGTGAATCCCTTCTAGAACCAGAATCCCTTCTAAGGAGAATCCCTTCTAACATGAATCCCTTCTAGAACAAGAATCCCTTCTAAGGAGAATCCCTTCTAGAACATGAATCCCTTCTAAGGAGAATCCCTACTAGAACCAGAATCCCTTCTAGAACCAGAATCCCTTCTAAGAAGAATCCCTTCTAGAACATGAATCCCTTCTAAGGAGAATCCCTACTAGAACCAGAATCCCTTCTAGAACCAGAATCCCTTCTAACGTGAATCCCTTCTAACATGAATCCCTTCTAGAACATGAATCCCTTCTAAGGAGAATCCCTTCTAGAACATGAATCCCTTCTAAGGAGAATCCCTACTAGAACCAGAATCCCTTCTAAGAAGAATCCCTTCTAGAACATGAATCCCTTCTAAGGAGAATCCCTACTAGAACCAGAATCCCTTCTAGAACCAGAATCCCTTCTAACGTGAATCCCTTCTAACATGAATCCCTTCTAGAACATGAATCCCTTCTAAGGAGAATCCCTTCTAGAACATGAATCCCTTCTAGAACCAGAATCCCTTCTAACGTGAATCCCTTCTAGAACCAGAATCCCTTCTAAGGAGAATCCCTTCTAACATGAATCTCTTCTAGAACATGAATCCCTTCTAAGGAGAATCCCTTCTAGAACATGAATCCCTTATAAGAAGAATCCCTACTATAACCAGAATCCCTTCTATAACCAGAATCCCTTCTAGAACATGAATCCCTTCTAAGGAGAATCCCTACTAGAACCAGAATCCCTTCTAGAACTAGAATCCCTTCTAACGTGAATCCCTTCTAGAACCAGAATCCCTTCTAAGGAGAATCCCTTCTAGAACATGAATCCCTTCTAAGGAGAATCCCTTCTAGAACCAGAATCCCTTCTAACGTGAATCCCTTCTAGAACCAGAATCCCTTCTAAGGAGAATCCCTTCTAACATGAATCCCTTCTAGAACAAGAATCCCTTCTAAGAAGAATCCCTTCTAGAACATGAATCCCTTCTAAGGAGAATCCCTACTAGAACCAGAATCCCTTCTAGAACCAGAATCCCTTCTAAGAAGAATCCCTTCTAGAACATGAATCCCTTCTAAGGAGAATCCCTACTAGAACCTGAATCCCTTCTAGAACCAGAATCCCTTCTAACGTGAATCCCTTCTAACATGAATCCCTTCTAGAACATGAATCCCTTCTAAGGAGAATCCCTTCTAGAACATGAATCCCTGCTAAGGAGAATCCCTACTAGAACCAGAATCCCTTCTAAGAAGAATCCCTTCTAGAACATGAATCCCTTCTAAGGAGAATCCCTACTAGAACCAGAATCCCTTCTAGAACCAGAATCCCTTCTAACGTGAATCCCTTCTAACATGAATCCCTTCTAGAACATGAATCCCTTCTAAGGAGAATCCCTTCTAGAACATGAATCCCTTCTAGAACCCGAATCCCTTCTAATATGAATCCCATCTAACATGAATCCCTTCTAGAACCAGAATCCCTTCTAACGTGAATCCCTTCTAGAACCAGAATCCCTTCTAAGGAGAATCCCTTCTAACATGAATCCCTTCTAGAACATGAATCCCTTCTAAGGAGAATCCCTTCTAGAACATGAATCCCTTCTAAGGAGAATCCCTACTAGAACCAGAATCCCTTCTAGAACATGCATCCCTTCTAAGGAGAATCCCTACTAGAACCAGAATCCCTTCTAGAAGTAGAATCCCTTCTAACGTGAATCCCTTCTAGAACCAGAATCCCTTCTAAGGAGAATCCCTTCTAGAACATGAATCCCTTCTAAGGAGAATCCCTTCTAGAACCAGAATCCCTTCTAACGTGAATCCCTTCTAGAACCAGAATCCCTTCTAAGGAGAATCCCTTCTAACATGAATCCCTTCTAGAACATGAATCCCTTCTAAGGAGAATCCCTTCTAGAACATGAATCCCTTCTAAGGAGAATCCCTACTAGAACCAGAATCCCTTCTAGAACCAGAATCCCTTCTAAGAAGAATCCCTTCTAGAACATGAATCCCTTCTAAGGAGAATCCCTACTAGAACCAGAATCCCTTCTAGAACCAGAATCCCTTCTAACGTGAATCCCTTCTAACATAAATCCCTTCTAGAACATGAATCCCTTCTAGAACATGAATCCCTTCTAAGGAGAATCCCTACTAGAACCAGAATCCCTTCTAGAACCAGAATCCCTTCTAAGAAGAATCCCTTCTAGAACAAGAATCCCTTCTAAGGAGAATCCCTACTAGAACCAGAATCCCTTCTAGAACCAGAATCCCTTCTAACGTGAATCCCTTCTAACATGAATCCCTTCTAGAACATGAATCCCTTCTAAGGAGGATCCCTTCTAGAACATGAATCCCTTCTAGAACCATAATCCCTTCTAACATGAATCCCTTCTAGAACCAGAATCCCTTATAACGTGAATCCCTTCTAGAACCAGAATCCCTTCTAAGGAGAATCCCTTCTAACATGAATCCCTTCTAGAACATGAATTCCTTCTAAGGAGAATCCCTTCTAGAACATGAATCCCTTCTAAGGAGAATCCCTACTAGAACCAGAATCCCTTCTAGAACATGAATCCCTTCTAAGAAGAATCCCTACTAGAACCATAATCCCTTCTAGAACTAGAATCCCTTCTAACGTGAATCCCTTCTAGAACCATAATCCCTTCTAAGGAGAATCCCTTCTAGAACATGAATCCCTTCTAAGGAGAATCCCTTCTAGAACCAGAATCCATTCTAACGTGAATCCCTTCTAGAACCAGAATCCCTTCTAAGGAGAATCCCTTCTAGAACATGAATCCCTTCTAAACCATGAATCCCTTCTAAGGAGAATCCCTTCTAACATGAATCCCTTCTAGAATCAGAATCCCTTCTAACTTGAATCCCTTCTAACATGAATCCCTTCTAGAACATGAATCCCTTCTATAATGAATCCCTACTAGAATCAGAATCACTTCTATAATGAATCCCTTATAGAATCAGAATCCCTTCTAAGGAGAACCCCTTCTAACATGAATCCCTTCTAGAACCAGAATCACTTCTAATGAATCCCTTCTAAGATGAATCCCTTCTAGAACATGAATCCCTTCTAAGGAGAATCCCTTCTAACATGAATCTCTTCTAGAACATGCATCCCCCTTCAAACATCAATCCCTTATAACATGAATCCCTTCTAATTTGAATCATTTCTAGAAGCAGAATCCCTTCTAACATGAATCCCTTCTAGAACATCCAGAATCCCTTATAACATGAATCCCTTCTAGAACCATAATCCCTTCTAATATGAATCCCTTCTAACATGAATCCCTTCTAGAACCAGAATCCCTTCTAACCTGAATCCCTTCTAGAACCAGAATCCCTTCTAAGGAGAATCCCTTCTAACATGAATCCCTTATAGAACATGAATCCCTTCTAACATGAATCCCTTCTATAATGAATCCCTACTAGAATCAGAATCACTTCTATAATGAATCCCTTCTTGAATCAGAATCCCTTCTAAGGAGAACCCCTTTTAATATGAATCCCTTCTAGAACCAGAATCACTTCTAATGAATCCCTTCTAAGATGAATCCCTTCTAGAACATGAATCCCTTCTAAGGAGAATCCCTTCTAACATGAATCCCTTATAGAACATGCATCCCCCTTCAAACATGAATCCCTTATAACATGAATCCCTTCTAATATGAATCCCTTTTAGAAGCAGAGTCCCTTCTAACATGCATCCCTTCTAGAACATCCAGAATCCCTTCTAGAACCAGAATCCCTTCTAATATGAATCCCTTCTAACATGAATCCCTTCTAGAACCAGAATCCCTTCTAACGTGAATCCCTTCTAAAACCAGAATCCCTTATAAGGAGAATCCCTTCTAACATGAATCCCTTCTAGAACATGAATCCCTTCTAAGGAGAATCCCTTCTAGAACATGAATCCCTTCTAAGGAGAATCCCTACTAGAACCAGAATCCCTTCTAGAACCAGAATCCCTTCTAACGTGAATCCTGAAGGTGAGATAATACTTAGAAGGGGGGTTGAATAAGTATGAAAGATTAAAACTTAGAATTAAAAACACAATTATTTTTATCCTGGTTCGTTGAACTCAACTACTCCAGTCCACCCTTCCTAGAGTGATTTGCCTTTCTCAACAAGGACTTAATCCACTATTTAATCAAACAGATTACAATAGTAACACCTAAGAATAAGTGTTCTTAGTCTTCTCAAGAGCTACTGATTCCAACTGAATCCTCTTAAGGAAATCCTTTACAATCAATATAAATCTAATACAAGAGTATGAATGCTTCTAAAAAGCTTTTATCACAACAATGATATTTCTCTTAAGATTAAGTACAAATAATTCTAAGAATGAATATGAAAGTATGAGAGCTTGAATGTTATAATTTCTTTTCAGCAAAATGTCTCACTGAAGAATTTGGTCGAGTCTTCCTTTTAAAGGCAGATGATCCAAGGAGAGTTGAACGTTGAGAAGAGTGTCCCAAAAAGGTCTGAGCCTTTTTGTCTTCACATCAAGTGACCTTTCTTAGAAGAAGAAAGCACAGAAAAATCCTTTTTGTCTGTGTTCTTGTGTCTAGCACAAATGAGGAAAGAGACGTTTGATTTACTCCAACGGATATAATCTTTGAATATTTCTTCTTCATTTTTCAGAAGAAAGTTGCTCAATCTCTCATACTAAGCTCTGGGAGCTTGTTTTAAACCATATAGAGATTTCTTTAGTTTGAAAACATGATCTGGAAATTTTTCATTTTCAAAACCAGGAGGTTGGTGGACATAAACTTCTTCTTCTATAATAACATTAAGAAAGGCACTTTTAACATCCATCTGATACAGAGTGATGTTATTTTGTGCAGCAAATGAAATAAGAAGGCGTATAGATTCTAACCTTGCCACTGGAGCATATGTCTCAGTGTAATCAATACCTTCTTGTTGATTGTACCCTTGAGCAACCAGCCTTGCTTTATTCCTTTCAACTTCTCCTTTCTCATTTAGCTTATTTCTGAAGACCCATTTTGTACCAATTATATTGAATCCTTGAGGTCTTTGAACTAGATCTCATACATCATTTCTGGTGAATTGATTTAGCTCTTCTTGCATGGCAATAATCCAATCATTGTCTTGCAGAGCTTCATCTACAGACGATGGTTCAATTTCTGACACCAGTCCAAATAGTGATGCTTCAGATGATCTTAGAAAGGATCTTGTTCTAATGGGATCATCTTTCTTTCCAATAATAACATCCTCTGGATGAGAAGCTTTAATTCTGGATGATGATCCTCTAATAGTTG
This sequence comes from Lathyrus sativus, assembly GCA_963859935.3. Lineage (NCBI taxonomy): Eukaryota > Viridiplantae > Streptophyta > Magnoliopsida > Fabales > Fabaceae > Lathyrus > Lathyrus sativus. Next base: position 27,955,978 of record OZ012740.1, on the reverse strand, counting down.
ATTCTTCAGAAATGTTTAGATTATTCATCTGAGAAGTTAAAGGAATAGCATCTGGCGTTGCTTCTGGTTCCTTCACTTGAATTTTGTCTGCTTCTGGAACTTCAGAGTCAATGAAGACTACTTCCCTATCTGCAGAGTTTTCAGACTGCTTTGGCTTTTCAGAGCCAAGCTTATCATCAAATCTGACATGAATGGATTCTTCCACAATCTGTGTCTCAGTGTTGTATACTCTGTAGCCTTTAGCGCGTTCAGAATATCCAAGCATGAAACACTTCTGTGCTTTGGAATCAAACTTGTTCAGATTTTCCTTAGTGTTTAACATATAGCAAATACATCCAAAAGGATGAAAATATGAAATGTTGGGCTTTTTGTTCTTCCACAGTTCATATGGAGTCTTCTTCAGAAGAGGTCTTACAGACACTCTGTTCTGAATGTAACAGGCTGTGTTGATTGCCTCTGCCCAAAAGTGTTTTGCTAGATTTGTCTCATTGATCATGGTTCTGGCCATTTCTTGCAGAGTTCTGTTTTTCCTCTCTACAACCCCATTTTGTTGTGGAGTTCTAGGACAGGAAAAATCATGAGCAATGCCATTTTCAGAAAAATATTTTTCAAAATATTTATTTTCAAATTCACCACCATGATCACTTATGACTTTTATAATTTTGAAATCCTTTTCATTCTGGACTTGCTTGCAGAAGTCAAAGAACACAGAATGTGACTCATCCTTGTGTTTTAAGAACTTTACCCATGTCCATCTACTATAGTCATCAACAATGACTAATCCATACTTCTTGCCTCTGATGGATGCAGTTTTCACTGGTCCAAACAGATCAATATGAAGTAGTTCTAGTGGTTTGGAAGTAGAAACAACATATTTTGATTTAAAAGATGTTTTTGAAAACTTCCCTTTTTGGCATGCTTCACAAAGAGCATTTGAAGTGAACTTTAGATTAGGGAGCCCTCTGACAAGATTAAGTTTATTAATCTGAGATATACGTCTCATATTAATATGACCCAATCTTCTGTGCCAGACCCATTGCTCTTCATTAACAGACAAAAGGCATTTAACATTTTGAACTTTAAGTTCTGAAAGATTTATTTTATAAATGTTGTTTTTCCTCTTACCACTAAATAAGATAGAGCCATTCTTTTGACTAATAGCTTTACAAATTTTTTGATTAAAGATGATATCATAACCATTGTCACTTAATTGACTTATGGATAATAAGTTATGCTTTAACCCTTCAACAAGTAAAACATTAGTAATAGAGGGAAGTTTACCATTTCCAATAGTGCCAGATCCAATTATCTTGCCCTTCTAGTTCCCTCCAAACTTCACATCACCTCCAGATCTAAGTTCCAGGCTTTGGAACATAGACTTTTCTCCTGTCATGTGTCGTGAGCATCCAGAGTCCAGGTACCATGATTGGCGTCCTGACCTTGCTGCTAAGAACATCTGCAACAGGAATTATTTTGTTTTTAGGTACCCAGATCTTCTTGGGTCCTTTGGGGTTAGTTGGTTTGTAGGTTTGTCTAAACTTCTGTTTTTCAACATAATGTTTATTCTGACTTGCCTTGGGTTTAAACACATAAGTATTCTTCTCAGAGCTTGTGTGTTTAATGTCATTTAAGTGACCAAATTTAAATTGAGAATACAGAGGTGTCCTCTTGATGAAAAGTTTGTCAATAGATTTTGGATTACTTCCTGATGAAGATTCATATCCAATACCACTTCTGTTGTTCCCACTAACACCATAGATCATAGAAGCCATCTTGCTTCTGTCTATGCTCTTAGTAAGGAATCTCTGAAAGCTAGAGTCATATTTTTCTAAAATGTTTTCACATGACTTAGTCTCAGATTCAGATTCTTCTTGAGTTATTTCAAAGTCATTTTTTATTTTCAGATTAATTTCTTTTTGCTCAACAAGTTCTGTCTTCAGAAGATCAATCTCAGATTCAAGATTGCTTTTCAGCTTCTTGTATTTGAGTTTGATATTTTTATAACTTTTAAGAACTTCTGATAAAACTTTTATAAGTTCTTCTTTGGTAAGTTTAGCCATTACCTCTTCAGCGTCATCATCAGATTCAGAATCTGATTCATATCCTGAGGTTCCTTCCTCCTGATCTTCTGTGCTGGCCATCAGTGCAACATTAGCACATTCTTCTTCTGATTCAGAAGATGATTCAGATTCATCTGAGTCATCCCATGTTGCCATCAGAACCTTCTTCTTTTTGTTAAACTTCTTCTTGGGTTTTTCTTTTTGAAGTTTGGGGCAATCATTCTTGTAATGCCCAGGTTCTTTGCACTCATAGCATACAACTTCTTTCTTGCCAGATCTTCTGTTCCCAGAAGATTCTTTTCTATGATCAGATCTTCTGAAGTTGTTGAACTTCTTTCCCTTGTGCTTCCAGAGTCTGTTGATCCTTCTGGACAGCATGGATAATTCATCTTCTTCTTCAGAAGAAGATTCTTCAGAGCTTTCTTCAATAACCTGCAAAGCTTTAGCAGATTTGTTAGATTTTAAGGCAACAGATTTACCTTTTTCTTTCTTCTGAGGTTCATCTTCCTCAAGCTCAATTTCATGGCTCCTCAGTGAGCTGATGAGTTCTTCTAAAGAGATCTTGTTCAGATCTTTAGCCATCTTCAAGGCAGTCACCATTGGTCTCCATCTGGTAGGTAGACTTCTGATGATTTTCTTTACATGATCTGATGTAGAGTATCCCTTGTCCAGAACCTTTAGCCCAGCTGTGAGGATCTGAAATCTGGAGAATATGGCTTCAACAGATTCAGAGTCTTCCATCTTGAAGGCCTCATACTTCTGGATCAGAGCCAGAGCTTTTGTCTCCTTGACTTGAGAGTTTCCCTCATGAGTCATTTTTAAGGATTCAAACATATCAAAAGCAGTTTCCCTATTTGTAATTTTTTCATACTTAGTATGAGAAATTGCATTCAATAATATAGTTCTAGCCTTGTGATGATTTCTAAAATCTTTCTTCTGAGCATCTGTCATAGATTTTCTGTCTATCTTCTTGCCATTCCCATCTGTGGGATGGACATATCCATCTATGACTAGATCCCATAGATCAGCATCATATCCTAGGAAAAAACTCTCAATTCTGTCTTTCCAGTAATCAAATTTCTCCCCATCAAACATAGGGGGTTTGGTGCTGATTCTGTCCCTTTCTTCATATTTATTGTTAATGTTGGATATTGTATTATCAGCCATTGTAACAAATAAATATATATCAAAGTATTTCTCTCTGGATCTTTACTGTCACTGTTAAGTGGTAGCACACACAGAACCGGAGCTCTAATGCCAACTGAAGGTGAGATAATACTTAGAAGGGGGTTGAATAAGTATGAAAGATTAAAACTTAGAATTAAAAACACAATTAGTTCGTTGAACTCAACTACTTCAGTCCACCCTTTCTAGAGTGATTTGCCTTTCTCAACAAGGACTTAATCCACTATTTAATCAAACAGATTACAATAGTAACACCTAAGAACAACTGTTCTTAGTCTTCTCAAGAGCTACTGATTCCAACTGAATCCTCTTAAGGAAATCCTTTACAATCAATATAAATCTAATACAAGAGTATGAATGCTTCTAAAAAGCTTTTATCACAACAGTGATATTTCTCTTAAGATTAAGTACAAATAATTCTAAGAATGAATATGAAAGTATGAGAGCTTGAATGTTATAATTTCTTTTCAGCAAAATGTCTCACTGAAGAATTTGGTGGAGGCTTCCTTTTAAAGGCAGCTGATCCAAGGAGAGCTGAACGTTGAGAAGAGTGTCCCAAAACGGTCTGAGCCTTTTTGTCTTCACATCAAGTGACCTTTCCTAGAAGAAGAAAGCACAGAAAAATCCTTTTTGTCTGTGTTCTTGTGTCTAGCACAAATGAGGAAAGAGACGTTTGATTTACTCCAACGTATATAATATTTGAATATTTCTTCTTCAGTTTTCAGCAAGTTCATCAGAATCTGATTGGGTCAGAGTCTTCTAATGATGTTCAGAACTTTGCTGTATCAGAGTTTTCTGCAGCATGTGTGCTTTCAGCGTGTTAAATATCAGAGCATATTTGAAACAGGACTTCAGTACTGGCAGCTTTAGTACTTTCAGAAACTTCTGTAGAAACTATGCTTTGAGAAACTCTTCATACAATATTCTTCTTTGCTTCAGATGCTTCTGCTTGCTTCAGATTCTTCTGGAGCTTCTGCTTCAGAATCTTCTGGAGCTTCTTGCTTCAGATCCTTCTGGAGGCTACGCTCAGGATCTTCTGTTGGCAGCAATCAGAATCTTCTAATGAATGCATCTGGCGCTTCAGAGCCTAGTTAATTTCTTGTATATAATTCTGATTTACTTCTAGAGTGTTAATTTCTTTACTATCTGCAGTAAAAACTCTCAAGCAAATTTTAGAGTATATAATTCTTAAATACAAAATTTCCTAATAGTTATCATCAAAACAAAGAGATATTATTAAGAACCAATCTGTGTTCTAACAAATCCCTTCTAAAACCAGAATCCCTTCTAATATGAATCCTTTCTAAGGAGAATCCCTTCTAGAACATGAATCCCTTCTAAGGAGAATCCCTTCTAGAACCAGAATCCCTTCTAATGTGAATCCCTTCTAGAACCATAATCCCTTCTAAGGAGAATCCCTTCTAGAACATGAATCCCTTCTAGACCATGAATCCCTTCTAAGGAGAATCCCTTCTAACATGAATCCCTTCTAAAGAGAATCCCTTCTAACATGAATCCTTTCTAGAATGAATCCCTTCTAGAACCAGAATCCCTTCTAGCATGAATCCCTTCTAGCTCCCCTCTAACTTCTATAACATGAATCCCATCTAAGGAGAATCCCTTCTAACATGAATCCCTTCTAGAATCAGAATCCCTTCTAGAACCAGAATCCCTTCTAATATGAATCCTTTCTAGAACACGAATCCCTTCTAAGGAGAATCTCTTCTAGAACATGAATCCCTTCTAGAACATGAATCATTTTTTAAGGAGAATCCTTTCTAAGATGAATCCTTTCTAGAACCAGAATCTCTTCTAATATGAATCCCTTCTAGAACATGAATCCTTCTAAGGAGAATCCCTTCTAGAACATGAATCCCTTCTAAGGAGAATCCCTTCTAACATGAACCTCATCTAAAGAGAATCCTTTCTAACATGAATCCCTTCTAGAATGAATCTCTTCTAGAACCAGAATCCCTTCTAGCATGAATCTCTTCTAGCTCCCTTCTAACATGAATCCCTTCTAGAATCCCTTCTAACATGAATCCCTTCTAGAATCAGAATCCTTTCTAACTTGAATCCCTTATAACTCCCTAACCACACATCTGATTGAAGTGGTTCTAAGCTTGTTTGAAAGGTTTTGACAAACCCTACAAAAGTCCCACAGTTGTCCACATTCAGAAAATGCATGGAATGGGAGTTATAGCAAAAATCATTTTTCAAGAGTAAAGGACTTAGTGAAATTTCACAAGTTCTGGCCATACAAACCAGTTTTTCAGTCAACTTCAAGGGGTTTTTCAACCAAGATTCACATAGAATTGGAAGTTTTGATAAACATGAAAGTTGCAGAGCTACATGAGGGCTTTCTAAAAAGTACAAGAACTCCTCAAGAGGAGTTGTGAGCTAAGAGTTATGGTACATGGAAGTTGGGTCTGTCACACTTGAAATTACTTTGGCCAAACTTCTCAAAATCAGATTTTCACAAAATTAACCATCCTCAACCCTTGGATCATGTTGCAAACTGATAATAAGAGGCTTAGATGAAAAGAAAATCAGAAGAAAGGTTGAAATGATGAACCAAACAAGTTGATAGCAAGTTGCAAATAAAATAATCATTTTAAAAGAGGAAAGAGAAACTTTTTCTCCAACATCATGGCAGCAAAAGCTCCCTAATCAGTATAGACCTTTTCCAATCACCTCAGACCATCTTTCCAACTGTTATTGGCTTGCATAGAGCCTTGAAGCTGATGTGAAAATGGCTGCCACAAGATTTGGAAGGATTTGCTTCCAAAACTCCCTCCAAAATACCATGAGGTCAATAAGCCATTTTCTGTTTCAAGCATTGCTTATGTGGTTTGTGTGCATTAAATCTCCATCATATACATTTAAAACTTCTGCATAATCTCATTTGCTCCAACTGTCAAGGTTTTGGCACATTGTATGTTCAAATTCGTATTTTTTTGTATGACATAAGTTTCAATTGTTAAGTTCTGTTTTGATAAAAGTTCATTCATTTTTCTGAGATAAACTTCACCTGTTAGCACCATCATCATGTGTTTGTGATCTCCTTTTCATAAAATACATCTTTGCCTTAAAGTTGCCCTGTTGTGGTGGATGTCCATGCCTAGGCAGAATTTCCAATTTTGGCACCAACATGTCAATTTCTGTGCCAGCCACAAAGAGTTTGATTTATATGCATGAACTTCTTCCTCATCATAATTGTGATATGTGCACATTGATAATTTGATCTATTCTTGCCTGTTTTCACAATTCCACTCACAATTGCATTTTTACACCAAAATGTGCCACAACATACCAAAATACTGCTTTGAATGAAACATGCCTGATTTTTGTATATAACCTCATTTGCTACCCTATTTGTGATGTGTGTGTGCCAGTTACATGACCTGTTCTTGCTTAGTTTGATTTTTCACTTTCATGATGCATTCAAGCCAAGTATGTTTGCATTACATTATATTACCAAATTATGTTCTGAATGAAATGTGACTGAATTTTGAAGCATGATTTCATCTGCTGTCATACTTGCAATATGTGTGTAATGATCCTATTGGTTTTGTTGTTTTATCTTCACAATGCATCTGTTCCAAACCTGACTTCCTGCAATCTCTAGGTGTATGTTTTGAACTTTGTAAAGGCACAATTGTTGGAATTTTATCCTTGGTTGAAATAGTAGGGCTTATGCATGTTAGATTGTTGTTTAGGTTGATTGACGTTCCAAGAATATTGCATTAGAAATCATACTGTCATGGAAACATTATCATGCAAAATCTGAGCAATTGGTTGATTTGAACTAGGTATTGTAATATCAGTTTCATAATACTGTTGAAGCAGTTGGTAGGAATTAGGGTTGACATTAGCATGTCAAGACTATGTTGGTTGCTACTAAAACAGTCTTCTCATTAGCTAGGCTTGCTCTTAATAACCTGTTGTTTGAATTAATTGTTGTTTTACTTTTGACACTGATGTGGAGTTTATGCTGGGATGTTGCTGTCAATCCATGTTTGGTATGCTCAAGATAATTTGCTTTACTGTCATGACTATGCTTGAGAATTTGAGTCTGTCAGTTTTTTTTTAGGTTTATGGTTTGGAAACAGTTGTGGAGGATATTTGTGTTGGTTGGAAATGTGACAATTCATTGGTGGACATTTGTTTTGAGGCTGAGCTTTAGTTTTAGGAATAGTTGCCCAATCATACATAATTTGGACCAGTCTGTTTATTCTAGGCACCATAATTTGCATTGTGGCTGCCAACTTATTTTAGTGATTTTGCAACCTCATAACAGTTTGCCTTTAGCTTGTTTTCATGACTACATTTGAAATTTTGTTTATTCTGCTTTAAATAAAAAGAGGACTGTCATCATGAACTTGTTAAATTCATTGACAAAATGAAATCTCAGTTTTGTTAACGCAATTACTTTGGTACTTGGCTTGCTGTTGGTACTGCCACTGTTATCCTCCCAGACATATTCTGATTTGCTTGTTAGCATCAGTGGTCCTAAATTCATTGTTTATGAATAGTTGTTGGTTTAGTAAATTCAATCTTGTTGTTTCATTGTATTATTTAGCATCTCTGTTGTCCAGCCTTTATAAAAATGCTTGCACTGTGATTTGTGTCCTTAAGCTAGTGGTGCTCACTGTCTACCAGTTGATAGGAGTTTAAGTTGAATTCCTCATCAGTGCTTGCACTCCAAGGCTAAGTGCTGGCCTGTTTCTGTTAGGACAGGGAGGAAATCTGTTTTGAAGTTTGCTTGATGTTTAGTATAGTTATGGCTATGGTTGAAGGGATTCACCTAGTGTTGTTGGAGCAATATTTGGATTTGTGATGATCAACATTTGTCTTACTAATATACTTTGATGTTGGTTATGAGGTTGTCAACTCATGGTCCATATCTGTTTTTTAATGGTGTGCTTCTTTTTCCACTTTGTGTTTGTTAGCTTGTGTTTGAATTTGTTTTCTAAAGTTGTAACAGTTGGTGTGCTTTAAATTTGACTCATGAATCTCAACAATTTGATCAATGTCATAATCAACTTAAGAAGCTTTTTGCATATGTTCATAATTGGTTTTGATGTTGGTGTTGCATTGGATCTACCCGTTTCCATTACCATCAGGGAGAGACATTAATTTGACTCTTTAGCAGTAGGTGAATGTCAACTCATGTTTAGCATGTTGTATATGTGTGATCACTACTCCTAGGTTTACCAAGCATGTCAGGCTGTTTTCTTCCCTGGATTTGTATCCATGTTTCTATCAGAACTGTTAGTGGTGGACTCTAGTACATTATTGCTGGCAGGTTTAATATCCTCAAGTTCAAACTCTTATTACAGTCTGTGTTGTATTGAATCTTAATCAATTGCACTTTTTGGTTTGGTGAGCATCTGTTTTGCTTCAACATTATCCAAATGCCAAGTTTTGCATCTAAGCTTGCAACTTGAAGATCATTTTGTGATCTGGTGAGAGTTTAAGCTCATCCTTTTAGAAATCATTACAAGCATCATATTTGATTTTTGCTCAGACCCTTAACCACTTTGATTTGCATCTGTCTCAGTTTTGAAGTTTCAAAATACATCCCAAAATATCCAATTGCATGATCCTTCATGTTTTGAGTTGTGCATTTCATTTTACAACATGGTTGTTACCATCTTAATCCTCATCAAAAATTAATCAGTTTTGACTAAAATTTCATAAAAAATGGTTAAGATTTGAAGATGTTGAGAGCAAACCGTATTTTCATGTTTCACTTGTTTTGCCTTGGTCTCTTGCCCAGCTTTTACACTTGTTTTAGTATGTATATTTATGGGGGTGGCTAAATACACGGATGTATTGCCACCCCAGTGGTAGAAGCATGCGCCTTAAGTCACTTGTCTTGCCCATGGTCCTTGGTTCGATCCCTGAGTGGGACACTTTTTGGCATTTTATTTCATATAACATGTTTTCACTTTTTCCCTCTCTTTTCCCATCCAATCTACACGCGCGCCATGTGCCCAAGTGGTTAAGTTTGGAGTTTGTGAACAAAAAGGCATGGGTTCAATCCCCACCCATGCCACTTTTTTATGTGTTTGTGTGATTTTATTTTCATAAAAAACTTCAAACTTCAAAAAATCATAACTTGTTCATATTTTATCACTTTTGATCCTTTCTTTTTGCAAAATGTTCATGACAATGTCTAGTTTCATTTAACGTAAAAATATTTCAAATTGCTTGTATTTACAATGCCTTTTACCTACTTGAAAGTTGGTTTGTTTTCAAGATCGTTATCTTGCATATCGTTGAATTATCTTTCATGCCATGCTTAATTTATCTCGTGAGATTTATTGGTATTTGACTCCTTTATGTTTGTTGACATGTTGAGATCCCATTTTCTTGTTGGTTGTTACCATGAGTTATTATTTCTTTCCTAAGTCCTTGAATTGAACTGTTGTGATCAGTCCTTGCGTTTTTTTATTGTCATCAATGCCTAATTGTTGTTATATTTGAACTTATAACATGATCACTTTAAGTTGAGACTTATTTATATGATTGTCACCATGATCTCATATTATTTCCCTCCTAAATTATGAGGTTTAAACTGATTTAGCGGTGTTTGATTATCATCTATGCATTGTTGTTATATTTGCTATGTTCTGAATTTGTGACTTGCCCATCTTCAAATTGTGATTTGTTTATATAGTAATAACCTTCATCATGTTTCAATCTTTGTCAAGATGAGCCTTCAATTTTTTTTAATATGATTTATTGGTTGTAACCCTTGGTATCATTTAAAGTATCTGCTTATTGTAATATGCATGCTTACTTGTCTTAATCTTATTTCATCTTGCTTTATTAAGTACTTTTTCCCCCAAGTGATAGAACTTTCTAGTTCTCATCCAAGTTGCCTCTCTCACTCTCCTTCCAAAGGAAAAGTCTCTCCTTTAATCCTTGTGTCATTGGACAGCTCATTTATCCCTTTTGACTTTGTGAAGTCATCCTAACCCTAGCTTAGTTAAGTTAGAACATTTAAACCATTAGACTTTGCTTTAAGTCTAAAAGACCCACCTTTACTAGGAGTGTTCTTCAACTAGAACCCTAGGATGGAGTTTTTGAACTCTATGTAAAAATCATAGTAATGATTATTTACTCCCTTCTTGAGTGTTATAATATAGATCTAGAGAGTTTTGTGAAACTCTACACAAGCATTGTTATGTTTGTTTCCCCTTGAACCTTGATCATAATCAAGTGTTCTTCATCCCTATTAAGGTGAACTATGATTGCTCTGATTCTATCCTAGTTAGGATACGTAGGCAGAAGACGCGACGTCTTTGCGAGCAAAATTAGAAACTATCTTTAGGTTTTAACCTACACCTTTACCCAATCCCAATCCATAGCAAACATTTAGCAAACTTAGCATGCAAATAAACAAAAGGTTCCTGTAGAGTACTATAGATGTTTAGGATGTGAAATACCTACCCTATGCATAACCAACCCCCGATCCCCGAATCTCTTAGCGTTGTTGTTACATTGCGCAAAAGGTTCTTTCTTTCTTTAGACCTTTCCTTTGGATAAATTAAAGACCGGTTGTGAATTTAAGAATTAAAGATTCAAGTTAATCAATGGCTTGGTATCACGATTCTCACCGCAACACTTTGCAATCATGAGGATGGTCGTCTCGTCGCCTATCTCTGTCCCGCCTAGAAGTTTCTGCTTCATCTTTCTTCGATGCTCTAGAACTCTCTTGGTCCCTCGAGTCTCTAGCTTTATACGCAGCTTCCTTTTCTTCATATTGAATATAAGATTGTGTCTTGCGGAGAAGTTTGGCTAGAGAACGAGGAGGATTGATTCCTACCGCCTTGCGAAAGTCACTCTTCGGCCTCAATCCCTTTTCTAGCAGGTACTTCTTCATGTGGTCGGTTGTGCGGATTTTGACTGCTTCCTTAGTGAATATGTCGATGTAATCACGAAGAGGCTCGTCCATGCCCTATATGATACCCTCGAGCGTAGCTTCAAATTTCGGATGACGTCTAGAGGCAGTAAAATGTCAAGAAAACTGCTTCTTCAGACTCCTCCAAGACGTGATTAAGCCCCGAGGAAGGCTTTTATTCTAGGCCATAGCCCCCTTCCTGAGGGTGATGGGGAATAGCTTACACTTGATTTCCCTAGTGACATTGTGGTAGTGCAACATGGCCTCAATGTTTTCTATGTGTTCGCCAGGATCAGTAGTACCACTATAGAGAGCAAGAGGGGGAGGCTTGTCTAGCCCACGAGGAATGCAGGTGTCCATGATTTCCTGAGACAGGGGATCATGGGCTTCGTCTTTGTCGCTCATGCTTGGCGACCTACTAAAGGAGTAACTGCATCCACTGCTCCTGCTGCATCGAGGAGAACGTTAATGTCGACTTCGATGCTCTTCGTGAGGCTTTTCAGAAGGCCTGGTCCTTTTGGGTGCTAGGGAGTGCCTGGAACTCTAGGGAGAGGTATGATCGCGTCTTATGGTGATCTCGTGGTTTCAAGGTGTTTTTATGGCTTAGGGTTCTCTTTTATTACAAGAGTTTAAATAGTGAGCGTTAGAGGCTTTGACATTTATTTTGCCTAGCAATTGAATGCCCGATTTTATTTTTATTTAGCAGGTTATTCTCAACACAGGAGATATGTCACAGGATATCTCAGGCATTCTCGCAGTTATAATATCAAAGGGCAAGTTTCAGAGGCTTAACAGGGCTCAGAACGGGTGAAACGGGCGAATGTGCAAGTTTCCCTCCAAATGGCGCTATTTTTCAAAATTTGTGAGTGGTTAACCGATTAACCAATTTGCACTAGCAAATGGTTAATCGATTAACCATAGTAAATTTTGCCCAGTAACGTGCATTTTCAATGCTGTCACTTTTGGGGTCCATTTTGAACACTTGTGAATTTAATTTTACACCAAAAGAAGGATCCATAATCACTCTAAATTTGGATTAACTTTCAAAATTAATCCATTTTTCCATTCCTAATCCTATTCCAATTTTCAAAACCTCACTCCAAATCATAATTCTACTCCTAACCAAGAGCCTAAGTGAATTTGCTCTAAACTCACAAGAATTCACCATAATTTCCAACTTCACATTTCACATTCTCTCATTCTTGAGAATTTGCTTTCAAAATTCTCTCAACTTTTCTATACTCCAAAACCTCCATTAAAGCTCTTTTCACTTGAGTTCTTTGATTATTCATTGGAATCATTGGATTCTAGAGCTAAAACTCCATCATTCATCACCATCATCTTCAATTCATCATTTGATTTTCGTTTGGATTTGGATATGATTTTGGAAGCAAGTTTATAAGTGATTCTTGGATCAATTTTGGATTATTTTAGCTTGTTCTTCACTTCTATTGCAAGAAAGCTCTTGGATCTATCAATTTGCAGTGAATCAACACTTACCAAAGTAAATCTCAGCTTTGAAGGTTGGTTAATTCTATATTTGATTCTGTTTTGAGCTTATTTGAATAATCACAATGTAGATCTTCAAGTTTTGATTGATTTTGGTGATTTTGATCTTTGTAATTTGTGATATTAATGCTTGATTAAGTTTTATTGATGTTTGATCACTGATTTTTGGTGTTAAATTCGTGCATAATTGATTACATGATCATTTGGATGATTGCACATTGAATTAATTGCTGAAAGTGATTTTCAATTGCTATTTTTCTGCTTCTGGTGCACTGTTATTGATTAACCATTTGCAGTACAAAACTGGTTAAACGATTAACCAGTGCAATTTCTGAAATTTTTAGTGGTTAATCGATTAACACTAGACCAGAATATGATTTTTGGTTGTTTTCAAGCATGTTTTGATTTCTTTCCACCTCCAACCTTCATGGATTGATATGATGCATTTGTGTGGACTGTTTTGGACCTGTTTCATCATGCTTGATTGTTTGATCTTGATTTTTCGACGCATGACTTTTGGTTTCCGTTTGAAATGCTTAACATGTACATCTTGCTTGATTTATGTGATGATCATATGCTTTGCTTGCTTGTATCTTGTTAATGATCAATTGTTGATGATTATCTCGCTGGACTTGTGATGCATGTTTGTATTCGCTTCCAATTCCGTTTGTCACATGATTGTTTAATTGCTTGAATTGATATGCAAAGCATGTTTTTCTTAATTCTTAATGATGCAATATTAGTGAACATTTGTGTTTGATTGTTGATGCATCTCCATTATTGCATGATATTTGTTCATGATTGATGCTTTCTCATGTTGATTGCATTGAAACATACTTGCTGCCCTGCTTTCTACAGCCATCTTATTCTGAATTTGCATGCTATCTTTGTTATGTTTGCTTGCTGCCTGCTCTTTTACACCTACTTTTGTGCTGAATTAGTAGTTGTTAAATGGTGTTGTGCTACCTTGATGGATGTTGTGACTGTCTTGTGTAGGAGGCGTTGTTGTAGTTGTTGTTTTTGCCTTGTTTTCTTTCTTTTTGCCTTGGCTTTGCATGCTCTCTTAGGATTCCTATTCCAATTTAATTTATGATTAGTTTTGGATTATGATAGACATTAGGAGTGCAATCCATGTGTCGCACCCCAAATTTTACCCTTAGATTAGTGATCATTTTTGCATTTCATTTTGTTTCATCTTTTGTTTTAGCTAACCGTTAACCAGTTTACCTAGTTTGTTCATTTTTGCAGGAGTGCTGAAGAGTTTGGAAAGTGGATTTATGTATCTATCAAGTCATGACCGAATTCACATAGATATGAAATAGGAATATGCACTCTTTCACGGTGGAAGAATTTGAATTGGATTTTGTTGTCCGTTCAAGGAATATTGAACCAAGTTTCTATTATAAGATCTTAAAGGTTTATAGACTTATCATCGACATCGTCCTGAGCTCCAACATGAAGATACCTATCTCGATTGTCAAGATTCGGAGTTTAATGTGATCAAGATTTAAAATTTCAAGTGCAAACCGTTTATTTTGTTATTATGGCATACACTGATTCGGGAATCCATCTCTAAAGAATAAGGTTTTTGTTTCCAAGATTGAACCCAAAATGTCGTGAAATGCAAGAATTCTTATAAAAGTTCGTGTTGAAGTTCGTAAATTCCATTTGTTTCCTCAAGTTAGTATTCATGGATTCAAAACACCAAAGTTACAATATGTTCCTTACATTCAAGATTACAATCTTTTTTTGATTAATTGTTACAAGTTACAATATTTTTTATCCTAGAATTCTAAATCCTAAGACTAAATGCTTCAAGCTTCCAAGTTCTTCAGGCCCCGTACTTTAATTGCCAAAACCTGCAAAAATAGCAAGATGGTTAGAAGTCAGAATCATAGTTGGAAAAGGATTTAATTTAATTTATTTTGGATCCTCATAAAATATTCATCATCGGGTCTGGGAGGGGCAACAATGGAATGCTACCAAATCCCCCGTTTTACTTCCCACAGCCTCAAGCAAAAATCCGACAATTTCTATTCTATCCGAGAGAGAGAAAAAGAGTTTTTTATTTAAAATGATTTCGTCCAAACATGGCCTTAAGGAGATCCAAAAATTCCATCCAACAAACATCCAAAATCAGCAAAAAAATGCCAAATCCGAAAATCATCAAATCAAAATATCTCATCATAATATAAAAAAATCAAATCCAGATTCATCAACAATCATCCAGATCAGAGATATCATCATAATAAAAAAATCAAACCTGAATCACCACCAAAGCAAGAAACCGAAAATGGAAAGATATTACCATATTCAAAATCCGGAAACATCATCATCAATGGCAAGAACAAAATAGGAAATTTGTATCAGCATGTTAAAATATGTTTCTCTTAAAAAAAGGAAACAACTTTAAGTTTCCTCAAAATCATTTTAAGAAGAAGCAAATATAAGAAGAACGAAAATCAAAAGTTTAAAAGGGGGATCTGATATCAAAAACGTACGAAATCCACCATCGCAATCCCAGAACGGAAATCATACAAAAATCACCCAGAAAAACTCTCACAGAGCCACCGACAAAAATCATCATCAGATCTAAAACCGAGAACGACCAAGCATCCAAATCCGCGTACAACCCACATTAGCCTCGGGCATCGTCATCATCGGCCATCAATCACGAAACCACAAACCATTCAAAATCCAGCCAAACAAGTCAAAACCATCAACGAAACATCATCAATAAATCGTCACACAAACGACCATAAATCGTCAAAGCAAAGCCATGAAAAATCATCTAAACCCACGACTCATCAACGAATTCGTGAAGATCCGCCAACAAAATCATAAAAATCATAATAAACCAGGTCATCATCACTCCGTAAGGATAAAAAACACTCACAATATTTTTTGCATTTCTTTTCATGTTTTTCAGGAAATAGATGAAGAAGATGGAACATGGCCAAACAAAATAGAAGAAGAAGAAAACATGCGAGCAAGAGAAGAGACGAGATCGTGAGAGAGAGAGAGAGAGGAGAGAGAAGTTGGAAGAAAAATCTCAGAGAAACAACATAAGAGGTTGTCGCGGCCGTTTTCTGAGATTAAGGTTAAAATCCTAATTCTCAATCCTCTCACCCTTTTATGTACTTGGGTCGGGTCCTGGGAAGTGGCAACCCAGGCCCAACCCAATGTTTTTATTTTATTACTTTTTCAACTTTTCTTTTTTAGTTTTTTTAATTGTAATATTTATTAATATCAATAATATACAAACTACTAACAAACCACTAACCTAATTAAAATTTTAAAAAAACTGAAATTTATTTATTTTAATAAAAAAATGAATTTAATTTTAAATATTAAAAAAAATATTTAAAAAAATGTTAATTTAGATTTTAATTCAAATCATAAAAATATTAAGAGAATGCTTAGCCCTTTATTTCAAGTTTTTTTATTAAAAAAACCACAAAAAATAAAGTTTCATTTAAAACTTAAAATAGTTTAGTAATCTAATTGAGTTAGTTTATTTAAATTAACTTCTAGAGTTTTTACTAAAAGTAAATAACCTTTTTTTAATCTAATTTCTAAACATCTTTTTAATTTAGACATAAAAATCTCAAAAATAATTAACTTTCTTTAAAAATCAATTAGTCTAGCACCTTTAACTTATTTCTAATCTAATTTTCTAACCTTTTTTTTAATTACACAAAATCTCACCCAAAACCATAATTTAATCAATTCTAACTTTTGCTTAATTTTTCACTTAACAAATTCTCAAATTAAATAAAAACATTTAATTTATAAGTTCATAACTAAAAACAATCTCACTCTTTCCACTTAATTATTTGCACCTAATCACATCCAACTTACCATTCAAATCTAATCAATTCTAATCCATTTGCCTATTTGTACAACACTTACATTTCCAGATTCATTACCGTTGTTCATTTTACATTTTTCAATTATCACTGCTTTATCTTTACCGTTATTCTCCTCCGAAGGAAAGGTTATCCCATTTGACCGCTGTGTCAATGCCTTTACCCTCGCTCATCCTAGCCTTAGGATCCGAGTCGCCATACTCGTGCTTAGGCGTCCCGCCATGGACACACACCTTACCTTTTCCTAACCTTAAGACTTTGAGTCACCGTACTCATGCTTAGGCGTCCCGCCGTGGACATCCACCCCTTTATCCTAGCCTTAGGACCAGGAGTCGTCGTACTCCATGTAGGTTCCCGCCGTGGAATACCTACTTACTACTCACCTTTCAATTCAACTTACAACGTAGAATAGGAGTCGTCGCACTCCATGTAAACGCTTCCATATGAATGTTTATATCCCCCTGGAACCTTGACCGCAGTTTAAGAAGTTCATCTTCCTCTCTTTCGAGAGGAACTACGATTACTCTTATTCCATCTCCTATCTCGGATACATAGACACAAGATGCAAATCTTGGCGAGTATACTTATGACTAACCCTTTAGGTCATTCTCTTTACCCTTTAACCCTTAGCATTACTCTTAAGCAGATAACTATAACAATAACACATTAAAACAAGAGGTTCATGTAGAGTACTACAAAAGTTTAGTATGCTAATACCTTCCCTAAGCTTAACCAACCCCCGAACCCTAGATCTTTCCCCACATTGTGTTTACAATGCAAAATAAATTTTTCCTTTCTTTAACCTTTCCTTTAGATAAATCAAAGACTGGTTGTGAATCTAGATTGTGATTCAAATTAATCAATAATTTGATATCCTATTCTCACCACAACACCATGCATGATAACAAGTAAGCTAGTCCCTTTTAACCTTAACCTTAGGTCCATCTTTTACATGCTAACATTAGATAGAATTTCTTTTCGCATCCCGACCTTAGGACCATTTTGCATGACAACGTTCGGACTGAGTTTTCCTTAGACCTTCCGTGCGTCTTTCTCTTTTCTCGTCTCAAAACAATACTAACACACTTAATAAAGACGATGAACGTTGTACGCCACGAGCCTTAAGCATATGGGAAATGATGAGTGAGGGGTTTCTCCTCACTTGTCTAGAGTGTTTAGTGTACACCCCGCAGGCGATATGTGACACATTCGTTCCTATATCATAGTCTTTAGTGCAACGTGAATCATAAAGCAAACTAATTCACTTCACTAAAACTCATAAACAAAAGTCAAACCTTTTATCCTTCGGGATTTGTGTTTCAAAATCATTTTCAGAAAGAATAGTTACTTTTCTGTTCTATCACAAATAGGCATCGACCCTAACTACTAGAATGGGAACTTATCGTCACTCATAAAAAATACTTAACAAATATGTGGTTTCATAGTTACTCGAACTAAGTTTTCTCTGATTTCTCATACTAGATGAGGATACGTAAGCACAAGATGACGATGTCTTGGCGAGCAACCTTTCCCATCACCCGTAGATTTCCGAACTACATTGACTCTGACTTTTCCATTGCACGAAGGAATATGTAGGCATAGGGCAAAGATGTCCTATCGAGTCTCTTTCTTTTTTTTCTTCGCTCTCGTTTCTGTTTAGCAATAGCTCTTAGATAACACACCTTTTAATTAGACAACAAGCATGGATCTCGTTGAGTACAACAAATGTGAAGGGTGCTCATACCTTCCCTTGCGTAACTGACTCCCGAACCCAAGATTTGGTTGCGATGACCTTGTCTTTTCTCGTTCTTCAGGTTTTCTTTTATCGTTTCATTTCCCTCTCTTTGGGTAAATAACGTTCTGTGACGACTTTTCTGTTTTTCCGCCAGGTGTTTTTCGCAGTTGCGAAACTCTCAGGTAATGTATCGATAATATTTTGGTTGATGTTGATGAAAATGTAATAGATTTTGGTTGATTTTATAATAGCTTTTAGGTAATCTAAACGTTTGGATAAAATGCTTTGCTTGATTCTTGAAATCGTTATGACCAATAATTATTCAATATGCACTGAACATACCTTAACAACCCTTGTTACTTGATCGTTTTTCATTTCTTAGAAATTGATTATGTAATGATGGTCTGCTATGCATTTATGATTGTAATTTGTTATCTTTCTCTTTTTTTAATTCTTTTTTATGTGACAAAAGGGGGAGAAATGATGGTAAGTATTTAATTAGAAACCAAACTCATTGAGTACCTATTCAGTTGTATATATATGGTTATCTTGTCGGGGTGACACATTTAAACTTTTTTGTAGATAGAACAAAGGAGGAGCTTACAAACCTCGACCTTAGCCTATCAGACTCAAAAGGAGCTTAAAAACCTCGTATTCTGATGTTGCCTAAGGAAGATGAAATATTATTTTTGGTTTTCTTAAATATGAAACTAATGGGAGCTTACAAACCTCAACTTTGGAACTGTTTGACTCAGGGGGAGCTTACAAACCTCAAACTCTGATGTTTCTAAGAAAACTGAATTACTTTTTCTTGAAAGTAGTACTTCGTATGAGTCTACAGAACTCAGCTTTGGACTATTAGACTCAGAGAGAGCTTATAAACCTTAGAAAGTAGTACCCTGATGTTGTAGAGAAAATTATAATTGTCCAACACTGTCCTTTAAATACTTATGTTTTTCATCATCAAAAAGGGGGAGATTGTTAGAACAAGATTTGTTCTTGACATATTTTCCTTGGGTTTTAATGATAATAAAGTATTGAAATAACAATGGTTTATTTGATGTGTGTTACATGTATGCAGGTTCTAATACTTGTAAATATTATAGTCAGAATCTGTTTTACATTAGCACACTTGGGAGTTGTTGAATTGCTAGCTTCTGGTGACAGAATCTGAAGAACACTTGCTAAGTGATATCTGGTGTAGACTCTAAAGTTGAAGGTCTCATCATCAGAAGAAGCAACATAATTTTTTCTACACTTAGTGAATGCAAATTGGCTTCTAGTACCATTCAGAGTTGGTGATAAAGTTGAAGTTGTCCGTACTGCAGAAAGCAAGTTGTATTGTCAAATTAGTTTGTCAGCTAGAGTCTACAGATTACAAGGCTCAAGAAAGGATGATATGTTTTATGGATATCTACTCTAAACGGATTTAATATTATAGGATTCCTTGAAGACTCAAAGGTTAAACATGTTACATATTGAACCAAGATATTCTAGTGTATCTATCTTCAATGTCTCTTGTATTATGGAGCAAAAGAAAAGACTCTTAATCAAGTTACCTCTTCAACGACTAGTTTCTACAGAGGCTATAAATATGGCTGAAGGTTCAAATCGAATCTTTAACAAGGGTTATCCAGAAGAAAAAGTAACAAGATAAGCAATTATCAACGCAATTGTATATGCATATTTTCTGTTGTAGGTTGTAATTGTAAAAGCCTTAAGATTTCTTACACATTAAATATTTTAGAAATCTTAAGTGCTTTAAGTATTTTTTATGGTGATTTCCCTTACCCCTGATACTTGTATCAAGTATAACTTGTTTTCTATTCTGCTGAACTTATTTAGCATTTTAGATCAAAGTCTCTTGCTATGTGCTTAAGCAAAAGTCTTAAGTTATTGGGACTTAAGCAAGGAAGTATCGAGCCAAAATGCTTGATCCATGTAAGTATCTTGCTATGTGCTTTAGCAATGCAAGTCTTAATCAACTAGGTTGATTTAGCAGAAGTCTTGTGTCATTGGGATACAAGCAAGGAAGTCTCGAGTCAAGATGCTTGAGCCGCGTAAGTCTATTGTTGTGTGCTTAAGCTATGAAAGTATTAACCAAGGGGATTGATTGAGCAGAAAAGTCTTGAGTCATTGTGGCTTGAGCAGGTTAGCTCAGTACATGAAACTGGAGCAGTAAGTCTTGAATCTGAAGGGTTCAAGCAAGGAGGCTCATTTCATGGGAATTGGAGCAAAAGTCTCAGCTAGTGTTGCTTGATCAGGTTGGCTCAGTACATGAAACTCAGTAAGTCTTAAATATGAGGGGTTCAAGCAAGGAGGCTTATTTCATAGGACTTGGAACAGAAGGCCCAACTAGAGTGTCTTGGAGCAGAAGTCTTGGGCTGAGGGCCTAAGAAAAAAATTTGTGGGTTCGTGGAACCTAAGAAAGAAGTCTTAAGTTAGGAGCTTGAGCAAGAAGTCTTGGACCTTGGGTCTGAGCAAATGTAAAAGTCTTATGCATAATGAATAAGCGATTGTAATCATGATTTGATTATAGTGAAAATCTCTTGTAAAGCAAGGGGACTGGACTACTCTCAGTTTGGGAGAAACCAGTATAAATCTTTGTATCTTCTGCTATTATTTATTTGCTTTTGTTAACATTATAATGTTAAGAATTAACCAAAATCTGAACACCAGTTTAGATTCTAAACTCTGATCAGATGCAAACTAAGAAAATTGAAAACACAATTCAACCTTCAACTGGTATCAGAGCATGGTCTGTGTATAACACTTAACAATGGCGCATATAATGATCCAATAAGAAAAGTATGTATGTCAAAGACTTTCCTTCAAGAAGGAATAAAGTTCCACATGAAAAATATCATACTGCTTTTCCTGCCATATTCAAAGGGTGATTCCACTGAATTTAAATGATGGAATATCAAAACATATTTTTAACTCATTGGTCTTGATAAAAGGGATTTCTGAAGGTTTATAGAATATCCTTGAAAAAGGTATTACTATAAAAGTTGATGGTGTATAAATGATCTGTTTGAAAGTCTCTATCACCAGCTCAGAAGAAGCTTATTGAATATCTTTAGAGGTAGTTGCATTCTGGTAGGTGCTCTATCTTACTTTTGTATGTCAACATCGTTGATATATTTGATGCTCAGATTTGTTGGAATCAGTTTTTAAACTTGTCTAGCTACACTCCATCTAATCTTTCAAGCAAATTTTGAGAAAATTGGTTTAGATTCAAACCTGAGGTTACAGTTATTCAAAAAGTTATACAACTTGAATTTATTGTGCTCTGTTAGTTTGTCTTGCAAATCTTCAAAGAAAAGAAATGAAATTAGACGATGACAAACTATCTAACATATCAAATTTCCTAAAGCTTGGTTCTTTGGAATGTCTAATGGTGTGGAATTTATGTTTCTTGTCAAGAGAATTTCTTAACCAGCTGAATGGGCTGTAATGTCCGTTGATAGAAGAGTAACTTCATAAGCTTCTCAAATATTAGTATTTCAACTGATTTCAAAGATCTGAAAGCAAGGAGAAACACTACGAGAATCTAATGTTAGTTAATCTTCATTGCATATTCTTTTCAAGATGACATAAGTACATGATTCAGATTAAAGAGTAATATGGTTCTGCTAGTCATTATTGATTCTGAAGAAGCATATGAGTCCTGAAATAAAAATTAAGTATTGAAGAGAAATAGATTATGCCAAATCTATCTTACTTCAATATTTGATAATAAGGAGTATGTTCTTTAAGGTGATATCTTAAGAGACTCCATTGCTCCTTGATTGAGGGTCATCATGGATTTTGTATTAAAAGACAAGCCTATAAGAAACCTTCAATTCTTCTTCATGCTCTGTAGGAAATTAGATGACGGTGCTTTAATTTTTTTATGCCATTCTCTGATAGTTAACATCATCTGGTTCTTTCTCTATCAAAGATCTCAAAGTCTTAAGTTAAGACAATGAAATTAATGATTCTGCTAAAAACAAGATCTTGTTCATATTATGATTTATTCATGATTGATACTCTGGAATGAATCATGGTACTGCTATCAGAATGTGGCATAAGGTGAAGGAAAGCCTGACTGGACATTTATTTATGGTCTCATATAAATATGAGTGTCATTATTCAAATGTATTTGCTGCAGATATCAAAGAAAGGAGCAGAGGCATATTCCATGGCATTTATCAAAAGTTGCTTACAACATTTGATGGAAGAAGAGCCCACAACCCAAACACAAGTGTTAGAGGTACTGAGTTTGGTGAGAGAAGTTGAGTCATTGGTTTAACAACCATTGAATTAGAATACATTCAAAGCGATGCTCAAACTCTATGGTCAAGGTTGAATACTGATACGAGTCTGACTGAGAAAATAACAAAAAAATGGTATGATTGTTCTTTTCTGGCTTATCTTTTGATTCAATGAGATATATGTGTAGATGTAAATACAAAATTTATGTTATATTTCTATAGAAGCTCTTTTGGAAAAAGGATTTTCAGAAATCGTTAATAAGAAACTATCTTGTATTTATCTATACTGAATATCTCATTAAGCTAGATGATGATCATATTTATGGAAATAGTTTCCTCGCTTTTTGTGATGTTACTGCTGTTTGTTAGCTATCAAAGGAAACAATTCAATATTTTTTAATCACTCATGACTCTTGTTTCAAGAGGAAATGTTGGTTTTAAATAGAATCTTCGAGACTAATGGATGACAGAAGATATCTCTCTCTTAGTCTAGATCTACAAGACTCGGAGGATGATAACTTCTGGAAATTGTCAAATTCTAAGATTCAGAAGAAAATTCTTTGCTTCTGATTGTCGTACCCCAAATTCGTCCCAGCTATTTATACTTCTCATATGTACATCTGTCCGCTAACCATTATGCGAAAATCAAAAAAATATATATATGTTGCTTCTATGATGAGGTAGTAGTAAATCAAATCAGGTTTTAGTTGAGGTTTATCAGTTCAGATGGGTGTACAATATGGATTGAAGTCCATCTGTTTTGATATAATTTGTTAGCCAGGCAAAAAGTATATTTCATGGTCAAGGTCACGGTTTTCAGGGTTTAAATGTTTCAGGATTGAAGGTCATCAAGGACCACGTCAAAATGTAAATTAAGGTTCACGTTCACAATGGGTAACTCAAGGCGTATTCGTCTTGATCATAATATTAGGTGTTTTGCTTCAACATGTTTTAAGTGGCAGAAGAGATTCAAGCTTATGTAAGGATTTGGTTCAAGTGTGATGTTTTCGAGTTAATTGCAAGCAGGATTGATGTTTTTTTTAAAATCTAAGAGGTGCAAATATTGTGGCAAGGCCCATAATCATTATACTTCATTACAAAGGACCATAAATTCACAAAAAAAAACTCTTATGTCCATCTCAAGTTACAAAAGAAGCCAAAAAAGAAGGTTTTATTCTACAAAATATAACAATTCTTCAAAAAGAAAGCTCGTTGTACTATAAGCCCAAGTTACAAACAAAAGAAAAAGATTAAATCTAGCTCATGAGCAAGCCATATCGGTGGTTCCATACACACCGCACGTGGCGCACCAAGAAAAGTTCTAGCCGACTGCATCAGCAATAAACATGGTGCAATAAGCAAGTGGTGGCCCAAAAAGGGTGATTGTATTTACAACTGCAAATAGAAGGAAAATTCTGCAGGTGCAACAATGTTTTTTAATGCGAACCCAACCAAAATGGGAGCCTAAAAAATACACGTACATTTTGCATTCGTCGTACGAACCCATCAGGACCCTACACAAACAAGAGGACAAAACCTTGTGCAAAACAAATTTGAGAAAGACGACACAACAATAGCAAAACTATCTTAAACAAAAAACTTAATTTCTTCCTTTCCCCATTTTTCTCTTTAAGCAACCAATCTTCATATCATCCACATAACTCTCTTCCCTTGCATTCTTTCCTCTCCTCAATAACCTTCACAAACAATTTAAGAGGAGGATTCACTCACATTCTAGACCCCCTTCTCGACCCCATTTCTTCTCTCCTCATATTCTTCACTCTAACAAAATCATCCATTTCAAAAACCAAGATCCTCAAACCCCTAGAAACAAAATAAAACTGGAAATCAAAACCAGAAAAATAGAAAAGATGAAAGAGAACTGAGATTCATTGAGAGTGAGATGAAAAGAAGAGAATATGAATTAAAAGCATTAACGAACCTGAAATCAAACAGAAACAAGGTGAGAAGTACAAATCTCCGACCACGAAGAGGGTTCTGCGTGTTTTTCTCTGAACCCTTTCCATGGCCAACGCGTTCGTGTATCGTTTATATTTGTGGCGATTTATCTTGGAAAAATTCGGTGTTGGTGTTGTTTCATTGAATTTGGGTTGATGATGTCTTAAGGATGATAAAGCAATGCATTTGTTTGCTTTCACTGAGGGATTTCATTCGACCCCTTTTCCCAAAACCTTCCTTTTACTTTTAAAGTGATGATTACAGAATTTTGTTTTAATTTCATCGTTTTTATGTATCATTATGGTATAAGTATACCCTTGGTTTTTTTGGTGGTTTAATTTCTCTTCCCACTTCCTTGTTTTGTCCGCTGCCGGTTTGGAGATTTGGATGATGGGCCTTGAGCCCAAGTGATTCCACCATATGATGATGATGGAAGATGAGGATAGGCTTGAGCCCATAAGGTTTTATTTTTCTCAATCCTTTTTTTTCATGACTTCACCCCCTCTCTTCTTTGGTTTTGTTTTGTTAGTTTTCTAGATTTTCAATATGAGTTTTCTTAATTATTTTGCTAATCACTTTGCTAAACATTTTTTACTTGATAATATAATTTTATTATTTAATCTTGGTAAATATTTTATTATGTATTTTGTTAGAAACTATGGGATTTTCATTGCATTTTGATGATCTTTTCACTTTCGATTATATTTACCTTTTTTGTCATGTTCGGTCGATGACGAGACCTCTAAAAATTGCTATTGGTCAAATTATTGATAAATAGCGATTTATCCGAGACCACCTTCTTTTACTTTTCTCATTTTCTTCTTCATTTTCGATTTTATTTCATTTTTCGATCTATGAAGCCTTTCGATTCACGAATGTTAATTCTCGAGGTTGATAACTTTCATTATTTCAAATCTGTAGAAAATGATCATTTGGATCATTTTTCTATACTTTGGGATCGTGAGAGGTTACCCTCGATTAATTAACACGAGTTTGTGATTAGGACAAGATCCCACCCTTCTTTTGTCCGTGCAACACGATTAAATCGGAGAATGATCCTCAATATCATTTCTCTATCTTGTTTTTAGAACGAATATCAATTTACGTGACCTTCTATAGTTCGACTTTTGTTATAAGTCGAGCTACGACGGTTTAGCGTTACATTTCATCCCGATTCAATTTAATAACAAACTAACTACTAACTTTACTTTATGTTAATATACAACTGTTTTATTTTCAGTCAAATATACCCTTGTTTTATTTTCAGTCAACATTATCCTGATAACATTATCTTGATATATTATTGTGAATATTATCTTATTTATATTGTTATATATCTTGTATATTATTCATATCCTATTCATATCTTGTTCATATTCATTTTATTCATCTTGTTCACATTCTTTCAAAACACATAATAACTATCGAAACCATAAAATCCTAAATTGGTGGATTGTTGGTTGTTTCTTTGATTGTGGTTTATCTTCTAGGAGCACCCATAGGGACTAGCGTAGATTAAACCATTTTCAAACCAATTCTCGATTCGTCATCGAGCAATTTTTAAACACCCCTTTGTAACTCGAGTGCTCGTCCGCATTTGCCATCAACCTATCGCACACACTGTCACACTTCATTATGGTTTCGATATTAGGAGCATTCCTAAGGACTAGTACCGTTTCTCACACTTTAACCCTTGACTCATCGTCATGTCGGTTTCGTTTTCAATCTAGACCCTCGACTCGTCTTCGAGCCAGTTTTCAAACCCACTTCTGTTCCACCACAGTTTTGCACGCGGATATAAGTCAAACCCTTGATCCAATTGTTAAACCAATTCATCACCTTTACTCTTTAAAACTTTCTCATTTAGTTTTCTCCTCAAGTCTAAAAACCTTGGTCTCATACCAAGCGCATTTGCAAAACTCTTTTCCTAATAAACTTGGATGGTCGTGGAGTGGTTAGGCGAATTCCTTCTCCTATCCCGAGTGCTTGACATTATCTTTAGGGTTCACTATCATAAAACGCTTACTATTCAAGATCAAAATATCTTTTATAAGTGAATGAAGTTCTCTTTGTATTGAACTAAAGAGAGAGGATTGAGTGCAGACTTCTTCCTCTCCGAGTGTCAGGATACTCATTTTAGAGTGTGCGGTCTCGATACTCGCCTTTTAATACGAAGACGTAACTATATTCGCCACACCATTTTCATAATAAATCTTTTGAGATAAAGAATTGGGTACTACCCGCAAGGGGTTACTATCCAAGGACCTATTTCATCTTTAAAAATAACTTCCATAAACCAAATGTGACATCTTACCTAGATGGTGAATATTATCTCTTTTCAAAAAGGATATGTTACGTCTGTTCTACCGCAAACAGGTAACGCATAAGACTCCACAAGCGAGTTGCAATACACTTAACTGCTAGAATGCGTACGTTAGCATCGTCCACAAAAATACCAATTAACCGTAGGCTGAACTACGACTGCTCTGATTCTTCACTTCTTTTAAGTAAAGATACGTAGGCACAAGGGCCCCAATCCATGCCGAGCACTTTCCCATCTTTTATCTGTAGTCCTTCGAACTACGTTGACTCTGACTTTCTCATACCCGTTGAAAATACGTAGGCATAGGATCGTGAGATCCTACCAAGTCTCCTTCCTCCTTCCACCTTCTTTTTTCCTTATTTCCAACCTTTCTCTCTCCCCTTAGAGCACTCTTAGAAAGAAATACCCTTTAGCAAATACCTTCATGCATAGACAAACAAATGGTTCCCATCAAGTACGATGGATGCGAGGGGTGCTAATACCTTCCCTTTGCATAACCGGCTTTCGAACCCTTTCTCTTGGCTGCGAGACCATCTTATCCGTTTTTCTTTTGGGGTTTTCTTGATGTTTCCTCTTCCTTTTTCGGGATAAATAAAGTTCGATGGCGACTCTTCTGTCTTTCCATTTTCGCCTCTCCGTCGTTACATTTTCAAATAGTGATAGCTTGGCAACTCTGCTGGGGAATACCTAGCAAGCCAAACCTAATTTGTTTGTCGCATTTGTGTTTTATTTGCTTTTACTGTTTATTGTGATGTGTTCCTTTTACCTGATGGGTTTATTGGGGATGGTTTGTAAGGATAAAGGCTTTCTACCTGAGCTTTTCTAGTATACACTAAGTTAGAAGGTGGTTGCTTTCTGATCGGCGAGACTTAGGACTCATTGAGTTGGTTTGACTTCCACCGCTCAGATGAGGCCCCTTTGGGATGATTATATCTTACGAGTAGTCGTAATGGCGTCTTTATTTCCGACATGGGAGTATGTGATTCTGAGGACCTTTTTTAGAACCTTACTCCAAAAGTTACTAAAACATAACTTTGTGCTCATCCTTTGAAGGGATTACCGTCTTACGAATTGTTGTTATGATGGAAAACTTTTGAGAGTTAGTGCATGGGACCTTGTTTGAAATCTCTTGGAATTCCCCTTTTTAAACCAATATATTGCCCACCCGAGGTGAGGGATATCTCGCTGTGTTGTCTTGCAGGATCTGTGACCTTGACCCCTGCTGTTCTCGCGTGCATTCATGACATTGCATAAGCACAAGTATCTATGTATCATTTTGCATATCATTCTCTGACCAATAATACAAAGAGCTCACCTATCCTTTTTTCGTAACCCGAAGTTGACTTCCTGACACTCATTTTGAACTTGTGGGAGCAGTGAAGCATTTGAAGCAAGAGGAACATAAACACCTTGAAAGGCCAATTAGACGAAGCAAGCTGAGTAGCTATGTTAGAGAACTCCCGCCAGAATGTTGATTCCCTACCAAGATTTATTGTGACAACTAATCTACTGTATGATCTTCTGCCTGATGACCATCTTCCACAAGTAAGCATTCCTACTCGACCCTAGAAGGTGCCATTGATTGATCCCATGAAGGAAAGGCTTCGTTCCATTGAGGAGAAACTTCAAGCTATAAAAGTGCATGATACGCCTGACCTCGATGTTGTTGATATATGTCTAGTACCAGACTTAGTGATTCCTCCAAAATTCAAGGTA
The DNA here is from genome assembly GCA_963859935.3 of Lathyrus sativus. Lineage (NCBI taxonomy): Eukaryota > Viridiplantae > Streptophyta > Magnoliopsida > Fabales > Fabaceae > Lathyrus > Lathyrus sativus. The sequence goes on along the minus strand of OZ012740.1, from coordinate 27,927,454 downwards.
CCCAATTTCGAGAAGTACACAGGCTTTAGTTGCCCGAAGCGTCAGTTGGTGATTTTCTGTCGAAAAATGACCTCCTACATTCATGACGATAAGTTGATGATTCATTATTTGCAAGACAGTTTGAGTAGGGCATCTTTGAGTTGGTACATGGAATTAGAAAGAAGTTGTATCCAATCATGGAGGAACTTAGCTTGCGCTTTTTCTAAAGCATTACCAGTGCAATCTGGACGTGGCTCCCAGTCGCATGCAGTTGCAAAGCCTATCTCAGAATGGCAATGAATCCTTTAAGGGATATGCACAACGGTGGAGAGAATTAGCAGTCAGAGTGCAACCACCACTCTTAAACAGGGAATTGATCGACATACTTATAAACAGTCTGCATGGCTTTTATCTTGAAAGAATGGCTGACAGTATGCCATCAAGCTTCTTTAACCTTGTAATAGTAGGAGAACGCATTGGAAACCACCTCAAGACTGGACAAATATGAGACACCTCAAGTATTCAGACCAGTGAGATTGAATCCCTTTGAAATTCCCAAGAGGAAGAGAAGGATGAAACAAATATGGTCATAACAAATATTGAGTATTCCTAGGGTACACCAACAAAATGCCATGGTCCCTCATCTTCTCAGCATTCATCATTTCCAGTGCCATGTTATCTTTACGGGAAACCAGTCATACCTAAAGTTTCGTCCCATAAACCATGGGTTGCTCCTTATTTGAATCAACAAGCTCATGGCCAAGGACATCAGCGTCAAAATCAGCATAGGCCTCGCAACAATTTAGGAAGGGGGAATGCTCCTCTTCATCCAATTCCTATGTCATACAGTCATCTTCTGCCGCATCTGGTCCGAAGCTCGTTGTTGGAGCCCAAGACTCTCAAGCCGTTGCCGGAAACATACCCTCATGGGTACAATCCCAATAGGAATTATGGATATCATGCTAGATTGATGGGGTATTTGACTGAAGATTGCAAAGCCTTCCAAGCTAAAAGTGCAACAACTGATTGACAAAGGTTACACATCCTTTCCAGAAGAACAGTATGAAGTTGTTGTTGTCATCAACAACAATGGTCAAGGCAAGGGTCTACCTCGAGACTTTCAGTTCCTATCCCCAATGCCTCTGGAATTCCAATGAACTTCGCTACCGCAACTGAAGGAACCTCTTCTCAACTAATCTCAGCGCATCGAGCTACTGTTGGAGTTATCCCGTAGACCCAACCTATTGTTGTTCAGATTTCTGTTCCTCATTCGTAAGAGAATCTGTTGGATCAGTATAATGACATACAAAGCTATCATGACACTATCCTCATTTCCAGTCCTGTTGCTGCTCAGGATTTAGAAGCTATCAATATGTGTCATAATCTAGCTGAGAAACTCTGAGTCATGGAAGGGCACAACCCAAACTCTCTCAGTGCTCTGGAATTGTGTTTGGTGTTTGTCATTGTCATTCCTCTGAAGTTCAAAGCGCTTAAATTATCAAAGTACAAAGGCCTCAGTTGCCCAAGCATTCATCTGAAGATGTGCTGGATGGCCACCTACGCCAGAGATGAAAAACTAATGATTCATTGCTTCCAAGACAGCCTGTCTAGGGCATCTCTTGAATGGTATATGAAGTTAGAGCGTAGCAGTGTACGCACTTGGGATGAGCTAACTGATGCATTTGTCAAGTAGTACAAGTATAACACCGACCTGGCTCCAAATCGTACTCAACTTCAGAGTATGGCTCAGAAGGACAACGAATCCTTCAAGGAGTACGCGCAACGATTGAGAGAACTAGCTGTAAGGGTGCATCCACCTTTGGTTGACTGTGAACTGATTGATATCTTCTTGGATACCTTGCAAGGTCAATACAATGAAAATCTAATTGGTAGTGTTTCTACTGAATTCTCTGACTTGGTAATTGTCAGTGAGAGAATTGAAAAAGGGTTGAAGAGCGGAAAAGACCCAAGGAGGTTTTAGCAGTCAGGCTGAGGCCAAGAAGCCGTTCAATGGATATAAGAGGGCGAAACAAATGTCGTCTATGTGCATAAAGGGAAAGCTCCTCAACAAGTTCCCGCTCCTATGCCTTATCAAATCCATTACTACCCGTATCCATATATTGCTACTGTGCAATATATTCCAATGTCTTATCCTCCAGTTGTTCAAGCTCCAATGCCTCGGTAACAGGCTTCTCAGTAACAATCTTACAACCAACAAGGATATCAGTATCCTCCTCATCAACGACAATTGCAAGCTGCTCAACAATAGCAAGGTGCTCGCCAACAGCGTCAACCTAATCAGCAGAGAACATGGGGGCCAGATAGAATCTTTGATTGTCTGCCCAAGCCATATGCTAAAATATTTGTTCAGTTGCTAAAAAAGGGGGCTATTATTCCGAGAAATTTAGCTTCCCCAACTGTCATTTCTGCCGACTACGATGCAAATGCTCATTGTGAGTTTCATAAGGGTGCTCCAGGTCACACCATTGAGAACTGCAGGACTTTCAAGCATAAAATTTAAGACATGATTGACAGAGATGCTATCAACTTCAATGGGAAGACTCTGAATGTCATCAACAATCCTATTTTATCGGCCAGCTAGTGCCAGCACCAGATCAAATTAAGTCCAATCAAGTCAAGTTCATCCCTGAAGAAGGCAGTCATGTTGCCATTTGCTTTCTTGGACTTTGTTGTTTAAGTATTGTGTGCTTTAAACATTGTCATTCGTATTTGGTTTTCAGTAATGTGTTGTTTATGCATGTTATGAATTAGTTATGTCGTATTCACTCATTATTTTCACAATCACATACACATATTTTGTTCACTTCACTCTTTACCAACTGTTGTTTAGCATGATTGGAGGGAGGATGACGAAAACGTAATACCCATAATTGCAAATTGTATGCTTTTGGGCAGAATCTCGTCAATGATGTACATGCATTGTTTCAATTCCCCAAACACTAGAGATATAAGGAGTTAATCCCTAGCCAACCACTTCGAGCCTAAAAGTAGTAGTTCCTTCAGATATTCAAACCCTTACACTTAACCTGGGGCAAGGTAGTGTTCAGTTAATCTAACCCTACACTCGAATAACAAAGTAAAATCCAAAAAGACATGACGGTTGTTCATCAACGACCCATGATATGGAAGTCACAATCTTTCAACAAAATCAAAAAAATCAAAAGCCGGCTAAGTCAAGCACCTTAAAGAGGGACTTAGGCAAAAATCAAGGCTATCCTGATGAACTTAACAAGTAAAATTAGTCTGTGCAAAATTAGGGATCAAAATCAAAAGAGGTCCTCAAACCCTCGACAAAAACAAAATAAGATTCAGTGATCACCATGTCATATCAAAAGGGTCATTGACATCCATCAAAATAAATATATATATATATATATATATATATATATATATATATATATATATATATATATATATATATATATATATATATATATATATATATATATATATATATATATATATATATATATATATATATATATATATATAAGATGGCCTCCACATCAAGTAAACCTTAGATCTTCAAGCTTATATCGTCAAAATACATAGGTGCAGAATTAACTGAACGTAGGACTGTAGAATGTTACGAAGAAGGGGCGGGTACAAATCATACTTTGAGCCTAATATCCTTTGTTTCAATAAACTGTGAACCAGACTATGTTACAACCCTCGAAAGACCTAATTTAAGCGAGGTTTATTCTGAAAGCATATCATTGCGAGGTTGCGTAAACTGACTCCTCACGTATTTGCTAACCATCAACATTAGTGTCATTATCCTTGCTATATCTTTTGCACACCAATCGAATTAGCACAACATCTGGACTAACGGTCCATTCGTCTCTCACCATCATGACACTTTAATAAACGACACTTCTTCAAAGCTTGAATTGAGCTTTGCATTAATATTCCCATTTGTGAATGTACAATTCTAACAGCAAATCAGTGCTAGACATTCAAGACACCCCAACAAGGGGCAATCAAGGAGGAACTTGACTTCTAGTGACTGACACGAAGCAAAATTACTTTAAAACCCACAAGCTGGGGCAAATCATTCAACAGCTCGAGCAGGGGCAAGTCATCTCCAAAGCATCAAAGTTCAGCTTCCATAACTTCAGAGCTGGTTAATAAGGAGCAGATCATTGCCATATTCAAGCTGGGGCAAGACCAAGTCACCCTAACCATCGAGCAAAAATTGTGATCTTCTTTGAAGAAAGTTCATAACAAATCACCAAGTACTCATACTTAGGGCATCACAGCATCTCCGTCTAATTCAAACATGACGTCTTCAAAAACTGCGTGTCGAGGAAATCAATCCCTCCCACCACCCAAAGTCCAATTCGCATTGGCAACTACCAAAAATCCGCCATGTCGGCACCTGCATTTCCAATCACCTGCCTGCAATCATATGCATCACATGCACCATACGCATCGCATTCGATATCATAAGCATCTTGTATCATATGCATACCCAAATCATAATGTGCTTCCCCAGCTCTTGCATCATATGCATACCCAAATCATAACGTACTTCCCCAGCTTTTGCATCTCCGTGCATCAGCATTTTTATTTGCATTTCCATTTGTTATGGAACATCATTTTATCATCAAGCATTCGCATGTGCGATCCCAGGTCTATGATCAATCTCGAGAGCTTTAAAGCAACCATTAGCTCAGTCAGGGGCATCCTCCGCAAGACCGTGGGTGTTCCCCACGAAATTGTTCAACCTTTTGTTGGGCAGATTTTCAAAGCGAAGTTTATCCTAGCCACAGGCATCTCCTTTAAAGCCGTGAGCGTTCCTCACGAAGTTGTTCAACCTTTTATTGACCAGGATCAAGAGTTTTAAAGCAAAACTCAGCCTAGTCAGGGGCATCTTCTTCAAAGTTCATAGGCGTTCCTCATGAAATTATTTCAATCTTTTGTTGTCAAAGCTATGACCCCCAAACAAGTCAGTGGGTGCTCCTTGTTGATTTATCTCAACCCAATCTTCCTCTTGGGCGTTCCGCAGTGAGTTGTTTACAACAAACTTGACCTTTTGTCAATTGCCTTACTATCATCCTTTTGGTGATAGATGAGCGCGTTAGTTCAACCTAGCCTGCATCCTTTTAGTGTTGGTTGCCTCAAAGATTGGAAAGTTATTATCATCCTTTTAGTAGTAGTAACTTATGTGTTTCGCTCCGTCATCCTTTTGGTGATGGGTCGGTCATCCTTTTGGTGTCAGATTGTGTGAATGTTCCCTACATCCTTTTGGTGTCAGGATTGTATATGTTCGCTCCATCATCCTTTTGGTGATGGGTCTTTCATCCATTTGGTGCCAGATTGTGCGAGTATTGCTCTACCATCTTTTTGGTGGTAGTAGCCGGTGTGAGTTTGCTCCATCATCCTTTCAGTGATGGGTCTGTCATCTGTTTGGTGCCAGATTATGCGAGTGTTGCTCTACCATCCTTTTGGTGGTAGTATCCGGTGTGAGTTTGCTTTATCATCCTTTCGGTGATGGGTCCGTCATCCTTTTGGTGCCAGATTGTGCGAGTGTCGTTCTATCATTCTTTGGTGGTAGCAACTTGAGTGTGTTTCGCTCCATCATCCTTTTGGTGATGAGTCTGTCATCCTTTTGATAACAGATTATACGAGTGTTCCCCTACATCCTTTTGGTGTCAGGGTCATGTGTGTTTCGTCCTGTTATCCTTTTGGTGATGGTGACCTTTTGCTAGTTATTCACTGCCTACTTAGGGGTAGACCTTGATCCATTATTTCAGTTTCCGAGTATCTCTTTTCTTTTCGGACAAATTCAGGGTTTTCTTCATATCTATTTGTCTTCTACCTTAAAATAATGAACTTCATAGCATTTCATCTTACTTGGTTTAAGCCAGTTAGATAGGGGTATCTGTCATACCCTAAATTCGTCCCACCTATTTATACTTCTCATCTGTACATCTGTCCGCTAACCATTATGCGAAAATCAAAAAAAAAAAAAATATATATATATATATATATATATATATATATATATATATATATATATATATATATTGCTTCTATGATGAGGTTATAGTAAATCAAATCAGGTTTTAGTTGAGGTTTATCAGGTCAGATGGGTGTACAGTATGGATTGAAGTCCATCTGTTTTGACCTAATTTGTTAGCCAGGCAAAAAGTATATTTCATGGTCAAGGTCACGGTGTCCAGGGTTCAAATGTTTCACGATTGAAGGTCATCAAGGACCACGTCAAAGTCTAAATTAGGGTTCACGTTCACAATGGGCAACTCAAGGCGTATTCGTCTTGATCATAATATCAGACATTTTGCTTCAACATGTTTTAAGTGGCAGAAGAGATTCAGGCTTATGTAAGGATTTGGTTCAAGTGTGATGTTTTCGAGTTAATTGCAAGTGGGATTGATGTTTTTTTAAAAAAATCAAAGAGGTGTAAATATTGCGGCAATGCCCATAATCATTATACTTCATTACAAAGGACCATAAATTCACAAAAAAAAACTCTTATGTCCATCTCAAGTTACAAAAGAAGCCAAAAAAGAAGGTTTTATTCTACAAAATATAAAAATTCTTCAAAAAGAAAGCCCGTTGTACTATAAGCCCAAGTTACAAACAAAAGAAAAAGATTAAATCTAGCTCATGAGCAAGCCATATCGGTGGTTCCATACACACCACATGCGGCGCACCAAGAAAAGTTCCAGCTTACTACATCAACAATAAACATGTTGCAATTAGCAAGTGGTGGCCCAAAAGGGGTGATTGTATTCACCGAGGGACTGCATTCGACTCCTTTTCCCAAAACCTTCCTTTAACTTTTAAAGTGATAATTAAATGATTTTGTTTTAATTTCATCATTTTTGCATATCATTATGGTATACGCATACCCTTGGTGTTTTTTGGTGGTTTAATTTCTCTTCCCACTTCCTTGTTTTGTCCGCTGCCGGTTTGGAGATTTGGATGATGGGCCTTGAGCCCAAGTGATTCCACCATGTGATAATGATGGAAGATGAGGATGGGCTTGAGCCCATAAGATTTTATTTTTCTCAATCCTTTTTTTTTCATGACTTCACCCCCTCTCTTCTTTGGTTTTGTTTTGTTAGTTTTCTAGGTTTTTAATATGAGTTTTCTTAATTATTTTGCTAATCACTTTGCTAAACATTTTTTACTTGATAATATAATTTTGTTATTTAATCTTGGTAAATATTTTATTATGTATTTTGTTAGAAACTATGGGATTTTCATTGCATTTTGATGATCTTTTCACTTTCGATTATATTTATCTTCTTTGTCATGTTCGGTCGATGACGAGACCTCTAAAAATTTCTATTGGTCAAATTATTGATAAATAACAATTTATCTGAGACCACCTTCTTTTACTCTTCTCATTTTCTTCTTCATTTTCGATTTTATTTCATTTTTCGATCTATGAAGCCTTTCGATTCACGAATGTTAATTCTCGAGGTTGATAACTTTCATTATTTCAAATTTGTAGAAAATGATCATTTGGATCATTTTTCTATACTTTGGAATCGTGAGAGGTTACCCTCGATTAATTAACACGAGTTTGTGATTAAGACAAGATCCCACCCTTCTTTTGTCCGTGCAACACGATTAAATCGGAGAATGATCCTCAATATCATTTCTCTATCTTGTTTTTAGAACGAATATCAATTTACGTGACCTCCTATAGTTCGACTTTTGTTATAAGTCGAGCTACGACGGTTTAGCGTTACATTTTGTCCCGATTCAATTCAATAACAAACTAACTACTAACTTTACTTTCTGTTAATATACAACTGTTTTATTTTCAGTCAAATATACCCTTGTTTTATTTTCAGTCAACATTATCTTGATATATTATTGTGAATATTATCTTATTTATATTGTTATATATCTTGTATATTATTCATATCTTATTCATATCTTGTTCATATTCATTTTATTCATCTTGTTCACATTCTTTCAAAACACATAATAACTATCGAAACCATAAAATCTTAAATTGGTGGACTGTTGGTTGTTTGCCCGAGTGACGGATCTTTGGACTTTGTTAGAAACCCTAGCTCAAAGTTGTGTTAAACTTTTGTTCAAGGTTTAGTCTAGGACACATTTCACACACACGTATTTCTCTTGGGCTACCTGACAATGAGACCTTTTATTTTGTGTAATCCCGTGTAATTTACATGTATCCCTCTCCCATTCCGATGTACGTATTTGTATTTCTTTGATTGTGGTTTATCTTCTAGGAGCACCCTTAGGGACTAGCATAGATTAAACCATTTTCAAACTAATTCTCGATTCGTCATTGAGCCAGTTTTAAACACCCATTTGTAAGTCGAGTGCTCATCTGCATTCGCCATCAACCTCTGATACACACTGTCATACTTCATTATGGTTTCAATATTAGGAGCACCCCCAGGGACTAGTATTGTTTCTCACACCTTAACCCTTGACTCTTCGTCATGTCGGTTCCGTTTTCAATCCAGACCCTCGACTCGTTGTCGAGCCAGTTTTCAAACCCACTTTCGCTCCACCACGGTTTTGCACGCAGATATAAGTCAAACCCTTGATCCAACGTCAAACGAATTTCCTCAACAAACTGTTAAACCAATTTATCACCTTTACTCTTTAAAACTTTCTCATTTACTTTTCTCCTCAAGTCTAAAAACCTTGGTCTCATACCAAGCGCATTTGCGAAACTCTTTTCCTAATAAACTTGGATGGTCGTGGAGTGGTTAGACGAAGGCCTTCTCCTATCCCGAATGTTTGACATTACCTTTAGGGTTCACTATCGTAAATCACTTACCATTCAAGATCAAAACATCTTTAATAAGAGAATGAAGTTCTCTTTGTATTGAACTAAAGAGAGAGGATTGAGTGCAGACTTCTTCCTCTTCGAGTTTCAGGATACTAATTGTAGAGTGTGTGGTCTCGATACTCGCCTTTCAATACGAAGATGTAACTATATTCGCCACACCATCTTTACAATAAATCTTTTGAGATAAAGAATTCGGTACAACCCGCAAGAGGTTACTATCCAAGGACCTATTTCATCCTTAAAAATAACTTCCACAAACCAAATGTGACATATTGCATTGATGGCGAAAACTATCTCTTTTCAAAAAGGATATGTTAGTTCTGTTCTACCGTAAACAGGTAACGCTTAAGACTCCACAAGCGAGTTGTAGTACACCTAACTGCTAGAATGCGTATGTTAGCATCATCCACAAAAATACCAGTTAACCGTAGGCCGAACTACGACTAATCTGGTTCTTCACTTATTTTAAGTAAAGATACGTAGGCACAAGGGCCTCAATCCTTGCCGAGAACTTTCCCATCTTTTGTCCGTAGTCCTCCGAACTATGTTGACTCTGACTTTCTCATCCCCGTTGAGAATACGTAGGCATAGGATCGCGAGATCTTACCAAGTCTCCTTCCTCCTTACACCTTATTTTTTCCTTGTTTCCAACCTTTCTATCTACCCTTATAGAACTCTTAGAAAGCAATACCCTTTAGCAAATACCTTCACGCATAGACAAACAAATGGTTCCCATCGAGTACGATGGATGCAAGGGGTGCTAATACCTTTCCTTCGCATAACCGGCTTCCAAACCCTTTCTCTTGGCTGCGAGACCATCTTATCCGTTTTTCTTTTGGGGTTTTCTCTATGTTTCCCCTTCCCCTTTCGGGATAAATAAAGTTCTATGGAGACTCTTCTGTCTTTCCATTTTCGCCTCTCCGTCGTTGCATTTTCGAGTAGCGACGTCTAGGCGACTCTGCTGGGGAATAGTACTTGCGGACCAACTTCTATTAGATCTTCTTCTTCTGTGCGTCTTTATAAAGGATGCTAAAGAGGTGAGCACTCTTGAAGTCATCTGCTTTCCAGTAGATCCTTCAGCTGCTGCTTTTCTTTCATTTACCTGAGTTGATGCATTCAAAATGGTTGTCTTTCTGAAATCTCTCTTTAGAACCCAAATTTGTTTCTATTTATACATCTTGGTATTCTGAGGATTAAGTGGTTATGAAAGTAATTCTTCTATATGTCCTTATATAAACGTGTTACATGCATTTTTCCAAGTGTCTGTTATTTTAATATTGATTAAGTCTAATCAATATCTTAAATAATAAATCTTGGAAATGTTATCTAACAGTATGACCTATTAAACATTCTTTAACAACTATGAATATTATTGTTAACATGTTTAATTGTTACTTCTGGTTTTAGTTTAACTTCACTTATGTTTATCAGAAGATCAAAAGGGAAATTATTGAGAGTATTTGCATACAATAAATAAATTGGTCAAAAGTACTATTTCATTGGTTAAAGTAGAAGGATTACAAATTTTTTTCATAGGGAACTGTATGATATTATAATAGAACTATATCTATGTCATTCAGTGCCTTATAGAAGAAGCTATTGCTATAATCATAATTTGGCTCATCTACATCAATGTTCTCCTCTTCTGCTTCTTGGATAACAGTACGGTGAAACATCTCGTTGAGCCTATTCCTCTTTGTCTTTTTCATGGATATATTGTGTGGCTTCAAAACAACTGTTAGAACACAAATTGGTTCTTAATAATATCTCTATGTTTTGATGATAACTATTATGAAATTTTGTAATTAAGAATTATATACTCTAAAATTTGCTTAAGAATGTTTGCTGCAGATATTAAAGTAAATATCACTCCAGAAGCAAATCAGATCTGAACATAAGAAATATGCAAGACTCTGAAGCGTCAGATGCACCCATTAGAAGATTCTGAACGCTGCTATCAGAAGATCCTGAAGCAGAAGCTCCAGAAGAATCTAAAGCAAGTCAGAAGCATCTGAACCAATGAAGAATTCTGTATGAAGAGTTTTCAAGCATAGTTACTTCAGAAGACTCTGATAGTACTAACGCTGCCAGTACTGAGGATCTGACCCAAAACTCTGCTCTAAACTTATACACGCTAAAAGCATACTTGCTGCAAAGACTCTGATTCATCAAAACTCTGATCAACATCAGAAGGCTCTGATCAAATTAGACTCTGATGATTCTTGCTGAAAATTGTTGAAGAAGAATTCAAAGATTATGTCCGTTGGAATATCCAAACGACTTTTTCCTTATTTATGCTAGACACAAGAACACAGACAAAAAGGATTTCTCTGTGCTTTCTTCTTCTAGGAAAGGTCACTTGATGTGAAGACAAAAAGGCTCAGACCTTTTGGTACACTCTTATCAACATGAAAAACTCTTGGATCATTGTGCCTATAAAAGCAAGTCTCCACTCATCTTTTTCAGTTGACGAATCACTTGAAAAGAATTCATTATCAAAGCTCTCATTCAACTCATATATTCTTGCTAGAATTAATTTCTTTGTTCTTAATCTTAAGTGAAAAATCATAGTTGTGATAAAGATTTATTAGAAGCATCTTAACACTTGTATTTATTATTATATTTGATTGTAAGAAAACCTTAAGAAGATCCAGTTAGGATCAATAGTTCTTAAGAAGACTTTGAACAGTTGTTCTTAGTGCTTACTATTGTAATCAGTTGATTAAATAGTGGATTAAGTCCTTGATTGAGAAAGGAAAATCACTCTAGAAAGGGTGGACTGGAGTAGTTGAGTTCAACGAACCAGGATAAAAATACTTGAGTTTTTACTTCTAAGTTTTTATCTTCATACTTATTCAATCCCCCTTCTAAGTATTTTCTCACCTTCAGTTGGCATCAGAGCTCCGGTTCTGTGTGTGCTACCACTTCACAGTGACAAAAAAGATCCAGTGAGAAAAACTTTGATATATATTTGGTTGTTACTATGGCTGATACTTCAATATCTAACATTAACAACAAATATGAAGAAAGGGACAGAATCAACACTAAACCCCCTATGTTTGATGGGGAGAAATTTGGTTATTGGAAAGACAAGATTGAAAGTTTTTTCCTTGGTTATGATGGTGATTTATGGGATTTGGTCATAGATGGATATGTTCATCCCACTGATGGGAATGGCAAGAAAGTAGATAGAAAATCTATGACAGAAGCCCAAAAGAAGGAATTTAGAAATCACCACAAGGCTAGAACAATATTGTTAAATGCAATATCTCACACTGAGTATGAAAAGATCACAAATAGAGATACTGCATTTGACATGTTTGAGTCCTTGAAGATGACTCATGAGGGAAACTCTCAAGTCAAGGAAACAAAGGCTCTGGCTCTAATTCAGAAGTATGAAGCCTTCAAGATGGAAGAAGCTGAATCTGTTGAAGCTATGTTCTCCAGATTTCAAATACTTACAGCTGGACTAAAGGTTCTGGATAAAGGATACTCTACTGCTGATCATGTGAAAAAGATCATCAGAAGCTTACCTACCAGATGGAGACCTATGGTGACTGCGCTGAAAATGGCTAAAGATCTGAACAAGATCTCCTTGGAGGAACTAATCAGTTCACTGAGGAGTCATGAAATTGAACTTGAGGAAGATGAACCTCAAAAGAAAGGTAAATCAATTGCCTTAAAATCTAATAAATCTGCTAAAGCATTGCAGGTAATAGAGGAAAGCTCTGAAGAATCCTCATCTGAAGATGAAGATGAGCTATCCATGTTGTCCAGAAGAATAAACAAACTCTGGAAGCATAAAGGAAAGAAGTTCAGAAACTTCAGGAAGCCTGACCAAATAAAAGAATCTTCTGGACACAGAAGATCTGGCAAAAAGGAGGTTGTCTGCTACGAATGTAAAGAACCTGGGCATTACAAAAATGAATGTCCAAAGTTGTTGAAAGAAAAGCCTAAAAGAAAATATGATAAGAAGAAGAAGGTTCTAATGGCTACCTGGGATGATTCAGATACATCTGAATCTTAATCTGAGTCAGAAGAGGAGTGTGTCAACGTAGCATTGATGGCTGACATAGAAGATCAGGAGGAAGGAATTTCAGGATCTGAATCTGACTCTGACGCTGAAGAGGTAATGGCTAAACTCACTAAAGATGAACTCATCAAAGTGTTATCAGAAGTTCTGAAGAGCTATAACAATATTAAGCTCAAATACAAGAAGCGTCAAATCAGAAGTAGCTGAGCTAAATGAAAAGAACTTAAAATTGAAAAATGATTCTGAATTAGCTCAACAAGACTCTGATTCTGAAACTGAGTCTGAATGCAAAAATATTTTGGAAAAATATGACTACATCTTTCAGAAGTTTCTTGCTAAAAGCATAGACAGAAGCAAAATGGCTTCTATGATCTATGGAGTTAGCAGAAATAACAGAAAAGGAATTGGATATAAATCTTCCTCTGGAAAGGATTTAAATCCAAAACCTGTTGATAAAATTATCATCAAGACTCCTTTATATTCCCACTTTAAATTTGGTCACTTGAATGATATTGAACACACTCGTTCTGAAAAGAACATTCATGTGTTTAAATCTAAGGCTAGTCAGAATAAACCTTATGTTGAAAAACAGAAGTTTAGACAAACCTTCAGAATAACTAACCCAAAAGGACCCAAGAAGATCTGGGTACCTAAAAGTAAAATAATTCATGTTGCAGATGTTTTTAGCAGCAAGGTCAGGACGCCAATCATGGTACCTGGACTCTGGATGCTCGCGACACATGACAGGAGAAAGGTCTATGTTCCAAAGTCTGGAGTTTAGATCTGGAGGTGATGTGAAATTTGGAGGGAATCAAAAGGGCAAGATCATTGGATCTGGCACTATTGGAAATGGTAAACTTCCCTCTATTACTAATGTTTTACTTGTAGAAGGATTAAAGCATAATCTATTGTCCATAAGTCAATTAAGTGACAACGGTTATGACATAATCTTTAATCAAAAATATTGTAAAGCTATTAGTCAAAAGGATGGCTCAATCCTATTTAGTGGAAAGAGGAAGAACAACATTTATAAAATAAACCTTTCAGAACTTAAGGTTCAGAGTGTTAAATGTCTCTTGTCTGTTAATGAGGAGCAATAGGTCTGGCACAGAAGATTAGGGCATATTAATATGAGACGTATATCTCAGATTAATAAACTTAATCTTGTCAGAGGACTTCCTAATTTGAAGTTCATCTCAGATGCTCTTTGTGAAGCATGTCAAAAAGGGAAGTTTTCAAAATCCTCTTTTAAATCAAAAAATGTTGTTTCTACTTCCAGACCACTAGAATTACTTCATATTGACTTATTTGGACCAGTGAAAACTGCATCCATCAGAGGCAAGAAGTATGGATTAGTCATTGTTGATGACTATAGTAGATGGACATGGGTAAAATTCTTAAAACACAAGGATGAGTCACATTCTGTGTTCTTTGACTTCTGCAAACAAGTCCAGAATGAAAAAGATTTCAAAATTATAAAAGTCAGAAGTGATCATGGTGGTGAATTTGAAAACAAATATTTTGAAAAATATTTTAATGAAAATGGCATTGCTCATGATTTTTCTTGTCCTAGAACTCCACAACAAAATGGGGTTGTAGAAAGGAAAAATATAACTCTGCAAGAAATGGCCAGAACCATGATCAATGAGACTAATCTGGCAAAGCACTTTTGGGCAGAAGCAATCAACACAGCCTGTTACATTCAGAACAGAGTGTCTGTAAGACCTCTTATGGAGAAGACTCCCTATGAATTGTGGAAGAACAGAAAGCCCAACATTTCATATTTTCATGCTTGGGTATTCTGAACGCTCTAAAGGCTACAGAGTATACAATACTGAAACACAGATTGTGGAAGAATCTATTCATGTTAGATTTGATGATAAGCTTGGCATTAAAAAGCCAAAGCAGTTTGAAAATTCTGCAGATAGAGAAGTAGTCTTCACAGACTCTGAAGGCTCAGAGGCAGACAAAGCTCAAGTAAAAGAACCAGAAGCAACGCCAGATGCAATTCCTTTGACTTCTCAGATGAACAACTTAAACATTTATGAAGAATCAACTGTTAGAGGATCATCTTCCAGAATCAAAGCTTCTCATCCAGAGAATGTGATCATTGGAAAGAAGGATGACCCTATCAGAACAAGATCCTTCCTCAGATCCTCTGAAGCATCATTATTTGGATTGGTGTCACTAATTGAACCAACCACTGTGGATGAAGCTCTGCAAGACAATGACTGGATTATTTCCATGCAAGAAGAGCTAAATCAGTTCACTAGAAATGATGTGTGGGACTTAGTTCCAAGACCAAAAGGATTCAATATAATTGGAACTAAATGGGTCTTCAGAAATAAGCTTAATGAGAAAGGAGAAGTTGAAAGAAATAAGGCAAGGCTTGTTGCTCAAGGGTACAGTCAACAAGAAGGTATTGATTACACTGAAACTTATGCTCCAGCAGCAAGGTTAGAATCTATACGCCTTCTTATTTCATTTGCTGCACAATATAACATCACTCTATATCAGATGGATGTTAAAAGTGTCTTTCTAAATGGTATTATAAAAGAAGAAGTTTATGTTCACCAGCCTCCTGGTTTTGAGAGTGAAAAATTTCCAGAACATGTTTTCAAACTAAAGAAATCTCTATATGGTTTAAAACAAGCTCCCAGAGCTTGGTATGAGAGATTAAGCAATTTTCTTCTGGAGAAAAATTTCATCAGAGGCAAAGTGGACACAACACTCTTTTGTAAAACATTTAAGAAAGATCTTCTAATATGTCAAATATACGTGGATGATATCATATTTGGATCTACCAATACTATGCTGGGAAAGGAGTTTGCTCAATGTATGCAGGTAGAATTTGAAATGAGCATGATGGGATAATTGAGATTCTTTCTGGGAATTCAAGTCAACCAAACTCCAGAGTGCACTTACATTCATCAGACCAAATATGTTAAGGAACTTCTGAAGAAATTTAACATGACTGATAGTAAGATGGAAAAGACTCCCATGCATCCAACTAGTTCACTAGGCAAGGAAGAGGTAAGTAAGAAAGTAGATCAGAAACTCTACAGAGGTATGATAGGATCTCTTCTCTACTTAACTGCTTCTAGTCCTGACATTTTGTTCAGTGTATGCTTGTGTGCAAGATTCTAATCAGATCCTAGAGAATCACACTTAACAGTTGTTAAGAGGATTCTAAGGTATCTGAAAGGTACTTCTAATGTGGGTTTGTGTTATAGAAAATCTGATGATTTCAAATTAGTTGGATTTTGTGATGCTGATTATGCTGGAGACAGAGTGGAAAGAAAAAGTACTTCTGGAAGTTGTCAATTTCTAGGAAGAAATCTAATCTCTTGGTACAGCAAGAAGCAACCCACAATTGCACTATCAACTACAGAGGCAGAATACATTGCTGCTGCTGGATGTAGCATGCAGATGCTCTGGATGAAAAGTCAGCTAGAAGACTATCAGATTTTTGAAAGTAACATTTTTATATTCTGTGATAATACTTCTGCTATATGTTTGTCTAAAAATCCCATTTTACACTCTAAGGCAAAACATATAGAAATTAAACATCATTTCATCAGAGACTATGTTCAGAAGGGAATTATAAACTTAGCATTTGTTGATACAGATCATCAATGGGCAGATATTTTCACAAAACCCCTTGTTGAAGATAGATTCAAATTTATTCTGAAAAATATTGGTATGGATTTGTGTCCAGAATAATATTTGTCAGAAGCAAATTTTACAGATGATAAATGTTTATCACTCTGAAGTAATTCATCTGTTGCTTATTAAATTTATGTTTATTTGTGTGTATCTGAACTAACCAATCTCAGAGAATCTGAATGTTGGTTAACATTTCATTTCTCAAGAGAATTCAGAAGCACATGTAAGCAAACACGTGTCATTTAAATCTGCAAAGATGGCGTGTACACTACTGAAGAGACGTTTGAGGTATGGTTTGAATAGTGAAAATCTTGATTTTCCCCCCAATTTGTCAGAATCAATTAATGCTTGAAATGATTTTTATTCTCTTTCATTAATTGACATTAATTGCTATGTTTAAACGTGATTTGATTGTCTGTTTGTATGCCTAATTGTTTTCTATAAATACCACATCTCTCACCACTTTCACACTTTTCACAACTCAAGCAAGTTTATGCATTTCTGTCTTCTTTTCTCTCTTCACAAAAACCCTAAACCTTTGTCAAAATCATCTTCAATGACAACCTCATCTTCTACAGCAGCTCAGTTTCAATCAACCATGACTGCAGTTGCTTCTGCAAATATGGGTGTGGCTCCATACACGACACCAAAAAGGACTTTGTAAACTCCTGTTGACAAACTTGAAGTTCTCTGTGAATCAATGGTGGAATTTGATTCATTAGCTGAAAATGGATTTGAATTTCGTTCAATAGTTGATGCTCAAGGCTGGGTAAAATACTTTGACAGATTATTTGGACCAGTTTACCCTCATCTGGTGAAAGAATTCTGGATACATGCTTCTGTATACCCCAAATTCATCTTGTCTTCTGTTCTGGGTAAGGAGATTATAATTATAGAAGATCTAATTAGGAAACTCATAGGGTATGAGGATACTGATGGAGTATCTCATCTGCCAGCTGGGCATGTAGACATGGAAGAAGTCTATGAGGAAGTCATGACTTCTGGACAGGCCTCTAATAAATTTAAAGATCTGAAGCCTGACTACAAAATCTGGGCAAAGATTTTTATGGGATGCATTCATCACAGAAAATCTACAAATTCTCCAGACTATGTGAACAATGAACATCTCTACTTCATGTACTGTTTAAGTTAGAGCACTAAGGTAGATCTTCCTTACATTCTGTTCATGCATTTATGGAATCATATCAATGCTTCAAGAGAATCTGTAAAAGATAAGGGTCAGAAGATCAGAATATGGATTCCCTTTGGAAGATTAATTTCAGATATTCTGACAGAAAATGGACTGGTGACTGCTCTGTATGCTGCTGGAGTCAAGGATGAACTTGAATCTATTATTGGAAAACCTCTGAATGCCAAGAGTCTTCAGAGACTAAAAAATTTAGAGGAACTCACATCAGCACCCAAGAAGTTGAATATCTCTGAACTCAGTCAGAAGCGAATTCTAGTTGAAAACTACCCACTGTTCTATGCTGAAGAACCAAAGGAAATTATTGTGAGATATATTGACTCTTGCAAGGCAGATGGAACGCCAGTTCCTGCAGATATTCTGAAAAGAGCAAGGGAACCAATTCTTGATGAAGGAAATGAGAACACAAGGAAAAGAGGTCAATCAGAAGCAGAAGAAGTTGCTGCTCAGAAGAAGCCAAAAGTTGTTGACAAACCTCAGAAGCTGATGAAGAGGAAAGCATCTGGAGACGCTCCCTCTGTTCCCACAAAGCATATCAAGATTAAAGGTACCAAATCTTCTGTATCCTCTTTCAATAAAACTGTTTTAAATGAATCAACATTCAATTCTATTCCAAAACCACCTCCTACTCAGAAACAATTTGTTCCTGCTCCATCTCATAATTCTGAACCATTAAAAATTTCTTCCTCACAAAAATCATCTGATCCTGTTTCCACAACTCCTGTAAAACCTTCTACTAATCAATCATCTGCACCAACACCACCAACAACAACATCAGCAAATCAAACTACACTACCTATAACAAAACCAACAAAACAATCTGAACAACAACAATAACCAGAAAAACAACCACAACCAGAAAAAACACAATCAAACACACATGAACCTATTGCATCTGCACAAGTTATTTCTGAACCTATACAATCTAATCAAGTGGCATCTGATCCACCTACATCTGATCCACCTACATCTGATCCACCTACATCTGAACCACCTACATCTGAACCTCCATCAAAACTTCCTGAGAATCCATCAGAATCAACCAACCCATCTAAAACAAATATCCCTGAGACAGAGGTTCTAAACGTTACACCTCTCAAAACTGTTTTTGAAGTGTCCTCTACGTCTTATACTCCAACCACATCCTCAAATTCATCAGAATTTGATATACACCCAGATTTTCTGATATCTCCTTCTCTCAGAAATCTTGAAGTTAACCAACCAGAACCACCTATTTCTTCTGAAATTCTCATTCCCAACCCTATTCCAACACCTAAGCCAAGGACATCTGAGTGTGTTCCCTCTGCTTCGTGTAAACTGTTTTCATCTGACAAACTTCCCTTTGGTTTCAGATTCAAAAATTTCTACACCAGAATTGAACCATCTGACACTATCATTCCTATTAAACCCAAACTTACCATCATTCTACCATCTGTTCTTCAAACGTATATTAAAGAACTGCCAGAAATGATTTCATCAGAACCTATTTTATCTGATAAATCTGCATTCATTCCTTACTCTGATACCTCATTTGATGTTGTTTCCTATGCATCAAATGCAAAACCATATCTGCTGAATGCTTTAACCATATCAAAACCTGACAATTCATCTGATCCTCCATTTATACCCTTCTACCTTCGTCCTCTTATCACCATTCCAAAATTCACCATTCCACCTTCACCCCAAACCAAGCCAATCACATTAGAAACCTTTCTAAACCCTAAACCTAGGCTGAATGTTGATCATTTATTTACAAGTTTTTTGAAAGAAATAGAGATGTATTTAGGCTTTGTACAGAGGAAGTGCTCATCAATAATGGATGCAAATCAATCTGATGCTATTTGGAATAACTTCATCAACAGATTCAATACTGTAGCATCAAATCTGAAGAACGTATGTTTTGATGATGCGAAGCTCAGATTTGCTGAAACTGCTAGAAGTTTGTTCTGGACTATTAAAAGATCTGCACCATTGCTTATTAAAGATGCTCCTTCATCATCTGAAGTATGTAATACAGAAGTGAATGCTGAATATGCATCTGAAGACAACACTCTGGCTATGACTCTAGTAGAACATCCCTTTGAATCTGCTGCTCCTGACTTAAAATCCCCTATGGAAATTAACTCTGTTCATGCTTCAGAATCTGTCCCACCCTCTTCATCTGAGATCAAGAAAGAGTATCCAGATCTTGAAGATAAGATTGCAGTTCTGGAAGCTGGTCAATTAGAGATTAAGTCATGGATGGCTAAGCAAGATAAGAAGTCTGAAGACATGGCTCAATGGATGTCCAAACAAGATCAGAAGAATGAAACCATGGCTAAGTGGATGTCAAAACAAGAACAGTCCTCTTCTGAGATCACTGATTTGTTGAAGATGATTTTGTCAAAATAATCTTAGTTTATTTTTTTTCTGATGTTTGCATCTGTTGATTGCACATGTACTTGAATATTTTCTGATGTTTGTATTTTTTGCTCTGAATGAATGAATGTCTCAATGTTTTCTCTACATGATTTATCTCGTTTGTTTTTCTTTTTATTTGTCTTTTAAAAGTTCTTACTTTTTGCTTATGACAAAAAAGGGGGAGAAAATAGATTTGAACTGTTTAATTAAACTCTACCAGAATGAAACTTCAGACATATCAATTTTATCTAACATAAAATCTGAGTGTTTCAGAACATTTGATAAATCTGATATACTCTTTAAAAGAAACTCTGAGACTCCCAGATCACATTTAACTTATTTGACTCTGACTCTGAAACATGCAAGATCAAATGGTTAGAACAATCAAGCTCTAATTCTGAAAAGAATACTCAAGACAAAAAAGGGAAGTTTCTATTCCTTATTAATATTTAATTCAGGGGGAGATTCATCATCTCAGGGGGGTTATATTTATTCTTTTTACAATTAAACAAAATTTCTGATGTTTTTGTCATCATCAAAAAGGGGGAGATTGTTAGAACACAGATTTGTTCTTAATAATATCTCTATGTTTTGATGATAACTATTATGAAATTTTGTAATTAAGAATTATATACTCTAAAGTTTGCTTAAAAATGTTTGCTGCAGATATTAAAGTAAATATCACTCCAGAAGCAAATCAGATCTGAACATAAGAAATATGCAAGGCTCTGAAGCGTCAGATGCACCCATGAGAAGATTCTGAACGCTGCCATCAGAAGATCCTGAGCGTTGCCTCTAGAAGGATCTGAAGCAGAAGCTCTAGAAGAATCTGAAGCAAGTCAGAAGCATCTGAACAAATGAAGAATTTTGTATGAAGAGTTTTCAAGCATAGTTACTTCAGAAGACTCTGATAGTACTAACGCTGCCAGTACTAAGGATCTGACACAAAACTCTGCTCTAAACTTATACACGCTAAAAGCACACTTGCTGCAAAGACTCTGATTCAGCAAAACTCTGATCAACATCAGAAGGCTCTGATCAAATTAGACTCTGATGATTCTTGCTGAAAATTGTTGAAGAAGAATTCAAAGATTATGTCCGTTGGAATATCCAAACGACTCTTTCTTATTTATGCTAGACACAAGAACACAGACAAAAAAGATTTCTCTGTGCTTTCTTCTTCTAGGAAATATCACTTGATGTGAAGACAAAAAGGCTCAGACCTTTTGGTACACTCTTATCAACGTGAAAAACTCTTGGATCACTGTGCCTATAAAAGCAAGTCTCCACTCATCTTCTTCAGTTGACGAATCACTTGAAAAGAATTCATTATTAAAGCTCTCATTCAAGTCATATATTCTTGCTAGAATTAATTTCTTTGTTCTTAATCTTAAGTGAAAAATCACAATTGTGATAAAGCTTTATTAGAAGCATCTTAACACTTGTATTTATTATTACATTTGATTATAAGAAAACCTTAAGAAGATCCAGTTAGGACAAGTAGTTCTTGAGAAGACTTTGAACAGTTGTTCTTAGTGCTTACTATTGTAATTAGTTGATTAAATAGTGGATTAAGTCCTTGATTGAGAAAGGCAAATCACTCTAGAAAGGGTGGACTGGAGTAGTTGAGTTCAACGAACCAGGATAAAAATACTTGAGTTTTTACTTCTAAGTTTTTATCTTCATACTTATTCAACCCCCCTTCTAAGTATTTTCTCACCTCCAACAACTACAGATGGACCTGCTTCTGTAGGTCTTTGAGGTACTGCTGATGAAGTCTCATCTGAAGTATTTAGGGAAGAAGGCATAATATATTGGTTTCTCTTAGCTGATGACTCCATAATATTTTGGTTGATGTTGATGAAAATGAACTAAATTTTGTTTGCTTTTATAATAGCTTATGGGTAATCTAAATGTTTGGATAAAATCATTAGCTTGATTCTTGAAATTTTTATGACCAATAAGTATTCAATATGCACTGGATATACCTTAATGACCCATGTTACTTGATTGTTTTTCATTTCTTAGAAGTTGATCCTGTAACGATGACCTGTTATACATTTATTACTGTAATTCTTTTTCTTTCTATTTTTTTTAATTCTTTTTAATGTGACAAAAGGAGGAAATGATGGTAAGTATTTAATTAGAAACTTAACCCATTGAGTACCTATTCAGTTGTACAAATGGGTCATTTATAATTTTGTTGTTTAAATTTTTGTTATTTTGGTTATCTTGCTCGATCAACACATTTTATCTTTCTTGTACATAAAAATAAGGAGGATCTTACAAACCTCAGACTTAGCCTATCATACTTAAAAGGAGCTTACAAAACTCGTATTCTGATGTTTTCAAAGGAAGTTAAAACATTATTTTTGGTTTTCTTAAATTTGGCACTAAGGGGGAGCTTACAAACTTCATCCTTGAAAATGTTTGACTAAGGGGGGCTTACAAACCTCAGACTATAGTGTTACTAAGAAAACTGAATTAATTCTTCTTGAAAGTAGTACTTGGTATGAGTCTACAGAACTCAGCTTTGGACTATTAGACTCATGGAGAACTTACAAACCTCATACTATGATGTTGTAGAGAAAATTATAATTGCCCGATGTAACGCCTGTTTTACTTTAAGTTATTTTTCGTAGTTTAATTATGTGAAGTTATGTGCATCAATGTAATTATGTGTGTTTTATTGTGTTTTAGGGATACCCTTGGTGTGGAGTAGTGACCTTAGGAGTAAACCTTAAGGGTGAGGGGTGTGTGGCTAATTTTGTAGAATTGGATGATGTGGTGAGAATGATTAATAAAGTAATATTGTTACTATTTGATTAATATTATTAATTTAAATTATTAGGAGATATTGTTATTATTATTTAAGTTGTAAAATAATTAATAATAATATTGAAATTATAATAATAAAAAAATATATATTAAGGCGAAAAAGGAGAATGGGGGCACGATGGTAATGTTATGGGGAATTGTGAGGGCATAAGAGGCAAGTCATGGAGAGGGTCCTAGGGTTAAACAAGTAAAACAAGGAAAGAGAAATCATTCGGTACGATCATAATATTTGAGAAGATCATAAGAAAGGTTAGGGTTGAAGCAGAAGAAGAGGGAACCACCATTTGTGATGGTTAAGAAATCTTGATTACAAGGTAAGGGTGAGGTTCTGATCTTCTAAGGGGTAGTATGTTGAATAGTGAGTAAGCGTTTAAGTCTTTACATTGTAGGTTGTGGTGTTTTTTATGCTATGATTATTGTAGATTAATGGATGATGATATTGTTTGATTTATTGATATATGATGATTTTTTGTTTGCCTATATGTGCAAAAATATGTTTTGGAATTGTTGATAAGTTTCCTCTATTGTTGAGTTTTTAAGGTTTAAGTCATAGGTATGAAATTGATGATGATATGATGTTAATACATGAGTAAAGCAAGGGATAATTGAGTTTTATAATGTTAATTTATTATAAAATTGAGTCTATGATGATATGGAATTTCGTAGTATAGGTTATGGTATGATAAGCTAGTGTGAAAGTGCTTTTTCAAAAAGTGATTTTTGAGATTCCTAACAGCATGCATCGATTTGAAGGTCCTGTGAGTCGACCTGAAGCTTCCAGAAATGAATACTTTGAAAACTGTAACAACATGTGTCGACCTGAAGGTCCTGTGAGTCGATCTAAAGCTTCAACACATAGGAAAAATGCTAGAAACGGTTTCGATCATTAGGTGAATTCTTTATCCAAAATTTAAACCGTTTAGGTGAAAAATGCTAAACTGTTTATACAAATGACGAGTCGTTTAAAGTGTTGGAAAGCTAATAAGTAGAACTTTAACATGGTATGATTAGGTGAATTGTCTTCCTAATATTTTTATGTATAATATGTTAAGAAATGTGATTATTACTTGTTGTTTATGTTAAGAAATCTTATTGTAAGTGACGGATCTTGAGTGTTGTTACAATGATGTTGTTGTTGTGGTGTTAATGGTGGTAATATGAGTATGTTTTAATGAGGTTGTTTTGATTACATAAAAGATATACATGTATCCATATTGTATAAAATACAACTTTATGCTTGTTGGCCAATTTGAGTGGTTATAATAACCATGGCGGTGGATTAGTGTGCACGATGATGTTATCACTATTGTATGCATAAATAGTTGCATTGCATACATTTATGGAAAAATGGCCCGTTGTTGGTGAGCCTAAAATCCCATTATGTGGATTGGACCGGTAGCTGAATCGGAGGTGATGGATCAGTGAGTGGTTCTGATCCTAGGAGGTGGAGATCAGAACGGTGAACCTGAGTGTTCACAAAAATTGGTACCACATGCATAAGCATTGAGTCAGGTGTGAGTCTCATTGCATTAGATATTATATATGTTGTTGTATTGTTAAATATGTGGTGTTGTGTGATTAATCGATTTGTTATCGTGTGATTTCCTATTGGTTGGTGAATAATTGGTGATGATATTGTTGGTTGATTAATGTGACATGTTTAGTTGAATTGTTGTTGTGTTAACCTAATGCATACCGTTTAACACGATTTCCTTTATAATATTATGATATCTCACCCCTTCTGTTTGAATATTGCCTCTGCGTGGGTAATGTGCAGATACTCCGTAGTATGACCCATATGCGCAGATACTCCGTAGTATGACCCATATGCGAGTTAAATATGAAGTCTCCTTACCTTTTCTTTAAAGTTTGGCGTCTGCTCTGATTATAACACTAGGGAGTCGTGGGAACGCATTTTTGAATTATATTTCTTTGAGATTGTGGACATGTCCTTTATCATGTTTAGTTACTGTTTGGTGAATTATGTGATTCCATGATAACTTTTATATACCATGAGACGATACATGATTTTTATTATTTTGTTGCAATAAAAATAATATTCAAACATGTTCAGGTTTTTATGATTATGCAAAAAAATAAGTGTTACACAGTCAATCTGATGAGCAGGTTTATATGTCGATCGTAAAATCCTAAGTTGAGTATGTTTTATTTAATTACTCTGATGTTTTATTTAAAAATATTACAAGGGAAATTTAGGCGTGTTACATAGTGGTATCAGAGCAGGTCGGTCTGTCCAACCAAGTTGTTGAGTGGTCGTTGTGTGACAGTTGACTACTGTCGATGTTGTTTCCTTAACCATTACGTACTGTTGTTGATACGTAACAGAGAATGTCTGGAAGGAATGATGCCGCTATTGCTGCTGCTTTGTAGACTGTGCAAAATCAGCCAAATGCTGGTGAGAATGACGATTTTCAGAAGAACAAACCTCCTACCTTCAAGGGAAAATGCGATCCAGATGGAGCGCAAACTTGGCTTAGAGATATCGAAAGGATCTTCCGGGGTTATGGAGTTTCCTAAGGCATAGAAGGTGCAGTTAGGTACTAACATGCTAGCTGAAGAGGCCAACAACCAGTGGGTCAGCACCCGTCAACGGTTGGGAACTACAGGGGAAGTAATCACTTGGGCTGTGTTCAGTAGAGAATTCCTGAGGAGATACTTTCCTGAAGATGTTCGAGATAAGAAGGAGGTTGAGTTTCTGGAGTTGAAGTAGGGTAACATGTCGATTATAGATATCTTCCAGATTCGTGGAACTTGCTAACTTCTACCCTCACTACAGTGAGACAAGTGCTGAGTTCTCGAAGTGTGTCAAATTTGAGAATGGTTTGAGGCCTGAGATCAAATAGGCGATTAGGTACCAACGAAACTGAATAATTCCAAATTTGGTAGATTATTGTGGGATTCATGAGGAGGATATCAAGGCTCGATCGACTCACTATAAGGGGTTGGCCGAGAGGAAAGGAAAACAACAGATGAACCGTGGGAAGTCTTATGCAGCTCCAGCTGATAAAGGTATACTGAGATATGCGGATGACAAGAATCCAAGTGAGGGAGGTGCTCTTACTATTCCTATGTGATACAGATGTGGTGAGATGGGTCATCGTGTCATGTGAAGAAGTACTACAAATGTGGTAAGACAGGACATATGGTTGCTAATTGCACTGAGAAGGTAGTGATTTGCTTCAGTTAAAAGAGCCTGTTCATATCAATACTCATTGCCAAAAACCAAAGCAATATGCAACTGGAGGCAAAATGTTCGCTCTGTCAGGAACTTAGAATTTTAATAAGGACAGGTTGATTAAAGGTACATGTTATATTAATAATATGCATTTGATTGCTATTATTGATACTGAAGTTAATCATTACTTTA
Organism: Lathyrus sativus; assembly: GCA_963859935.3. NCBI lineage: Eukaryota > Viridiplantae > Streptophyta > Magnoliopsida > Fabales > Fabaceae > Lathyrus > Lathyrus sativus. The sequence continues at coordinate 27,901,113 of OZ012740.1, read as the reverse complement.
TTTCTAATGATTGTGTGAAAAGGCTAGGCCTTAGTCTATCTGTGATGAAGGGAGAAATGGTTATCATAACTCCTACTAAGGGATTGGTGGCTACTTCTCTTGTTTTCTTGAATTTTCTTTTGAGAATCTTTGATAGGGATTTTAGGGTTGATCTCATTTGCTTGCCGCTGATGAATATCAATGTTATATTGGGAATGAACTGGTTGGTGTTTAACCTTATTCAGATTAATCATATTAATTAACCGGTGTGGTTTCCTACTCTTGGTGGTGAGAAGGGAGCTGATTTCTTATCTATGGAAGGGTTGAAGGAGATTTTAGAAGATGATGCTCAGGTGTTCGCGATGTTTGCATCGCTATCTGATGACAGCCAAACTGTAATCGATGAAGTGCAAGTGGTACGAGAGTTTCCATAAGTATTTTCGGAGGATATTTCAGATGTACCGCTAGAAAGAGAAGTGAAGTTTTCTATTGATCTTATCCCTGGTACCAGAACTATTTCTATGGCACCATACATGATGTCAGCTTCAGAATTAGAGGAGTTGAAGACACAATTGGAAAACTTGTTGGAAAAGAAGTTCGTAAAGAAGAAAGATGGTAGTACAATCCTGTGTATAGATTATCAATAGTTGAGCAAAGTGAAGATTAAGAACAAGTATCCACTTTCTAAAATAGATGATTTGACAGATCAATTGGTAGATGCTCGGGTATTCAGCAAGATAGACTTGAGGTTGGGTTATCATCAAATAAAAGTAAAAGATGAATATGTTCAGAAGACAGCTTTCAGGACTCGTTATGGACATTATGAATATTTGGTGATGCCTTTTGGTGTTTCTAATGCACCTGATGTATTTATGGAGTATATGAATAAGATTTTTCATAACTACTTAGATCAATTTGTTGTAGTGTTCATTCATGACGTTTTGATCTATTTTAAGTCAGAAGAAGAGTATGAGAAGCACTTGAGGATTGTGTTGTAGGTTCTGAAGGAGAATAAACTTTATGCTAAGCTATCGAAGTGTGAGTTCTGGTTGAAGGAAGTTAGCTTCCTTAGTCATGTTATTTCAGGTAACGGTATTGTAATGGATCCTTCCAAGGTAGATGCAAAGAAGCCATGGAAATCCCCTTGGTGAATCCGAAATCAAACAGAATATAAAGAAGCATTTGTTTCTTTTGTGAAGATATGATTTTACACAAAACTTTGCATTCATTTAAGAGTTCATTTATACCCTCTTAAGCATCATTGTCATAAAGTGAAAAAGAAGTATTAACCTCACCATTTTCATTGTCGGAGTGATGAGAAACCATCAATGCCAAGTTTGCACTTTCGTCGCTATCTGATTCGGATGATGAACTTATGTCGTTGTCTTCCCACGCAGCATAAGCCTTCTTATTCTTTGTCTCCTTCTTCCCTTTGAATCCATTTTTCTTTGAAAGTTTTGGATAATCCGGTTTAATGTGACCTTGATTTCCATATTCATAGCATGTGACATCTTGATTTGATGTGGAAACCTCCCTTTTCTTGAAGTCTTTCTTCCTTTTTGCATAGCTGAAGAGTTTGTCATTTTTGTTGAAATATTTTCCAAGTCTATTGACTAGAAGCATAAAATTTTCATCTTCTTCCGATGCATCATTGTCTGGTACTTCTTTTAATGTGATTCCTTTAGAAAAAATTTTCTCTTGATGTTCATGTTTATCAAGGCGTCCAAGTTTCAACTCGTGTTCTTGAAGCTTTCCAAAAAGTGGTGCGAAAGTCATTGACATTGACATTCTTCAAGCTTGATTTCTTCGAGATTATTTTATCCATCCTTGTATGTTGTAGAGTGTGTCGTCATCAAAACCGTTTGAGAAACCATGTCTTCACACCCAATATTTCTCAGAGAATACTTTGCTCCAAATAGTCCTAACACCAATCATTTAACCATCAGTCTGCAACATAGCAGCGCCAACCGCCAACAGGGCCTCACACCTAATGTGAGGTGGTCCCTTAAATAGCATAAAAACCACCATACAGGGCTACTCGCCACCGTGAGATATACCTCATCCTATTTGTGTAATATACTTATTAGGACCTCTGAATCTCCCTTCCCTTGCAGGGGAACACACACACACACACACTATAGTTTTTTTGGACAATATAATTAACATAATGGACGAAGATGACTAACATAGTTTAATTTGTATAATTAATGGATTCAAATGATTTTTTTATCTTAAGAAAATAAAGTGAACCATGAGTATAAGATACCCGACAAAAAATGATATTAAGGCTAAAGATTCATATATGTTTAGTGGGCTAAAAATACATTAGTCCATATATACATCAATATTATCGATAAGAAAAAATATAATTAACATAATGGACGAAGATGACTAACATAGTTTAATTTGTATAATTAATGGATTCAAATGATTTTTTTATCTTAAGAAAATAAAGTGAACCATGAGTATAAGATACCCGGCAAAAATGATATTAAGGCTAAAAATGCATATATGTTTAGTGGGCTAAAAATACATTAGTCCATATATACATCAATATTATCGATAAGAAAAAAAATGAATATCGCTAGAAGGAGGGGTTGAACCTCCGACCTTATGGTTAACAGCCACACGCTCTAACCAACTGAGCTATTCCAGCTTCGTTGGTTAGTAATATATAACATAACGATTCATACATATTCAATTGGTAATATATTGCTCAAAATCACAAACCACATTCCACACACGCTGTAACACGATTTGAGTACAATGAAGCCACAAACCAACAATCGAAGAAGACGCAAGATGCTTGAATTCAACAATGGCCAAAAAGCTTTTGATTTTCAATCTTCCATATAGATCCTTCTCCTCCACACTCTACTCTTTCCTTAAACCTTGTTTATTCTCCCTAAAAAAAACCCTATTTTGCCTAATCTATTGCAAGGAACAATGATACACTTTTTTTGATAAAAAATGAGAAAGCGAGACCAAAACTATTGAAAAATAAATTGGGAGATTAATTTCATAAATTGACTAAAATAAGGGGACAAAAATTGTAATTTAACCTAATTGATATTATTTGCATTTCACGTCCTCCTTAATTCATATAATTTGTTGTGTTGTGGCGGGTGTGGGAAAGAGGAAAATTTTCATCACTATTTTGAATTGTCAGTTTTCCGACAAGGTACGAGTGAGATTCTTCGATGGATAGAAATGTATTTTGTCTTACCTAATTGTCTTAATTCATAATAGTTACTTTTGTAATATTTTAGGGAGAGCAAAGAAATGATAGTTGATATGCATGTTTTATAGTTGACGTGTAACTGTGGTAATTGAAAAGGAAGAAATAATTAGATATCCAGTTAAAAGGAATCATCAATACACAAATTATAGATAAAATTAAGCTTCAATATTAGTGATTGTTTCAAGCAAAAAAAAATCTAAGTTAATGTTTAAACTCGACTATTGATGTCACAATCTTTTGAGTTGTCTTGACTTGTGTAATTGTTATAAGCATTACTACAACTTTAGTTGTGGTTTCAAGCAAAAAACTCTATCAACGTTGAAACTTGATCTTTGGTGTCACACTCTTTTGAATTGTCTGACTTGTGTAATTGTCATGAACATTCTTGTTATTTTCATCTTATTTAATATAAATTATTTAGTTTAACTTTTGAGGCGTATTGTCTAGAGCAACTTTTTTTTTTTTACAAATATTATATATATTATAAGACGTCTTGTGTTAGTTAGTGTAGTTTTTATGTATTATATTTTAATTTTTTTAAATACTATTTTCATCTTTTTTAATTCAATATTTTCTTCTAGTTTATATTTAAAAGCATTTTGTAATAAAAATTAATATATTATTGCAGATGTTATTTCCCTTTACACAATTTTCTTATATAAATATTATATTCAAATAAATCACTTATTAAGGACATAAAATTCAATATTTTCTCTATTTTATATTATATATTATCTTAAAAAATTACAACTTATTTATTATTTTCCTTTCTTTCATTTTTTAAAATGATTGTTTTTCATAGAAAATTATGTGTATATATATATATATATATATATATATATATATATATATATATATATATATATATATATATATATATATATATATATATATATATATATATATATATATATATATATATATATATATATATATATATATATATATATATATATATATATATATATATATATATATATATATATATATATATATATATATATATATATATATATATATATATATATATATATATATATATATATATATATATATATATATATATATATATATATATATATATATATATATATATATATATATATATATATATATATATATATATATATATATATATATATATATACATACACACACACACACCAAAGTAACAAATGACTATATAATATAAAAATTATTCTTTATATTTCATGTCCAATTTTCTTACCAAGTTTAATGTGCATATTGAGATTAATTATTACGCATTGTTTTTGTAAAAAAATTTACACGGTCAATGTATCATGATTAAAATAAAAGTCAAACCATTCAAATAAATCAGCGGTTGTAATTAATTGACAATGTAAAAATTCTTAACATTGTCGGTACATATCAATTAAAGTTTTTCTATTTTATATTTATACTTTTTCTTTAATTATTTACAATCATAAAACAACTTGTTTTTCTTCGAAAAACTCTATTAGAGCAACTTTAATGCAGAGTTGTTAAACCAAAATTCTTTATAGCTTACGTTAGTAATAAATAATTTGCATTATAGGAGAGCTGACATGACATCCAAATGAACTAAAATTTAGTTCCTATTATCTATATAGTTAACGTTAACTATGTGAAACCTATTATAATATTATTTAATATTAATAAAATATTCCAACAACATTAAAGTAAGGATATGATATTTGAAAATAGTAACGGTCATATTATCATTTTTTACCTTCTATAAATTCTATAGAAATTTTATTTTTTTTTACACACAGTTTTACTTCTAAATTTTTTTCTTTCAATTTTCAATCTTATTTATTTATCAAATGAATCCCAACCAATCGAATCCTTATTATAATTATATTCCTATGAAAATGTAATTTTTTTTTATGTATTATTATTGTGAATTTTGTATCATTTTAAATTTTATAATAAAATATATTTAATATTATTTTTAAGTTTTTAAGGTAAATTTTATTTAAAAAAATTATATGTATTTTAATTAAAATAATTAAATTAATGGTAACTTGAATAAAAAATATAAAATGTGGGATCAAGTTTTGGTTTCTTATAGACAACCACCGTTAAAGTAAAAACTACTCGAATCAACTATAAATTTTTTAAATCATACAAATCACTTTGGGTCCACAAAAAGTATCTTAGTTTACCCATTTAGTTTACTCCCACTAAAGATGCTCTTATAAATTCAGCAATGCTATTCATACACCATCATTCCAAAGCAATACTTACACCGTATATACTATTCACTGTATTTATATGGTGAACAATGAAACTTTTTAATAAAAAATATATTTATGAAGAGTATTATGATCAGTACATGAATCGTGTGTGAACAGTGTTTCGTGAATAATTTCTTTAAATTGTGAAACAAAGTTGATTAATGAAGTGATAAAATTGGTTAATAAACGCTCAGATATCAAAAATATTTTTTAGTAGTAAAAGACAAATTGATTAATGAAAAGTAAAAAGTTGATTATTGAAGTTATAAAATTGATTAATAAACATTCATATATTAAAAATATTTTTTAGCAATAAATAAAATTGGTTAATAACATATAAAATATTGATTAATAAAATTATGAAGTTGGTTAATCACACATATCAATCTCTTGTAACTTTTTACTATTTTTATTTACAAAACCTTTAACCTTCCCAATAGATAGCCATTAATCTCTTGTAACTTTTTAACCCTTCCTTTAAACTTTGCCATAGAGATTGTTATCAATCTCTTATTCATTTTCCACCTTTGCCTTTACATTTACAATCAACCTTGTCATAGAAATAGCCATTAATATCTCCTTCCTTTACAAACCTTTAACTTTTCATTCAAACCCTTTCATAAGAGATAGTCATTAATCTCTTCACCTTTACAATCAATCCTCACAAACTTTAATTTCAAACTTTTTCCCTTTGTTGTTTTGGTTCTTATAACCCTAACAACCCGTAGTTCCACGAGCTACGAACGCCCTGATTTCTCAAATTTCTTTTGAGAATACGTAGGCACAAGGTTCCAATCCTTAGCAAGGACTCTTTTTCTTTTTTACACTCCTTTTCTTTTTCACACTCTTCCATTTTTCACTATTTTTACCCGTAGTTCCCTAAACTACAAATTGCTCTGACTTCCTATTAAGAATATGTAGGCATAAGATTGCAAGATCCTAGCAAGCCCACCTCTTTATTTTCACCCCCTTTTTATTTAAACACATTACAAAAACAACAAAGACATTTCTCACTCTCATCATTACCCAAAAACAAAACTCTCCCAAAAAATAGTAAACAGTTTATAGCAAAAATATAGATATTTCAAGATGTTCCTATAGAGTACTATAGATACTTAGGATGCCAGTATCTTCCCTTAGTATAACCAACTCCCGTACCTTTGATTTCTTATTTGCATAGTCTTTAGCCTTGACTTTAGCTATGCATATTTTATTTAAGGTTTATTCATTATTTTTCTCTTTCCTTGGATAAATTAAAGTTCGGTGGTGACATATTTTATTTTACGAGTCAAGTTAATAAATAGTTTGGTCTCCGATTTTCACCGCGTACACTTAACCACTGATAATACACTTGAATAATGCATGAAACATGATAGACGACTTGTCTGGAATAAGATCATATGAACCCTGTGCTTTCTGCTATCGATTCTGAAGTAATCAAACCATCTGCTGAGCAAAATAAATGTTGGAATACTTTGACGACTATCTGTTTAACTCTGAATGCTACTGAAACACTTTTTGAAATTAAGAGAGCTTTGAATTGCGATAAATACACTTTGATCCCATGTCCTAGAAGCTCAATGTAATGCATGATTAATGCGTATGAAATGTTTATGAATGCGAACATAAGCCAGTTAGGATAAGAAAACAAGAGGGCAAAATGTGAGTGCAACAACAAGAAATGATACCAGGCTTCAAAATGGTAACTTTGACTTTGATATAAATATTTTTCATGTTAAACAATTGGTTTATATGGAATTTACTTCTTTCAAGGGGCACATGTATTCTATAATTCACGAGTTTACATTTATTAAATACTTTGATATTAAATGTCGACATCCTTCCGCACCTAGAATCATGCAAGTTAATTGGTGTTTTCCTAGTCATAATTGAATTAAGTTCAACACATATTGAGCTTTAAGAGGATATTCTAGAATATCAACTTTTGGTGACATATTTAGGATAATTTATGAGCATTCTTGGGAGATTTCATGGCTAAGGCTGGAGTTTGCACCGTCTTTCAAGCTAAAATGCATGAAATCATGCTTGCTATTGAATATGCTAACATGAATAATTAGATAAATCTTAGACTTAAAACTGACTAAATGCTAGTCATTTGTGTACTTTCTAATTTGAATATTGTCCTTTCGAATCTTTTAATTAAATGTAAGAATACTTTACATGCTATATGATTTTTTTAGATACATGTGCACTTTACTTTTTTGGCATTGGATGAAACGATTATTTGACATGAACTTTTATATAACTAATTACAAAAGCTTATTCAAAGTTGTTGGTAGAAGTTGGAGCTTTTAAATTTATAATATGATCATGACTCTCGTCATAATAATTTTTTGGAAAACTTGACACAAAAGAAATGATATTAGGTTTCAAAATGGTAATACTGACTTTGATATAGACATTTTTCATGTTATTCAATTGATTTATATGACATCTACTTTTCAAGGGGCACAAGTATTCTTCGATTGACCAGTTTACAATTATTAAAAGCTTTAATATTAGATGTTGACCTCCTCCCGCACCTAAAATCATACAAGTTAATTTGTGTTTTCCTAGTCACAATTTAATTAAGTTCAACCCATATTGAGCTTCAAGAGGATATGTTAGATTATCAGCTTGTGGTGACACATTTAGAGATAATTTATGAACATTATTGGGAGATTTTTTGGCTAAGACCGGAGTTTGCACATTCTTTCAAGTTGAATTGCATGAAATCGTGCTTGCTATTGAATATGCTAACGTGCATAGTTAGATAAATCTTTGGCTTGAAACTAACCCAATACTAATTATTTGTGTATTTTCTATTTTAAATATTATCTTTTGGAATCTTTTAATTAAATATAAGAACACTTTACATACTATATATTTTTTTTAGATTCAAGATATCTCATGAAAATGCATGTAAAAATAGATTAATAAACACATATTTTTTGGTTGATTATGATATTTGGTGTGGTTTACTTTTAATTTGTGTTTTTGAAAGTATTTTAAGAGATAAGTTGGACATGTTCAAATATCATATTTGTTAATTTTTTATGGGTTAATTTTATGTCCTCTCATCTTTTTTTTATTCTTTCTTTTTTTTTATTCAATAAATTGTCTGTATTTAAAAAAATATTTAGAATTATTTTCTAATTAGTAAAATACTAAATTTAAATTTAAAGTTATGATAATTTAATTTTTAATCTCACATGGATTTCACGTGTGTAGTTATATATCTCCTTGCCATATCTGCATCATTTTAATTTTTAAGTGTTGGGTCCACTTTCAAAAAGTAAAAAAATTAAGGAATCAAAATTACAAATTTAAAAATTAAAAGATCAAATTCTCTAGTTGTTTAAAATGGAGATGGAAACTACAATTAATTTGAACTAAAACCAATGACAAAAAACATTATAAAATTTAAGAATAGAAAAAGTATAAAGATATAAAAAATAAGTAACTCAAATTTAAAAATAATCGGTCCCAAAATGCATAATTTCTTTAAAATTTCAATGGAATATTAATTAATTAATTTTCATTTTTACTATTTAATCAATAATTTAAATTATAATTTTAATCATCTTATTTTAAATTATTCATAAAACTAATCTTCTATTTATTTTTAAACAATTTTGATAATATTCTCATTTTTGTTAAAAATGTGTCGATATGTCATTTCTTATTAACCAACACAAATAAGATGACGTGTACAATATCATTTGACTATTTTTTTACCCCAGTCATTTAAATTATTCATTAAATCCAAATATATTCCTTAAACAATTAAAAAATAATCATAAAACAATTTTAATAATTATTCATAAATTATTTTTTTTCCTCTTCTTTCACCAATAACCTTACAATTTTTTTATATTTTAATCTCAAATTTTATTGTAATATGGTGTTTCTTCATATATTTAATCTTTTATGGAAACAAGGAACTTTCATAAAATCAGATTCATCTAAATTAATCTTCTTTAATTTTCTTCTTAAAATTTAAATTAAAAAAAATTCAAAAATCAGAATAATTAAAATTTTATTCTTCTTTGTAATGAAATCTAATAAGCAAAATTAAAGGCAACTTAAAAAATACAAAATCACAAAAACGTTAAAAGAATAAAAATTTTGTACCACAAAATCAAGTAGATTTTTTTTGTGAATAAAATAAATGTTATTATAGAAAAAAATAACAAAAATATTTACATTTAGGGGGCTATACTTGACCCAAAAATAAAATTCAGAAGAAAAAAAAGAAAGAAATATGACGTGAAACCTGATCTACTTACTTTAATAATGGTAAAATCACCATTCCTCGATAACTATGTTTAAGCAAAGTTGAAGTTCGGCAAATCCAACCTATCTTTGAAAAATACCTCTGTAGTGAATTGAGGGAGCATCTTCTATCATGAAATTTTGCAATCTCATGATTGTTATTCGCAAGACTGTCTGCACACCTGTTGTCTTCTCTGTTAATATGGGTCTATTAACCTAAAAGTATCGACAATTAAGCCATCTGCCACGAAGATCCCAAGGTATGAGCTCCTCCTTCATTATGCATTGCATTGCAATTTAGGAGTCTGTTTCTATCCAAATATTCAACTAGCCTCACATATTAGCGTCCTTTATGACTATCATAATCAAAAGAAATTTCGCTTTAAGAATATTTTGCACCCCAAGATTGACCGCAAAGACACCAATGGAAATCCCCTTGGTGAATCTGAAATTAAACAGAATACAAAGAAGCATTTTTCATAAAATCAAGCAAAAAATCAAAACTAGTGTTGCACAACAAAAAATATCAGCGACAGTTAATGCATATTGTGTTCTTTCTAATGTTATAAATAATTGAAACTTTGATAAGAAAATAAATAATGGAAACTCTGTTAGCATGATCAATGATGATTGTATAAACCAAAACGGGTTTAAGTCATTTGTGACCCGTTCCTATAACACATATTTGAATACAAAGGATTTTAATAGACAACAAGTTTACTCATTGATGGAATAACCAAAACAAATTAAAGACAACAAACCTAAAGCATATAAGTAGTCGTCAACTATTCCCAAAGCATGCATTATAGTTCCTATAACACATATTTGAATACAAAGGATTTTAATAGACAACAAGTTTACTCATTGATGGAATAACCAAAACAAATTAAAGACAACAAACCTAAAGCATATAAGTAGTCGTCAACTATTCCCAAAGCATACATTATAGTCCATACTAATACAATTTTAACAGATAAAAATAACATTCATTCATATGATATCTGAACACTAAAAAAGAACTGAAACCCACTGACTAATGTAATACCCAAAAATATTTTGAGTTGTTTTAAGCCAACTCCGAGACATAATTTTAGACTGTATAGTGATAACCTTTAATGAACAAGCAACTTGTGATTATGGACTCCAACGCGTTTTGAAAATTTTGAATTTTTTAGGGTTGGGGGAAGAAGATAGAGAATAACATTCAAAACCTATAAATTATTTTTAGTGATGAATTTTCCTCTCTAAATGATTCATAAATATGGTCTAAGCCACACTACGTTAGTGTCAGATAATCATATTGGTTGAATTTGACTAAAGTAGTGTTATATTTGCAAATATCTCTGCCTAGGGCGGCAACTTGGGCCACCCTAGGAAATGGGCGACAACACATGATCGCCCGGAGGGAGGTACCACCTCACCCCTATGTTTTTCTCGACCATGAGAAAAAGAAACGTGGGATAAGACGTGTCTTGGATAACAGGAAAGTCAAGATAATTATTGACCCACATATTCCTTGTAAATAGAAACTCAATAATCCATCCTTTGATTGGGCAGACAACAACCTTTTCCAAAAATCCTTGAGGATCAGAAATCCATATAAATACCCATTCCATTACAATGAGAGATCAAGTCATATTCACTAAATACCACCCAATACTGCTCAGAGAACATTTTGCTCCCAATAGTCCTAACACCAGTCATTTAACCATCCGTCTGCAACATAGCAGCGCTGGCCGTCAACAAGGTCTCTCACCTCACGTGATATGGTCTCTTATATAGTCTCAAAAACCACCATACAGGGTTACTCGCCACCGTGAGATAGACCTCATCCCATTTGTGTAATATACTTATTAGGGCCTCTAAGTCTCATTGCCATTGTAGAGGGAACACACACACAAGTCTTTTTGGACAATACAACTAACATAATAGATGAAGATGACTAACATAGTTTAATTTGTGTAATTAATGAATTCAAATGATTTTTTATCTTAAGAAAACAAAGTGAACCACAAGTATAAGATACCAAATAAAAAATGATATCAAGCCTTGAAAATGACATATTAACACTTTTTTTGATAAAAAATGAGAAAGCGAGACCAAAACTATTGAAAAATAAATTAGGAGACTAATTTCGTAAATTAACTAAAATAGGGGGTCAACAACTGAAATTTAACCTAATTGATACTATTTGCATTTCATGTCCTTCTTAATTTAGATAACTTGTTGTGTTATGGCGGGTGTCGGAAAGAGGAAAATTTTCATCACGTTTTTGAATTGTCAGTTTTTCGAGAACGTACGAGTGAGATTCTTCAATGGATATAAATATCTTTTGTCTTACCTAATTGTCTTAATTCATAATAGTTATTTTTGTAATATTCTAGGAAAAAAAAAGAAATGATAGTTGATATGCATGTTTTATAATTGACGTGTAATTGTGATATTTGAAAAGAAAAAAAAAATCAGATATCCTGTAAAAAGGAATCATCGATACACAAGTTATTGATAAAATTAAGCTTCAATGTTAGTGATTGTTTCAAGCAAAAAAACTCCAAGTTAATGTTCAAACTCGACCATTGATGTCTAAATCTTTTGAGTTGTCTTGACTCGTGTAATTGTTATAAGCATTACTTCATCCATAGTTGCGGTTTCAAACGAAAAGCTCTAAATCAACGTTCAAACTTGATCTTTGGTGTCACACTCTTTTGAATTGTCTTGACTTGTGTAATTGTCATGAACATTCTTGATATTTTCATCTTATTTATATATTATATTTTAATTTTTTTAAATACTACTTTCATCATTTTTAATTCAATATTTTTTTCTAATTTATATTTAAAAGCATTTGTAATAAAAAATAATATATTAGTGCAAATATTATTTCCCTTTACACAATTTTTTAAATATAGATATTATATTCAAATAAATAATTTATTAAGGAAATAAAATTCAATATTTTCTCTATTTCATATTATATATTATCTTAAAAAATTATAACTTATTTATTATTTTCCTTTCTTTCATTTTTTAAATTATTATTTTCCATATAAAATTATAAATTATAAATTATATATATTTTCTCTATTTCAATATTTCTTTTACATTTTAAATTTATAAACTTCGTACATTAAAACCAATCTATTATTGGTATTTTACCTTAAAAAAACTGTAAATAGTACTCAATCGTCTAGTTTAATTAATATTATCATTTATTATCACTTACCGTTTTTTTGAAAAACAATATTTTTTATTACCGAGGAAAAAACAACATTTTTATATTGTTTTGGTTCTTTTATTACATACAAGAATTTAATAATAAATAAATAAATTTTGGTTTTTCCTCTTCCACCTAGTTCCATTGTCTTTCTTCTTTATGTGTCTGAGAGATAGAGAGAGAGAAAAATAGAGAGAGAATGTTCCAATTTTTCATGGACGCTGCTTCGATCTGCGTCTTCCTCAGTTTCAAGACATAATCTTCTTCACATAAAATAAACCAAATTATTCATATATGTAAGCATGCAATTTTTTTTTCTTCATCTTGCTTCAATAAACCAAAAAAAAAAAAGTTTTTTTTGTTTTGTTTAATTCTTCTCTCAAACACCCCTTGTACAATTTTCCTTTTTTCTTAAACATTTTTTACTTCTAACGCAACCCTTTTGATTTTTTCTTCAAAAAATCTTATTGGGTTTTGAAGTTTTGATCCCTTTTTCGTGTTTCAGAACATGGGTTAAATTTTCAATTTTCAATTTTTTTTAAAAGTTTATATTTTTATTGTTTCTTATATACTAGTGATTTTCTATTTAAAAAAAATAAATGATGAACCCTTGTTTATTGTAAGACTTGGTTCAATGGTTATGGATTGGGATCTCTGTTGGATCTCTTGGTTTCTGTTTTATTCTTATTTTTATAATTTTGAATAAAAAATTCATGTTCATATTGGCTAACATTGATTTCTGTGTGTATATATAGTTTGGGTTGTAAACAAGGATTTTGCTACATTCTCTCACTGCCTTAAAATGTTGCTTGTTTGAGGGTGATTTCATGGGTTGAACAGAAGAATCATGAGTAGTTTAAGTGAAGAAGTTCCGTTTTTTGATGCACAAGATGATATTGTGTTAATCTCGGATGCGAAAGGGGTTAATGAAAACCCTGAAGTTGATCCTGGTTCTTCTGTGGTGGAGGGTTTGTTGAGAGATTTTGGATATGAATTGTGGGCTAGGAGTCCGGGTAGTGTTCGGGAGCGAAGGAGCAAGTTTAAAACATGGATGGAATCGAGTTTGGTAGATGGGAGTGGTCGTGAAAGGGAAGATGAGATGAATAGAATGAAAGATGGAGTTGATAGGATGATTAAAAGTTATGGTTGTGTGGAGGATTTCTTTTCGACTCGGTCAACCATCTCTTGTTTGTCTTCAATGAGTTCTTCATCAGAGCTCGGTTTGGTGGAGAATTCACCATGCCGAGATGAGAGTTTGGATAATGAGGTAGGGTCTAATGAGGATCAGGTGGGGCAGTGTAGGGAGAGTAATGACCAGTTGGTGGTTTCTGATGAATTGGAAAACACAAACACCCTAGGGTTCTCTCCTACACACCAAAATGAGATTGTTAAGGAAATCGAAGAGACAAGTGTTTTTGAGTCGTGGAAGAAGAGGGCTAAAAAGGGTTTGTTAAAAAAATTACGCTCAATGACATGCATGAAGGATGGACAACAAGGAGAATCTGATAACAGGAAGAACGAAAGCGGTGTTTCATTCTCGGGTTGTAAGATTCAACGTGTTAAGGTCCGTCATTGCAGGAAGCAAAGAAAGGAGCTTTCGGCTCTTTATACGGGACAAGATATTCAAGCGCATGAAGGTCCGATTTTTACCATGAAATTCAGTCCTGATGGGCAGTATCTTGCTAGTGCCGGCGAAGATGGAGTTGTACGATTATGGCAAGTTGTTGAGGATGAGAGACATACTGAAATCGACATTCCAGAAGTTGATACATCCTGCATTTACTTTACAGTGAATGATCTCTCTGAATTGACACCCTTGTTTATGGATAAGGATAAAATTAGAAATGCCAAGAGCCTGAAAAAAACATCAGATTCGGCTTGCATCATTTTCCCTCCTAAGGTCTTCCGGTTGTTGGAGAAACCACTGCATGAGTTCCACGGTCATGGAGGTGAAGTTTTGGATCTCTCTTGGTCAAAACATAACGTGAGTGAATGTCATAATTTCAGTTATTTAGTGAGCTAATAATACATTACAGTATTTTTGAAACTATTTTAAAATCGATTCGGTTCTCTCTTTTTTTATGCAGTATCTGCTGTCATCTTCAGTCGATAAAACTGTCCGTCTATGGCAAGTTGGACATGACTGCTGTTTGAAGGTTTTCTCACACAGTAATTACGGTATGCTTTGACACCTTTTCTGTTCCTATTATGTATCATGTTTTCAGCTTCAACTTCTTGTTTTGGTCTCACTTGGATTTTCCTCACAAATTGTATCTTATGATAATGTTTTACAGTGACATGCATACAATTCAATCCCGTGGATGATAATTATTTCATTAGCGGATCTATAGATGGAAAAGTGCGCATATGGGGAATTCCTGATTGTCATGTTGTTGATTGGACCGATGTCAAGGAAATTGTCACCGCAGTGTGCTATCAACCTGATGGACAGGTATAATTTTATTTAACAATTTCTTTCTGTTGAAAATGAAGATTCCGTGGGAAATAATTTCTGATTAATGCTCTATCTTATGCAGGGAGGGATTATCGGCTCCATGACAGGCAATTGCCGGTTTTACAATGTATTATCAGGTATCTTGCTCAAACGCAAGTGCTTCAACTTTGTTTAGTGAAAGATGCATAATAGCTTATCATAGTAACTCGATGTGCTCGCTTTTGTTTTTGGTTGAATCAGATAATCACTTTCAGATGCAATCACAAATATGCTTACTTGGTAAAAAGAAATCTCCCGGGAGAGGAATAACTGGCTTTCAGGTAGTTTTTTCTTCGGCCTTTTGTGCCAATTTAACTCTGTTTTATTTTCCATATAAGCTTCTTTTTTCCTAGTTAGTTAAGGGATTATTATATAATTTTCAGTTTCTTCCACAAGATAGTAACAAAGTTATGGTTACCTGTGCCGATTCACAAGTCAGAATCATTGAAGGGCTTAATGTTGTTGGCAAATTCAAAGGTATTTTGTTTCTTTCCTACATTTTTTCAAGAATTTTGTATCAGCTTGAAGTTGCATTTTTTAAAAATCGGCATGTCATTTTTTATTATATGTTAAATGTTTTGATTCTAACGATTTCTTTGTTTTTGTTTTCAGGCCTTAGTGCAGGGAGCCTAATGTCCGCATCTCTTACTTCAGATGGAAAACACATTTTATCAGCGTCTGAAGACTCCAATATATATATGTGGAATGTTAGTGAAGACGAGTCTTGTACCATGAAAGCTAAGAAGATTAAGTCCTGCGAGCGGTTTTATTCAAACGCATCTGTTGTAGTACCTTGGTGTGGTTTGAAATCCAACAACATTGAAAATTCTAAACCATTAGATGTCCTAAATAAAAGGTCACCCCAAGCTCTATGCCTCGATCCACCGTCTTCGTTTTCTCTAAGCCAAGATTTTTTCTTGGATTCTATCCCGAAAGGTTCCGCAACCTGGCCCGAAGAGAAACTTCCTACTTCAAGAAGCCCCAAGTCTAAAAAATCCGCACTGCACAAATCTGCATACAAGTTCTTGAAATCCTCTTGCAAGAGTACTTCCAATTGTCATGCGTGGGGACTAGTCATCGTGACTGCTGGTTTGGACGGGCGAATAAAATCGTTCCACAACTACGGACTACCCGTACTCGTTTGAAACAAAGCGATCTTTTCTATATCAGGTAATCGACTCATGCATGATTCCATGATTTGCTTTGTCACGTAGGCCTGGCCGCTAATATACCGAGACTTGAAAGGGACATTCGAGTTTGGCAGCATAAAAAAAACCAAGCAAGTTGAGGTCAAAGGTCATACATACCCCAAAAAGGATCGCAGTTTAGTGTCGGTTTGGATTCAGCGATACTAAGCCAGTGATTTTGAGAAAAGCTACACCGGAGTTTCAACACTGTAATCGTGATTTTGTCGATCCAAACACAAATAATATCAGAAAATTGAACTTTTGAAGCTCCTCCACATATATTTCAGGGGATTAGATGACAAGTGGCGGCACGACGATATCGCCTTTACCTCACACTAAGAGTATGCTGTGCCTTAGAAGAGTTACAAAGTCATGCAAAAGGCCCCATCAGATATTGTATAGCAAGACTCATGTTTGGTTAAAACAAGAGAGATTGATAAAGAGGAAAAGATATTGATTCAAGAAGAAGTGGCTGAGATAAAATGGTGGTGGGCTAACCAATTTAGAATCTGATTGTCTGCTAATCTTTGAATCCATCTCATGGTAGGTCCCTCAAATGCCTGAGGTTGGAAGTGATGATTGATTGGGATGGTCAATTCTGTGCATTTTTGGCTTTCTGTTGCTCCAAAAAAAATACAAACAAGTGTTGCTGATTGTAACAGCCAAATGGATACTGCTACAGGACTGACATTAATATTATTGCTAACAAATGTTCTCTGTATATGGTCTTTGTTTGAGACAGACATCCTTTTGTTTGTTTGATTTGCTTAGATTTGTTATCCTGTACCTTTGATTTTGCTCTTTTTGAAATAACAAAATTTATTTATTTTAGTTGAGGATCCTCATTCCACCCTTGCCAATTCTCTCAAATTCTATAGAAATTTAAAAATATCATTTTATACCGTTTTGGAGATTGAAATTTAGACACACCAAATATTAAGACAATACCATAATATAACAAATCTAATGTAAGTAAATATTTGTACAGACTACAATCTCCAAGCACTCCATTCGACAATTGAAATCAGGACTAATTTGAATAGAAAGCGGATTCTGCATTACCTTGTGTGTAAACTATGCATATGCTAAACTTTCTATGATCGATGTTGGAAATTCACCTCACACTTTATGAAAAATTCCCTTCAATCTTGATCTCAAGATTGATGAACAAACCCACAATATGATAATGATGGTAATAACAAGTAATTATCAAGAACAACAAAAGAGAAGAAGAATAACAAACAAGAAAGAGAAGAATGAGAGAAGAAGTATTTGGAGAGAATGTGTTACCCACAACTGTGGGATTTCTTATTGAACTTTCACTTGCTAAATGCAACTGTGAAATCTGTTCTGTTGTGATGTAGAATACAAAGCAAGGCTATTTATAGTTTTAGGTTTACACTAGCCCAAAACATAAAAGACCCAAAATATTCTAAATCAAATCTAATCATATGATATCAAATCTAATCATATGATATCTAATCATATCATATCAAATTAATCATATGATATCAAATCTAATCATATCAAATCACAATGAATTATATTTAACACACCACCTAATTCATTGTGTCTAAACTGTCTACATTCATCATGGCCCTTAGTCTTCTGAAGGCTTCGACCTGCACTCCCTTCGTCATGATATCTGCAATCTGATTCTCAGTTCTGCAGTGTTCCAACTTCATCTTCCCTTCTGCTACCCGCTCTCGGAGATAATGGAACCTCATTTCGATATGCTTGCTTCGACCATGAGCTATTGGATTCTTTGCCAAGTTGATAGCTGACATGCTGTCTATCTTCATGGTAATTGCTCCATGGTTCTTCCCTGTGATTTCTTCGACCAAGTTCACCATCCAAGTTGCTTGACATGCACAAAGGGAAACAACTATATATTCTGCTTCGCATGATGATAATGCCACCACTGGTTCCTTTCTCGAATTCCAAGCAACTGGTGCACCACCTAACATAAACACATATCCAGCTGTGGATTTTTGATCCTCAGCATCACTACACCAACTGGAGTCTGTGTATCCCACTAACTTGCATTCTTTTCCTTCATCAGCTGCTGGAAACAAAATGCCATAGTCGAGAGTTCCTTTCAGATACCTCAGTATCCTCTTCGCCGCTGCTAGGTGTGATACCTTTGGCTTCTGCATGAATCTACTTACCATACCAACACTGTATGCTAAGTCAGGCCTTGTGTGACAAAGGTATCTAAGTGACCCAATAAGTCTTCTGTATTGGGTTGGGTCGACATCATCTTCATCTGAATCCTTCGACAGTTGCAATCTGGGCTCAGCTGGAGTCGAAGTTTGGTTGCAATCTTGCATCTCAAATCTCTTTGAGTATTTCACCTGCATATCTTCTTTGGTGCATCACCAAACCTCTACTTGTCTTGTAGAATTCGATGCCAAGGAAATATGAGAGATTTCCCAAGTCTGACATTTCAAACTCCTCACTTAGGTCATGTTTGAAATCTTCGATCTCCTTCTTGCAACTCCCTGTTATCAACAAATCATCAACATAGAGACATAGTATAAGCAATTCGCCATTGCTTCTTCTTACATATACTCCATGCTCAGTTGTAGACTTCACAAATTCCTTCTCCCTTAAGAAGCTGTCGATTTTCTTATTCCAAGCTCTTGGAGCTTGCTTAAGTCCATACAGGGATTTATGAAGCCTGTACACATTTCTTTCTTCGCCTTGTTTCACAAACCCAGCTGGTTGTGCAACATAAACTTCTTCGTCTAAGGGGCCATTAAGGAATGCACACTTCACGTCCATCTGACATGTGTGCCAGTTGTTCATATTTGCTAGACCAACAACCAACCTGATTGTTTCGATTCTAGTAACAGGTGCGAATACTTCATCGAAATCGATTCCTTCCTTCTGAAGAAATCCTTTCGCCACAAGTCTCGCTTTGTGTCGAGTTACTTCTCCTTTAGGATTTACCTTCACCTTGTAAACCCACCTCACATCAATTGCCTTCTTGCCTTGCGGAAATTCGACAAGTGACCAGGTATCATTGACTTTGATGGACTCTAACTCTTCAATCATTGCTTTCGCCCACTTCGAATCTTTCAATGCCTCAGCTGCATTGACTGGTTCGACATCTGCGTAGAAAGCATAACATACCAGCTCACCCTCTTCATCGACTACATCATCTGATGTGATTACACATTCTTGCAACCTTGCAGGCATGTGTCTTGTTCATCGAGGTCTGCTTGAACCTGCTTCATTTGCAACTGGTTCCTGTCGAACTTCTATTTCGACTTCAGTGGCTGCAGTTGCTAAACACTTGTGTTCCATCACATTGAGTCCAATCTTGAAGGTCCTATTCTGAGACATTGGAGCCTTCAAGATTAGTCTACCACCTGCGTCGAGGACTCTCATCATCTTGTCTTCGACAACTACCTTGTAGTTCTTTTCGACAAGCTGCCCTATACTGAGCAAATTACTCTTCATGCCTGGTATGTACAACACATTGGAAATTGTTGACCTTTTGCCATCTTTCCTCATAATCAAAACATCACCAACACCTTCAGCTGCTATAGTGTTGTCATTTGCAAACTTCACCGTATTCTTCGACGAGGGCTTCATGTTGACAAACCAATCTTTCCTTCCAGTCATGTGTGATGAGCATCTTGAGTCCAAGTACCACTGATCTTGGAATCTTTCTTCATCGTTTGTTGTGACCATTAGCAACGTTTCTTCTTCTTCATGTATCGCCAGCTTTGCATCAGTCTCTTGATTTCTCTTCTTTTATGGACAATCACTAACATAATAACCATACTTCTGGCAATTGAAACATTGAATGTGGCTTTTTTCTGTCTTTCGACCACCACCTCTTCCTTTACCTGCAGCACCACCTCTTTGGTTGCCTTGGTTCCAAGGTTTCTTTTGATTCGACTGGTTTCCTCCTTTGTTGCTATTCCAGCTACCTTTGCCTTTTCTCTCCTTTTCCGTCTGTGCCTGCAAAGCCATATCTTTCGACTTTCCTGCAGCTCTCTCAGCCATCCTCTGTTCATGAGACTCAAGAGTCCCTTGAAGCTCTTCCTTCGTCAACACTGACAGATCTTTCGACTCTTCTGGCAACTACCACGTGGTCGAATTTTGGAGCCAACGATCTCAAAATCTTTGAGACAACTGCTTTCGTCGTCAGCGTTTCTCCACATACTTTGATTTGATTCACCAACCTTGTAACTCTGGTGAAGAAATCTGTAATGCTTTCGTTGTCTTCCATCTGAAGCAACTCATAGGTTCTCTTGTGAGTTTGTAACCTCACCTCTTTCACCTTCTATGCGCCTCCAAACGACTTTTCAAGAATCTCCCATGCTTCTTTTACTGAATCAACATCACTAACCTTTTCAAAGTTATCAGGATCGACACACTGATGAATTATAAAGAGTGCTTTATAATCCTTCTTCTTCAATTCTTTGTGTGCAGCCTTTTCCGCCTCCGTTGCGTTTTCCCCAAGTGATGTTACTCCATCTTTCACAAGATCCCAAAGATCTTGATAACAGAAGATCACCTTAATCTGCTTGCACCAATTCTCATAATTGTCTTTCTTGAGAATTGGCAGGGTCGCCGGAAAGTTACTGTTCGGATAGTTCATCGCCATCACTATCTTCCTTCCTTGAATCTCTCAACCGGAGCTCTAGATACCAGATGTTGGAAATTCACCTCACACCCTATGAAGATTTCTCTTCAATCTTGATCTCAAGATTGATGAACAAACCCACAATATGATAATGATGGTAATAACAAGTAATTATCAAGAACAACAAAAGAGAAGAAGAATAACAAACAAGAAAGAGAAGAATGAGAGAAGAAGTATTTGGAGAGAATGTGTTACCCACAACTGTGGGATTTCTTATTAAACTTTCACTTGCTAACTGCAACTGTGAAATCTGTTCTGTTGTGATGTAGAATACAAAGCAAGGCACCCTATTTATAGTTTTAGGTTTACACTAGCCCAAAACATAAAAGGCCCAAAATATTCTAAATCAAATCTAATCATATGATATCAAATCTAATCATATGATATCTAATCATATCATATCAAATTAATCATATGATATCAAATCTAATCATATTAAATCACAATGAATTATATTTAACAATCGTAACATATTTACTTAAACTACACACAATCAACCCTATTGTATTTCGACATCAAAAGACACAATCGATTAAAATTATAAACAATGTACATGTCTATCGTTGATGATCATTACGATAATCTATTTTTTTCTTCTTAAAACATGAAGGTAGAGTCCGAAAATTATAATTCTAATCTTTTAAGGATTGGTCCGGAAATTGAATTAAATTGAATTTTGAATTATTTGAATGTTGATTGAAATTGTCTTTTTTATTGGTTGTAGTAGGTATGGTGTCCTGAGGTCGTGAACAAAGATAATGCATCTAAAGGATGGTGATCTGGAATTATCCCAAGAAGGTGTTGTACATATTGATGTTGAAAAAGAATTTACCAATAAACAAGTGTTTACTTTACGTGATCATATGCTTTAATATATCATCACAGAGGCTTCCAAATTAAGATTTGACATTGTTATTGAGAGGTCAGATTCAGATATAAGACAAACATTTGGTACAATGAGATGCAAAAGAAATAGCTAGTATAAAGAACTTATCCGGAAGTTGATACATGATGACACTGAAACAAGAAAATGTGGATGTCCTTTTAAATTCTGCGGGTATCACAAATTGAATAATACATCGACATTTAATGTGATTTGTGGTGCATAATCATGAAATGTGTCTTAAGGTAACTGGTTATCTAATTGGATGTCGTCTGAATTGTGAAAAGAAGAAACTTGTTTATAACATGACATTGAGCATGATTCAACCCAAACATACTCGCAACTTTGAAAAGAAAAATACCTAAAAAGCGTCTCAAATATTAATCAAGTATAAAATGTTCGCCAACGAAACAACAAGACTATGAGGGATCCAATATATAAAATGAAACAATTGTTAAAGCCATTGGATGATGATCATTGTGTATTGAGGTGCAAAGTGTGTGAGGATGGAAAAATTGTTCGAGATATATTTTGGACTCATCTTAATTCCATCAATTTGTTCAACATATTTTTCAGGATACTGACAATTGATTCAACATATAAGATCAATAAGTACATGCTTCATCTTTTAGAAAATTTTGGTGTTACTTCTACATATATGACTTACTTAGTTAGCTTTGCATTTTGAAATGTGAAATAAAGGATAATGTCACATGAGGTTTGGAAACGTGTCGAAATATTAGAAAATTAAAGATAAGCATCACAAAAGAGGGAAAAATGAAGTTATCAAACACTCAATCTCAATTTCAAGTTCAAGTTCATCTTATCTTAATGAACATCATTCATACACAAATAAATCTCACCCCCACAACCAACTACATCAAAAAATTCAGTATTAGGTCATCTATCTCTAACCAAAATCAATAATTATTAGTTTATTAACCAAACAATAATGTACATAAATCAATAATATGTTGGACAAGAAATTCTATGGAGATAGTCTAACTTTGAAGATAGATATAAAAAAGCCTTTAATACTTTAGATTGGTCATATCTTATTAAAATTATTGTTCAATTTGGTTATGATCAAAAGATTTATGATTGAATTCTTACCATTATACACTCAGCCAAACTATCAATCATCATAAATGGGAAAACTGCAGGAATTTTGTCTTTCTCTAGAAGAGTGAGGCAAGGAGATCCTCTATCTCCCTTGCTCATCTGCATTGTGGAAGAGGCACTTAGTAGGAAATTATCTATATTGGTAGATAAGGGTAAGTTGATGTGCTTATCAGTTGGTAATATAACCATTCTTAGCCACTTTTTTTTTGCATACGACCTTATGATATTTTGCAAAGATACTAGAAAAACACTCAAGTCATTAACCATCTCCTTCAAAAATATGGTCAGTATTCTGATCAACACACTGGTCGAACTAAATGTAAGCTTTATGGTGGAGGATTTGAAGTTGCATGTCTCTAATATATTCAGGGGAGAACCCTAATATAGTTTTGTTACTTGTCTTTTTTGTTTTTGGTTCGTTTATTATTGTTAATTAAGTGTCCTTCATAATTGCACATCTTTGAATCAAGTTTTGAATCGATTCGTTTTATAATGCATAATTGGATTGTTTGTATTTGAGTATGATCATTATGGTTTTACTCAATTACTTGAGTTAATGGAACAAGAACCCTTTTTGAAGTTGACTTAAGTAATGTAGGAAGTGAAATCTCAAACTATTTTGAAAAACTTGAAAATTGAAATTTAGTGTGTATGACTCGAATAAAATCAAACAGAGGAGAACATGATGATTTTGGTGTATGTGACTCGAATCACAATTAATACATAATTCGAATCATGCAACTCTGTGACTCAAATCACAAGTTGTACATGACTCGAATCGCAGACCTCCCATTAGCCACTACCTAATTTGATTCGAATCATACATCCTACATGACTCAAAACACAAGTTTTTTTCACTTTTTCCTGGTTGATTTTGATTAATTTGACTCGAGTCAATCTTTGTACATGACTTGAGTCATGAGCCTTCATGACTCAAATCACAAGAAATGGGTCACTTTTCATTATGTTGATCTTGTTTCACTCTACTTTCTCATTTGACTCAAATCAGGAAATGTTATTGACTCAAATCTAACAATCATTTTCACCTATTTTTGTGCATTATCTCCAACACATATAAATTCATTTGTCACTTCATTTTCATCAAGCGCACTCATAACCAACGCCATGATTGTGTGAAATCAACCACCTTTCATTTTTTGAAAACTCAAAATCTCTTGCAAACAGAACTTCTTTCATATTCAACCTCTAGTTTTGATTTCAGATCATGGTCATGAGATATTTGTAGTTATTTAGGGAGACATTATCTTGAAACTAATGGTTCTTGAATGTTTGGTAAAGATTTTTAGGAAGCTTGCAAGATTGTGGTTGTTATGATTCGTAGTGACGATTTCCAGTAAAAAGAAGGAGGTACTTATCTTTAAGTTGACCTTGGTAGTGCTGTATGGAAGCCTACATATAGGTGAGAGTTCTTCTTAATCTTCAGATAGTTCATAGCTCAAGAAATCGGTGGGATCAGGGGTGGTTTTCACACGCGAAGACTGTGAGCAGATTGGTGAAGTTGGAAGATTCAAGAAGCGAGAATCAAGTAAAGGTTTCACCGAGAGTTTAGCGTCAAGTTGTATACAAGTCAAGATCCAAATAGGATATTTATTTTTCTCAGTATTATTGTGGATTTATGATTGTATGAACTCGTGTAATATTTGTCAAAACATAGTGGAAGAAAACAACTTCTAATAGGAAATCATTGAAGAGTGGAGTAGGCTCATGCGAGGACGATAGAGTCGAACCATTATACATCCAGGTGTACTCTCTCTCTCTCTCTCTCTCTCACATTTAATTTTCACAGGCTATTGCATGTTTAGGTTTTTAGTTTCTTAGCGTAGTTTATCGTTAATTTCCATTGGTAGTGATTTATTACATAAGTGTAGGCTTTGTTGGAATCGCAACCTAATTGAGTTTTATTGGTGATTAAAATCTGCGAACTAGTGGTATTAGAATCCTACAATAATTGAATTTATGTAACTTACAATTTAACAATTCAAAATAGCTGGTAATTTTTTGTGTATTGTCTTTGAATAATATGTGGTATTTGTGAATTATGCATGTGTAATCGTAATTAATTTCCAATACAAGCATAAACTCTCTATTTTTGTTTTTTGCTTTAAGACTTCCGCGCATTTGAAAAACTATGATATTACTTTTCGAAAAAGTGGTCAGTTTTTTAAAAGGTATATTCACCCCCACCACTAAACCTGTTATCTACTCCATATTCCTACCCAACAGGTACTTCTGGATCTAGATTGAGGCACATTACAAATATGCTTGGATTCATCATGCAACAAACACCATTTAACTATCTTGGAGATCCTATATTAAAAGGAAAGTCTAAAACTCATCATCTTCAAATCATAGCAAATTGGCCAAGCTAGATACTTGGAAGGGTTATTTTCTTTCTATGATGGGTAAGGTTCATTTGGTCTAGTCAGTCATATAAGGCATGTTTCTATATAGTCTTAGGATTTATGAATGGCTAATTGTAATGGTATATTTGCAAGGGCTACACAAAAGGCGACGTAATGTTCACCAAGAGTAAGTGGATAATGCCTATCACCCAAAGCAGAGATCTAGTCAATTTTTTAATTCCAATGTACTCTCATTTATTGTAACGAGTGTCCGTCATCTGAAACACCCGCCTTTTGACTAGGTTACTCTCTGAATTGCAAGAACATGGGAGCAATGTGTCTGTACTTAGTAACTAATGGAGAAGCAGTCAAAGACGAGAGACACACTCCTCGGAAGAATAAGGGAGTAACCAACCATACCCAATGTCACTAAGAGATATGATTAATGTTACTTAAAGACTAGGAACCAATGTGACATCCTAAATCTCAAAATAATATATTTGCATAATATATAAAGTCTCCCTTATGAAACAATATTTCCTCAATCTTACTGATATCTTAAGGGTTGGTTTGTTTGAAGATTGAGAAGAACTCTCACTTTTTTCATAGACTTCCACACAACACTACCAAAGTAATTATGGAGATAAGAACCTTCTTTTTTGTTGGACTTGCCAAAACTAGCCACAACCACGCACACTTTGCAAACCTCTCAAACTTTCAATAAATCTTCAAAGAAACGTTAAACTTAATAACATAATCTCCTCAACAATTACACATCTCAAATGTTGAGATTAAGTCCATGCAAAAATGTGATTAGAATGAGATAGAAGATGAAAGAATTCGTTTTCAAAAATCACTAAAAGTTGTTTCAAAATCCTTTTGAAAATGAGAGAATGAGTGTGTTGTGAAATTTTAAATAAATAGTGGAAGTGTGTGTTTTTCAACATTGAGTTATTTTTAAACATGTGTTGGAGATCTAGCACAAAAATGAGTGAAAATGGAATATGATTATGTTGGCTGAATTTCGACGCACGTGAATGTTTGAAATAAGCCAGTAGCGTTTAAAGAGATATTCTGAAAAAGGATATGTTGATTTCAACAATTTTTTTTGAAGACATATTCGAAAGAAGACTCTTTGCATAAAGAAAATTATGGTTTAGGACTTAGAAATATTTTTGGTCCAGACTTGAGTTCGACGAAGCTTACTTGGAGTTACGTTCGATGAACATGATTCAAAATAAGGTTAATAATTGTTTTTTGGCCTTATCCATTTCTTGAAGACACGTGGAAAGTTGTAGATAGTGAAGTGCATGCAATTGAAAACGTGACATCTTTTGGAGAAGAGATAGTTTAATTACAGTTATTTTCGATTCATTATAAATAGGAGTCTTAGTAATTAGGATTCCTGTGTTCAAACTTGTATTAAAAACTCAAATTTACTCAAAGTATGTGCGTGTGTTGAGAAATGAGTTTCCTGAGTGCAATGTACGTGTGATCACAATATTTTTACACTTTTCACCAAATCATTTAAGATTTTTTCTTTTACATATCTTGCAAATTTACTTTGAAGTCATTTACATTGCAATTTACATTTTTGTATTCCTTTACGAATTGTAACATTACATTTAATAAATCAAGAGAACATTGTTGAAATGTTCATAAATAAAAAAAATTGAAACAAGTAGAAGCACATGTCTTAGGATCAATCTAGTCGATCATGCGAGTACCCAAAATCATAAGAATTTGGAAACTAGCGCTTGTTTACCAATTTCGAAGGTAAACAAATTGGCACGCCCAGTGGGACCAGTGCTTGTATTTAGTTTCTAGAAAATATTTAGAAGTTCTTCATTTTATGGTTTCTCTAACTTTGTTGCATGAGATTAAGAAGTGGTAAGATAGCCACTAATAATGAAGCAATACTAAGAAGGAGATACATAAGAAGGATGGAAAATCCGCCAAATAATAATGGAGAACAAGCCCCTATTCCGACAGGGGAAACTACAATCACAATGTTTGTATCCGAAGCAGTTCCACCCACGACGAGTATGATGGCTATACCGTCGAGCACTCGCAGTGGACCAATTTTATCTCCTGTGAGGACGCATGGTCAATCGGTGACCCCCATCCAGTAGAAACTAGTGTATTAGGGCCTTATGTGTGGATTTTCAATGCCTTTGAATGGTCGCAGACAACCATATGGCATGCCAACTTTGATGATGGCGAATTTGCAAAATGCTACGTCAGCATTCACTGACCTAGTGGTGAACACATTTTTGCCTTTGCAAGGTTCAGGATCGGATGTTAACATTTTTGCCTTGGGATGGGATTTTCTGCCCAACAAATGCACAATTTTACCACAAACTTTGCAGCAATTTTAAAGAATCAATTTTATCTTTGATGTTATTTCATTTAATCATTTTCTGATTTTGTAGTATGTTGTTAGAAAAGGAGTTGTGATAAAAAGGGAAAAAGAATGAAGTGATGAAAAGTAACAATGCAAAAGTGAAGGGGAAAGGGAAAATAGGACACTGAATTTCTCGCGCTCGTGATGAGTCCAACGTGGTCATGTTGGTGTTTCATCGCGGTCGTGATGCATCTTAATGCGGTCGCGACAGAGACGTTAGGAAGAGATGTTGGAAAGTGACATTGAAAGCGACTGTTGGCCATCGCGGTCGAGATGAACCTTAATGCGGTCGCGATGGATGCGCCATAGGACCTATAAATTGCTAATTTTGGGATTTCATCAGTAGAACCACCTTTTGCTAATATTTTATACTCAAATTCTTCTCACTTTTCTTGCAATCTTTTGTTTTGTTATCTTTTACTTTGCTGCAGAACTATGGCCCCAAAAGGAAGCAACATCTTTCAAGCTTCCACATCACCCGCACCTCCAACTTAAGATGCTTCTCTCTTAACAAACCGCTTTTTCTTTTCACAAGCTAATGGAGAAAAATATCTCAAGGTTAAATATTTCGAGGTGGTGAAGGAGATAATATTTGATGTTCAATACTTGGAAGGGTATGTAGAATTGATCATTATGTTGGAAGAGTGAGAATGGACGAGGTTGAATAACATGATCAAAGAAACTAACCAGTTCATTGGGCTCGAGTACTATGCCAATGTTGCCTTGTGTCCATTCAAAGTCTACACATCCTACGTGTGAGGTAAAAGAATTGATTATGGACCTGCTAAAGTTAATTATCTACTTCATCTCCAACCTTCTCATAGATGTTACATTTAAAATAGAATAATAACTTGATCGAGAGAATGTGCGAGAGGATGGTAGAAGAGTTTTGTCAACTTAGGGCTAAATGGATGATTGTAAATGGGAAACCCTTAAGGTTCCGCACAAGGGAGATGCGCCCAATACCAAGGGCATGTGCCTCCTTTGTGGTTCAAACTTTAGATTATACATCTAACTAGTGTGAGTTCATTGTGACAAAAATGCCACATTTTGATGGCAATTCTTAACCACGAGCCAATCAATGTCGGGTTATTAACT
Organism: Lathyrus sativus; assembly: GCA_963859935.3. Classification (NCBI taxonomy): domain Eukaryota; kingdom Viridiplantae; phylum Streptophyta; class Magnoliopsida; order Fabales; family Fabaceae; genus Lathyrus; species Lathyrus sativus. Next base: position 27,871,956 of record OZ012740.1, on the reverse strand, counting down.
GCTGACAATATTAAGTACAAGGATAACGCACCACAATGATCTTGTGGGAATTTTTTCATTATTAATGAGTTGCGCAAATTACCTAGAGTTCCAAGTCACCCTGATGATGCGGTGGTGAGTTCGATGCTGCCAATAAACAAAAGTGCCATGAGAAGGATTCCCACACAACCACATAATAAAGGCGGTCAAGATGAAGCACAACAAGAAGAAAAAGATCAATTATACCATCACGATATACAACAACCAAAAGAAGTCCCGCAACAATAGCATCAAGCACCTGATCATTTGCACAGGATAGAAAAGTATGCTCTTGGCATGTTGGGCCACCGAAATGGCACCCAGTTTGTATTGAAAATCACCCAGATTCTGACTGAGTTATCGGGCTTTCTATAATGAGCAAAGAGACCATATACCGGTTCATAATTTAAAGGAGCAGTTTCCAGCTGCTTAAGCAATGGAAACATATTTTAGAGAGCAAAACTAAGCCTTGACAAAGCGAAGGGCTGAGATAAGAACCACCAGGAGAAGGTAAAATCAAGACTTTTGGGATGAGATGGACATATTGCATGACTACTACAACTCTGATGACATGTGACTTAAGAGTTTTCCATTTTGTACTATGATCCAAGGAAGAGTAATAGCCATCTCTCACATATGCTTTTCCTCGTTTGTACTTCTATTTACTTTGAATTGATGAATCAATTTGCTAATGTTGTTTCTTTAAGTTTTGATTTGCTACGTTACCAATACCAGTATGAAAAAGAAAAACAAAAGTTACCAGAAAAAGAATGAACAAAAGTGATCAACATTGAAGTTCCTTTGCATATTGACAATTGATGAAGAAAAGGTAATCCAAACACTTGTATTCAATCTCTAGATACCCCAGCTAGTAAGGTTTGAGCCAAATATTTGCTTTGTTCACTTTTATTTCTTATGAGAATATTCATATATTAGTTATTGTCTATAATTTGTATTGTTTCTACTTAGTCTATTTGTCTGATGAATACACACTAAGACAATTGTTAGCGAACATTTTAATCATTTTTGAGCCAATATGTCTTAAAAATGATTATATCATTTTCTAACCACTTTGAGCCTTAGTCATTCTTTCAGTGACATAGCCAGTTATATAGCCATTTTACTTGAAAGATTAAATCTTTTCACCCTCTTTGGAGTTAGATAGAAGAATTTATTTTCCCTGTTTGATGCAATTGTATAAGTCCGGGGTTGCTCTTGAAAGTTAGCAACATTTAAGTTTGTAGTTGGGGTACTAGATAAATTGGTTAAAAGAAAGAAAAAAAAAGAAAAAAAGAAGAAGTTAAAATTACTTCTTCAATTTTTTTAAAAAAAAGAAAGATGAATAATACCAACAAAATGCATTCTCTAGTACCAAATAACCAAGCAAAGAGTGATATGAAAGGAATCATGTAACATAAGGGAAAATAGGTACCTAACTCCAAAAGTTTAAGCATATTATCCCAAAATATCCTACCCTGACATAAGTCATGTTACAATTGTAAAAAAAAATCTCAAAAGTGTGTGTTCAAATATGACTTTGATAGAAATTTTACAATCTCATTATTAAAGGCTTATGTACTATAATTGGATTGAAGAAGGGAACCAACATGTGGTTCAGAAGAACAAAGGTGATACTCATTGGTAAGAGTAAACATTTTATTTATGATGAAACTTTAAATGTGCAGACAGGCTACTTGAGGTCAAGCAACAAAGTAACTTTGGGGTTGTGATCACTTCGTCATTACATAATATTGGCGAGTATTTTCGATGGAATCGGTGGAGTAATGAGAAAAAGTCAGGCAAATATATGGAAGAATTGAATAAAGTTGCAATAGACTGAAAAAAGTGGACCTAGAAAAATATTTAAGAGAAAAAGAGAGAAAAAAGTCATAGTTTTTCTCGTGGTCGTGATGCTGATTTTGTGGGAATAATGACGTCACATTGCGGTCGTGATGGATACCGACACGGTCGCGATAACGCGAGAAATCCTGAAACGTTTTGCATCTTTAAATAGAAAATATGGAGATCTTTTTTAGGGTTCTGAGTTTCATAGAGAAAATGACGGTTAAGGAGCTTTTGTGGATAATTTTGGAGAGCATTAGAGAGCATGTTTTCCATTGACTTTGATGTATACTTATTATCAACTCATGGTAATCATAAATTTCACGATGAGTAGCTAAGTTAGTTTATATTATGTCATTGGAGATGAACCTAATTGTACTCTATTGGATCATATGATTGTTTGATATAATTTGAATTCCTTAATGTTATAATCATTATTTAATTGTTCTTGTGTTCATTATTTTTTATGTTAACTACCGCGCAAATGGATATCGGATGATTAGAAATTATTTACCATAAGTCTACCAATCAGAATTAGGACAATCATTCAACTTAGTAATTTACTAGGAATGAGTGATTATAAGATATGACTTTTGAATTAACAAACTTAGAACGCCTGATTTAACTTTGAGTTAGCCTAATGAATTAGGGAATTATTGCGTAAATTAGTGAGTTGTACATCAAGGAATTATGTATAGTGGTCTAGTTAATTCGCCATGAGATTATAACTTAAGTGTAATTCATTTGATAACAACTCATCAACCAGTATAATTAGGGAATTCGATAAAAAGATTTAATCCCCTTTTCGCATCGAACATTACTCCGTTAATTTTCTTGTTCTTGTTTTCATACCAAATCGTAATTGAAAACCCATGTTTTTTAATTTAAATCGCAATGTTATTTCATTATTTTAATTCTCAATCCTTGTGAAAACAAATTATTTTATTACTTCAGCAAGACTAGTACACTTGCTAGAATTGTCCATAAGCTATCCTCTTTGGACCCAATAAGAGACACACATTTCCACCTAGAATAAGTAGAATGAAAACCTGATGTCTTTCCTTTCCAAGAGAGGAAACCACTGAAGTACCATACCTAGCAACCAAAATATCATACCAAAGGCCTGAAGCACCTATAAGCAACTTCCATTTCCACTTAGCCAAAATGACTAGATTAACCGTTCATAGATCCATAATACCTAAACCTATTTTTCTCTTATGTTTACAAATATTTTCCCATTTAACTCAGGAAATTTTAGATTCTCCCTTTCACCCTCCAGAGGAACCTTCTTTGTAACCAAACACGATTCTTCCAAAACTTTATAAGCATCTTCAAAAAAAGATAAGAAGAAGATGATAATAACATTAAGCACAAAGTTAAGGAGAACCACTCGACCACCCAATTTAACATATTTGTACTTCCAATAATGGAACCTTTTGGTCATCAAATCGACTAAAAGGCTCCAAGTAGATGGGAAACTAGCCCCTCAACCACAAGTAGTACAAAGAAAGGAGCTAGAGGGTCCACTTATTTCAAACCCCATTGAATCCAAATTTCATGGGTGGGGCACCTGTTAACCAGCGCTGTGAGATTACTTGAAAACAAACAAGCTCTCATCTAATACCTTTACTTCACATTAAACCCAAGCCTCATAAGCATATAATCAAGAAAACGTAAACCAACTGAGTCATGCATTTTTTAAATCCACCTAAAAAATAAGATATACTTTCTTAGATTTCTTAGCCAAACCTACCACCTCATTGATAGCCACCCCTCCATCAACCATAATTATTCCTTTTAGAAAAGCCAATTGATTAGGAAAAATAAGCTTATCCATTACCATCCCTATTCTAGTCGCTAACACTTTGACCACCGAATTATATAAACACCCCACAAAAGAACTCGGCCTAAAGTCACCCAATTGAGACGAAGACTTAACCTTATGGTTCAAAGTCACAAAATAGGATGTAGAACTATGAGGTAGAGATGCAAAATTATGCAACTGATCAAATATAATACCCATCTCTTCTCTTATTAAGCTCCAAAATCTTTTCAGGAAAGAGAAATTAAAACCATTAGGACCTGATATTTTATTGCTCTCACAATGAGACACAACAAGATTAACTTTTAAAGATTAAAATGTGTTGTCAGAGTAAAGTTATCTTCTTCTAAAAGAGAACGAAAAGCAACACCATCAAGACGGGGTATATATGTATTCAATTCTTTAAAAGAATATATAAATGTTTCACAACTTCTCTCCTAATATCAAACACCCCTTTTATCCAACCTTCTCCAACATTGAGAGGTAAGATAGAATTCCACACACCTTTAATCTTCACATGAACATGAAAAAAAAAAACCTGAATTAAGGTGATCCATCTCTTCTCTCACTAAGCTCCAAAATTTTTCAGGAAAGAGAAATTAAAACCATCAGGGTTTGGGCCTTTATTGCTTTCACAATAAGACCCAACAAGATTATCGCCTATAGATTAAAAGGTGTTGTTAGAGCAAAGTTACCCTATTCTGAAAGAGAACGAAAAGCAACACCATCAAGACAGAGTATATCAATATTCAATTCTTTAAAAAGATCTAAGAAATGTTTCATAACTTCTCTCCTAATATCATACCCCCTTTGATCAAACCTTCTCCAACATAGAGAGCTAAGATAGCATTCCACACACCCCTACTCTTCATATGAGCTTGAAAATTTCCTGAATTAGAGTCACCCTCTTTAAGCCACCTAAACCTCGATCTTTGGAACAATTGAAAGTCTTTAATCCTTAGTAAGGATCAAATAGACTCAATCGATCTATATCTAGTATGGATCTCCTCAACAGATAGGGACCTCATATTAGCCAGAGAATCTACTTTACTCACCACCTCTATTAAGGAGTCAAATTGATAATCAAGATTTCCAAACACCTATTTATTCCAAATAAGACCACTTTAAGAGCTTTTAGTTTCTCCAACAAAAAAAGGCTTTTCGACCATGAATCACATAATCAGTCCATGATGAATTAACTAACTTTGAAATTTTACTATGAGATAACCAATGATTATTAAATCTAAAAGACTTAAGACCCTACAACTAGTTTGCATACTTAAAGGTAATAGGATAGTACATCCTTAGGAAGGACTCACTGAGACATCTCCCCTAATGATCCCATCATCCATTAGACACTAGAACCTGACCAAGTCAAATGGCTGGACCATCATTGAGTTGAAACCAAGTGAAATATCTTCCTAGGAGAGGGAGCCACAAGCCCAAAAGAACTAGAAATCTCACACACTCATACTCTCTCACAGAAAGAGTGAATCGAGTTAAAATCACCCACACCAAATGTCACTGTCCAAATTAGCTTAACAAAGATCAACCCACATAGCTTTCTTAGCTTCCAAATCACACTTAGAGCAAATATTGACCACAAAGCAAACATAGGTAGAAGAACTATACTCCAGACAAACTCCAAAGAACTCAAGATCAAAGAAGGAGAACATGGATCTATCTTTTGAACTACACCAGATTGAAAAAAGACAATTACTTCTCCCTATAGAAAAAAATCCAATCACAAAATAAATTACCTCACAAAGAATAAACGAGAGAAGGATATACCTCACTAAGTTTAGTTGCTTGAATTGCATTAAAATCCATGTTTTTAGACATAATAAGATCCATAACTTTTCTTTTCTTAGTCCTACCTCCCAAACTCTACCGTTAAAAGGGAAAATTAACATCGACGAAAATTCATAGTTATTTAAACACGCTTCTGAATCATATCCTCTTTCATAAAGCCTTTAATTTCCCTACCTCTACCTCGTCACTCAACAAAAAAGTGAAACCGAGTTGCTTAAATAGCCCAAAGAGGATCAATCTCACTGTCCACTTGTGAGAACCTATTTAAAGACAGAGCAAAACTTTATATAAGACTAATCCAACACGGAAATTATTGACATGTAGCAGGATTCGAATCTAAAAACTTGTTAACATATTACAATATATATTCTCACCATGAAGGACTCTGAAGTTATCTTAACTTCATCGTACTAACCTTCACCTTTTTACAAGTTAACTTCACATTCACGTGCACACACATGCTATAGAAATTTGGTGCCCAAAAAATAGAATTCTGTGCGGATGCACCTCCCGTAAGCCCTCACAGTAACCCCTGGTGGTTGTAGTGTGGAGAAGTTGTTGACACAGACATTCGAAGCTTGGAGAAGAGGGTTTACATATGTTATTGTATGGTGAAAAATTTTCTACAAGTGTAGGGATGGGTTGTAACCATATTTGTGTAAATCAAGGTACATCATTGTGCATTCTCTCACCCTTTGTTTTTTTATGAACTTATTGCAGTAGCATTTTTTTATATAGATCAAATTTGTGAGCATTAGTGTGAATAGAAACAGGATATTATTTCTGTACTACCTTCTTTTTATCCAATTTTTATTTCGTTTTCATCAAAACATTTCAACTGTATTTGGACCTCTCATTTCTGCTTACATAGATGGACCATACAACAATCTGATGCAAACCCAAATCGCAGAATTAATAAATGGAAGAGAGAAGACCAATAATGAAAAACAAATAATGTATTAGTATATCTCAAAACCAAAGGAAAATACAGAAAAATGTTCATAGATCTAAACACCTTCAGAGAACCACTACTTCATGCCCTTAATAAACTGAATGATTATGTTATGTGCTTAACATCCATATAACATTTGCACAATTTACTTTTCCCACCTCGCAATTTGATCAATAAAACAAAATCACGTCTCATTCAAGGTCCTATCACCATGGCTCATTTATTTGAGCACTACATTACTAAACAATTATAACTTCAATAAATTTACTTAGTGTCTATGGATATGGCAAAAGATTGCAACCAAACCCAAATTTTGGCATTGTTTTTGATAAATTGCATCATGACCTATGCACAAGGATAAATAAATCAGATGCATGAATGAACAAAGCCTTAAAAAGTTCCTTACAATGGAAGCTGTGAGAAAACAATCACATAAAGGAGCGCATCCTAGGCCTAGTAATAGACTGTGCTCCATCAACAAATATAGTTGTTCCTGTCATGTAACACGACCCATCACTGATTAGATAGATGACTGTAGAAGCAAGATCATTCTTAACATCAAGCCATCTCTCAAGTGGTGCTGCCTCCTTCACTAACTTCTCTGCCCTTTCCCTTCCCACTGATAATGGGAATTCATCATCCAGGTGAAGGCCTCGTGCAATAGCGTTAACTCTGATCTGGTACTTCCCTATCTCCATAGCTGATGCCTGAAGAAAACAAGTTGATAAGACCCAACTTATATAGACAATAAATATGTTTGAATAAAAGATAATATTAAAGATCATCAGCCTTTCTAATATTTTCAAATATGAAATACATGTATAAGCTTTCTTGAATTGTTGTGCAATAGCCAATTTATAAGTTATATAATGCCATATAACATACCACATCGATACCAGCCATATAATTTTTATTTATCAGCTGTAAACGATCGAAGTTTGATTTAAAACGTCTCAACTGCTCAAATACTAATAGTGTTTTTTTTTTTCCTTTTGCTAAGGGAAAACTAATTAGATACCTTAATTGAACATGCAACACATCTTTTGTGCATCTTACCTCAGCCAAATTAAAGCCCATTCTTCCAATTCTAATCACATGCTTAGGATTTAATTTGATCACAATCTTGCCTTCTAATCCAATTACTGATGTACATAAATTTTATAAGTTTTAGAATAAAAGCAGCTCCCAATTTACAAACAGATTGAAAGAATAATACACACATTTGACACATAAAATAGATGTGGTGAAAGAAAGATAACTTTGACAATGGAGGAATAAGAATATTTATAAATAAGACAGAGAAGACAGAGAAGACAAGAAGGGGGTCAAAAGCTTTAAGAGTACTAAAATGTACTTCCCCTTTGGCAGGATGGGAGTGTTTTTTCTCCTTTTTTTATTTTTTTTATTTTTAATTGTGAAGTAGGAATTGCACCTTAACTATCGCTATTATTTGATCTCCTCATATGTTAGGAACATGGTGCAGTCAAGCCAACATTGAAGGGAGAAGTTGATAGTAAGTGTTTTCATTGATTAGTTGTAAATTGTAAATAACAATAGGGATGAGTTAGGGTAGAGAGTGGCAAACAGAAGTGGAAACTTCATAATAGAGGCATGAGTTCATCTTGTATGGAAACCAAGTGGGTTGTATGTGAGTTATCATTTGAAAAGATAGTTAGTTAGCAACCTTGCGAATGCAGTCGTCAACCCGAATCCTCTATACAGTTGGGCAATGGGTTCAAAAAGGAGGCACAGGACTGCTGCAAGGAGTCGGGTTTTCACTTTTCAGATGGCAAGTCATGAATTTAAAGGAGATTTCCCGGTTTGAACTTGGAGGAGTAGATGTAATTTTGGGGGTTGTTTGGCTGACATTTATGCCAGACTCCAGTGCATGTTATGATAAACTTCAGAAATCCATTCTCTAGAGTGTGGTGCACTTGGGAGGGCATAAGTGCGGTGCTATCACAGGACGAGAGGGAAGAGGCCTATTGCATTTTCAGCAAAGTTGTGAGAAGGTTCACTAAGAAAATCAGTCGATAAGGAGTTAATAGCTTTGGTACTAGCTTTCAACATTCCCCACTGTTAGACTCTAATAAAGGTATTAAGGAAAACTGACTATTCAGCTTTGTATCTGTTATTATATTAATAAGAGTAGTTTAGTGGCAATTATTATACTACTAGGAGTAGCTATGTCTTATTAATTATGTGGGTTATGCTTAGAATAAATAGTGGAAGATATGGGAGAGTTTACTATTGTGGAATTTGACAGGAAAAGGGTCATTTTGCCATTGAGGAGCAGACCCTCGAAGTTCTGCAACATTAAGTAGTTCAAAGGGATTTTCTCTACTTTCTTCTGGATCCAGAAAATGAAGAACAGGAAAACAGGTGCAGCAGCGCTGAGATTCAAGAAGAGAAGCAAGAAATAGTAGCATCTCAAAATAAAACGAAAACCATAAGTGAAGATGAAGATGAAATGACACCAATGAGTAAACACAATGAAAAAAGAAAGCAGAGATCTGAATATAGAACGAGAAAAAGGAAACTAAGAAATGCGGAACAGAGTCAGGAATGCAATGTGTGAAGACGGGATGTAAGTATAGCAAAAGAACAATCATGATGAAGGAAAATTTTGAAGCAAAACAGAAACTCAAAAGCTTTCAACAGTGGGAACCAAATAGATGCAATTCACCACCATACCAACTAAGGGCTGCCTTATTTTGGAATTGTAAAGGGGCACTTAAGTATGTTTTGGTGGAGACATACCATACTATTACCATACTCTGTTTTTGGATCAAACATACCACCCAAATCAGAGTGTATGATCCAAGCTTGGGTTCAGACTTTGCTCTGTTACTCCACTTCAAGTTATGGGATCCGAGAGGATTCAGTTTTCTAATACATATTTCTTTCACCTTGAGGACAAGGTGAATCTTTAGGGGGAGTATTGTTAGATTCTTATAAAGGAATTAAGAAAAACTGACTATTCAGTTTATCAACTCTTAATATTATATTATTAAGAGTAGTTTAGTGGAACTTATTATATTATTAGGAGTAGTTATGTGTTATTAATTATGTGTTTTATGTTTAGAATAAATAGGGCAAGATACGGGAGAGTTTACTATTGTAGAATATGACAGGAAAAGGGACATTTTGGCATTATGGAGGGAGGTGCATGCCCCTAAATTAGAGAAAAAGTATTGAGTATGAAAAGAAAGAATAGTTCATAATAGAGATAAGTGTTCATTTTGTATAGTAACTGAGATGGTTGCAAGGGAGTTAGCTCTTGTGAATGTAATTAGCCACCTGACTTATCAACCTAAAGATTTGTTATTACATCTGTTCTCCTCAGAATTCTTTTCGATCCAATATTGATTCCTTTTACCAGTTCCCCATTGACCCTAAATACTATCAGTCACCTATCATCATCCTTTGCATGATTCTTATTTTGATTGCTCATTTTCTAGCATGCAGCAAAAGCATACAATATCCACTCAGACAAAAAAATATCAAATATATTCTAAACAAAGCTATTTTCAGAAAAAGTCGGACAAAAAGATGATCTTCGATGACAGTCAAACAAATATGTAATGCAAAACCACAAAACTTCATTTCACAAGAACATTGTATACAAGAACCACCAAGTCATGAAAATCTTCCTTCTTATTTAGAGACTTATGGCATAATAAAAATAAAAGGATAGATCAAATTTGAAAGGCTGATTTTCATATAAATGATTTGACTATATCATAATAATCTTATTTGCAAAAAAGAAATAAAGTTAAAATAAAAGTTTTTTTTATAGATGTTCTCATACCCGAACTAACTGTTGAACTCCAGCCAGGGCTGAGGCATATGCAGCAGCTCCTGGATAAAGCCCTCTTTCAGAACCCATTATCGATGTTAAAAATACAATGGACCCTCCAGTGTTGAAGTTACGCATCCTTTGGCCAACAGCCTTTAACAAAAACCACGGAGCCATAAAATTTATCCTAACAATTTTTTTGTACTCGCTCTCAGCTAACTCGAGATGATCTTGCACCTTTCCTGTTTCAAATGAACAAATCCCCAATTCATTCAGCTAATAGGTTAACACGCACAAAATAGGCCAACACTAGCAACATGTAAGAAAAAAAAAATCATAGTCTACATATTAAGTCCCTAAATGGTCTAGTATTTTGGTATCAGCCTCTTGATAATGAAAACTATGCTAAAGTCACTAATTGATATTTGCTTCACCTAAGCATTCCTGAATGTACATACAATAGTAATACTAGCCTCAGAAAACCTTATTGAGGATAAATAAAATGCCTAACATGTTGACAGGACTAAGAGCTTTTGGTTGAGCATTTGCTATACAAGGTTTTCAACAAAATTGATTTGATTAAAATAGAATTTGAAGCGAACTGATTTATGTTCAAATGTCGTTGCTCTTTTTTTGCTCTTAACCCTCTGGTTCCTAGGAGAAATACATCTGATAGTTTAGAGTTTGACTGAAAAGTAAGTAAAGACTAACCAAAGATTGTTTAAATCAGGGTTCAAACTAGATACTCTTGATCGATTGGACCTTCATTGAAGCTCATTAACTACTTCAATCTAACCATATGGTTAAATGCAAGTTTGATCTAAAACCTAGTATCAACCTAATTCAAAAACTAATTTTTAACATCACAGTCATGTTATAGTGGAACCAAATATGATTTTGAAGGGTTACACAAATCCAAACAAGCCATATTATCACAAACTTGATAAGTTGAGTTTCCCAAGTAAAATCACTTTTACCTTCAAACTTCAATTTAACTCAAAAATGACAAAATTCAACTTCCACCAACAAAACTCAAATTCAAATAAAACAACATTTTACCTTCATAAGAGTAACAGTTAACAAAGGCATCCAATTTGCCCAAAATCTTACAAGCCTTATCAACAGCATGATGAAAAACCGATTCATCATCATTCTCGAAATCCAATTCAACCACATGCACAGAAACAGAACCAGTAACCGAATCCGTTATTTTTCGTGCAACACACTCTAAACTAGTTGCGTTTCCCATCAAAACCAATCTGAATAAAAAAATGAACAAATAATTGAATTGAAGAATAAATAAATAAAAAATTGAGAAATTGAGTTACGAAATTGACCTGCATCCTTGTTTGGCTAAATGGAAAGCAATGCCGTGGGAAATATCGTCGGCGTTAGAGGTAAGCAATACTCTCTTACTTGAATTCGCCATTTTTTGTTTCAGTTTCTTTCAACGCTTGTTGAATACTTAAACATTCAACGTTCGTTCAATTCATCGTGGAACACGTTCGTTTATGTATAATGTATATTCGTGAAAAGCGTTCTTGTTTGGATACAATAAAATTATTATTATTATTTTATTTGGTAAAGTTTGGGGAACATGCACAGTTCACACAGTTTAAAGGTGTAGGTTGGATTGGAAAGTGTGATTCAATTCAACGCAGCTTATATAGGTCAAGAAAGACTTGCATTAATTGTTTGGCTTTAAAAAAGGAAAATATTGAAAATTATTAAAACAAGAGATATCACAATAAAATACATTAAATATTATTTATATTAATCTCTAAATTATCATGATATTTTTAAATTAATTATTTGATATGGTTGATTGATGATTTCTTAAGGAATACCTTTAATCTTATACTATTATTCATGTTTGAATTGTGTGAGTTTATTATTATGGTGATTTAAAGATAAGAAATAGTTTTAAATTTTTTTTATCAAATTTTATATTTAATAAAATAAATAATATTAATTTTTTCATATATTTTTAAGAGTTTAATTAAAATACAGTGTAAAAGAATTTTACACTGTCAGTTAATCATAATTATTGGATGTTCAGAAGAGTTTGACTTTTATTTTAATTACTTATGAAGTAAGGCAAACAGATGATGGTGATAAATCGATGATGTAAAACTTTTTACACTAATAGTACATAATAATTAATCTCAATATCTAAACCGTGAATCATATAAAAAAAATACTAAAAAGTTAATTATATGCCTTTTTTTCCTTCTAAATTTAGATTAGTTAAGTTTTTAAATTCGCTAAAGTTTAAATAAGGAAAACAATAATTATATTTTTAAAGTTCTAACATGTAATTGTGAATAAATTATATTCTTAAAATAGTGTAATTGTGAATAATTATATTCTTAAAATAGTTCACACAGTTCTTTGTTAAAAAATAATATTAAATCATTGTTATGGTATAATACATGTATTTGTTAATAATACATATTAAGATCTCATTCTCACCTAAAATAAAATTGGTGATGTGACCTCATTTTAGAATTTAGAAAAGAAAACGTTAATTTGATTTTTTATAGATAAAAGTAGGGCTGGAAATGAGTCGAGTCGAGTCGAACTCACCTCAGCTCAGCTCGACTCGTTAAAAATTGTTCGAATTCGAGTTCGAGTTCGAGTTCGACACGAACTTTTTTTAAGCTCAAACTCGACTCGTTATAAGTTCACGAACAGTTCGATTCGACTCGTTAGGTTCATCTCATTAGGTTCAGCTCACATGGTTCACGAACTTAAAAACTATTTTTTAAAATATATATATTTTTTAGTATATTTGACATTTTAAATAAATATATATTTTTTAAATAAAATATTAAAATAAAATAAAAGTTATCATATTGATATTTAACTTTATCTTCGAAATCTACTAATTCAAAACCTACACAACTTTCAAGAGATACATTTGAGAGTCTAACTCAAAAACTACTAAATTGAAGATTAAATTTGTCTAAGATTTGAAGTAAATATTTAAACCTAATCTTAAAGACAGTATAATTCTTTTCATATGTAATCGAGTTGACTCATGAACCTAACGAGTCGAACTATGTATAGTTCAAGTTCAGCTCATTTAGTTAACGAACTTAATTTTTCGCTCATACTCAACTCATTTGGTTCATGAACCTAGTTCAACGATTTAATTGTCGAGTCGAATTCCGAACTATCTTCGAGTTGGTTTGGTTCATTGTCAGCCCTAGATAAAAGTAATACGATAATTATTTTAAAAAAAATATTACAGCAAAATACATATACTAATATATCAATATTTATTTTTTGAAGGATAAATATGCTAGAAAACCTATTAATAAAATATATATTTGCATGAGTATAATGGACATTTCTTTGCTTATGATGAACTGCACAAGAGAGTTTTATGTCTTATGATATATAAAAAAGTGAGGTTCAATATTTGATCCAGGAACAGGAACCGTTGCAATTGCAAAGACTAAATATGGTGTTTATGAATTTGACCACGTGTCTTTTGGCTTTGACTTGATAATAAGGGTGAATGGAGTGAGTTATCCATCATAATAGAAAGTGTGGTTAACCTATGAAGGGCGACATTTGCCTCATGAATGCTGTGAGGATTCATGGACATGTCTTTTTAGATGACCTTCTTTAATAAGGCATTATATTTACTTCGTTAGTTGATTGTAGTCATCTGTGTGGTGGCCTTTTACTTTGTGGTACTTATACCATTTGTTGGACTCGTTTTTCATAACCTCTCACTTTGATGTTTGAGGAGGCAGGATAACATTTGTGTAGAGTAATTCATGCCAAATTTGCTCTCTCCTGGTATTGAGTGGCATGTAGTTATCTATTGGTTTCTCGTCATGTTTGAAGATCACCAGATCACTGACATATGATGTGTAATGGATAACATACGTGTTTTTTTTTTGCATCTTTGGCCTTCTTCTCCATGTTGCTTTCTTCTCCCTTTACGCGGTACTCAGCATGCACCATAGTCTCTATCAAAAGTTAGCGGGCTTCAAGGTGAGATACTCATTGAAATGCCTGATTTTCATTCAATTCTAGAAAGCTTCCACAAAAATTTCTTGGATGGGGTGGACCTCCTTGATTGTCTCCTCTTTGAACCTAACCAAATATTCTCTCAAGGATTCAGAGTATCCTTGGAGGAAATTGAACAAACGGGTTGTTCAATCCCTATTGTACTACCTCACGGAGAATTGGTGAATCAATTTCCTTGAGAGATCTTTGTAGTTGTTTGTCGAGAACCTAGGTAGGTTTATATATCATCTCAACGATGCCTCGTCAAACGTCCCGATAGAAGCTTACACTTAAGTAAGTGAATGGTGCCTATTATCCCGATTTGAATGTTGATGGCAGTGATGTGCTCTTGCAAGTCTTGTATGGAAAGTTACCGGTGACGACGTCTTGAAATTCTTTAGCACATATGCTTCCTAGATTTCATTAGAGAAGGGTTAGGGATCTAGAATTTTCGTACCCTCTAATGGATCTACCTCATGTAATTATTGTCAAATATGCAAAATATTGTCTTGAAGAGTTTCTTTGTAGCGACATAACTTTTTCGTAGCGGCTTGCATTTTCTACATGACTCTTTAGTCGCGATTGCTGCTACTAGAAGTGCCATGTCTCACCATTGTGGAATGGTTATTAGAGAAACAAATGTTTTAGATGAGAGTCTGGTCTGAATTAGTTTTTTTTGGGATTCACTGTGGACGTCGATTGTACTTCAAATGAGTACAATAGGGGTTACCATACTTGCGATGAGGTGCACAAGAGGGCTTTATGTGTTCTGGTATGTAAGAGTGAATGAGTTAATTAACTGTCTAGATATGGTATTTGTAGTCTCAGTTAATTAACTGTCTATACACACCTAAGTTTGACCTGACAAAAGGGTGAGTGAGTGAATCATCCCTTATAATAGAAAAGTGTGGTTAACCTATAATGAGACTTGGATTTCCTCTTAATTCGGCTACACACACCTAAATTTCCTAACACATGACTTGGCATGTTTCCCATTAGCTATGACTGAGGAGTATTGGGTCGAGCTAGATCATATGATCACCTTCTAACTCCACCTTTTGCACAAAAGTATCATTTGTGTTATGTAGTGTCTATAAAATTGATAAGTCGGGTTCTTTGAAGCTAAATCGAATTATTTCAATCCAAAACATATAATTATGAGAAAGACAATATGACAACTACTATATATCTATATATTCGTTCTCCTGCAAATGAAATACCTTTTAACAAATGTGATTCTTAAAAAAACTAGCAAAGAAAAGTATCATAATAATATCATATTTGTCTAAGAGTTAGAAAATCTTATTCATATATAAAATCTCTTATTTTAATTTTTTATATTAAATTTTTTTTTTTTAGTTAGGTTTATACTCCACAACATTTTGTTTTTTTTTAATTAAAAACTTTTAGTTTTAGAACAAAAAGATGTAAAAAATCATCCATTAATGTACATATTTTTTTATAAATTTTTTATTTATCTATGATGTTAAAAAAGATTACCCATCAATTGCAAGAGACAATTTTATAAACATTAAGTCGAAGTTTACATAAAATAAAATAAAATAAATTTTTTATTTAAAATCTCTTAAAGGTGAAGTATCACTAGTACACATTTTACTTATAATAATACTAATTTAATAGTGCATTTAAGTAAAGCGCTATTAAGAAGTTCATTGAGAGACTTATGATAGTACTTTATTGTTGGACGCTATTAAAAGATATGTTCTAGATTTTTGACAAAATAAAAAAATTATAGAGGATTTTAATAGCGCTTTTAGAATAAACATTATTGTAAACATTATTATTAATACCCTTTTGTTAACGTTTTTTATTAACCCTATTGTTAGCTACCAGTAGAAGTTGTTGCATGAAGACATGACAATAATGAGATTTTAAGTCAACTAATTTGAGATCATTTATTGACACAAGTTTCTTCATATTTGATGAGTATCCTTGGGGAATTTTGATACCCTACAAACAATCGAAAAAAATTTTTTAGACAGAGTGTGACATGTTATGGAGTAAATATGTTTTACTTCCTATATTTTTGGGGCTAACTCTTGTCGTATACCTATCACCATCATATCTTACGAGATTTCTTAGTATCTTTTGTTTTGCCTTTAACGTTTAGAAGTGTTCCAATCAAACTATCACATACATTTTTCTCCACATCCATCACATCAAGATAATGTCTTACATCGAGGCTAGAACAATATGGAAGATTAAAGAACACCGACCTTTTTTTTCAAATATTTTTCTCCATAATCCCTTTTCGTTTCTTTCCAAAGACATCATTGATGCATTGTTGTCTTTTATAAAATGCCTTCCCGATTAAGGGTTCAGGAGTGATACCAAACTCCTATTTTTCATTAAAAGTCTTCCACAATCTACGATATGGATGATTAGGTCTTAGAAATTTTCAATGCTCAAGGTAAACAGTCTTTTTTTCTCCATTTTTTAATTGGTGGAAGCATGTATCATCTTCACATATTGGACACGCTTTATGTCCTTTGACGTTGTACCTAGACAAATTACCATATGCAGGAAAGTCATTGATCGTACAAAATTCTTAAATCTTTAATCAATGATGTTGGAGTTCAATAATGAACCTCTATTAACAATGCACAAAAATTGAAGAAGATAAAAATGAGAGAATGTGGAGAGAGAGAGAGAGAGAGAGAGAGAGAGAGAGAGAGAGAGAGAGAGAGAGAGAGAGAGAGAGAGAGAGAGACGAGTTTTCTAACTAACTTTTTCAACAATGGAAGAACTGTTATATTCGGTATCTAACCAATGGTTTATATACTAACCAAGTCCAAGTGCACTAAATGCAACTGAAATTAAACTAAAACTAAACATAAATGAAGATTCAAATGAAATTCAAATGAACTTGTAAATGAATTACAACTAACATCACCCCTTAATTCATATTCAAGTTGAAAAATCCACAAAACGAATTTCATCCCTCAAATTAATGAAATGTTCAATTTTGATTGCATTGGTCAACACATTTGCAAGTTACTTCTGAGTGTTGACATGAACAACCACAAGTACTCCAATTCAAACCTGATTGTGCAGAAAATGGTACTTGGTATACATGTGCTTGCTTCTTTCATGCAACATTGGATTCTTAACAAGAATTATGGTTGATTTTTTGTCCATCATCAACTTGACGTGTTTGCTCACCTTGAACTTCAGTTCCTACAGCAAATTCAACATCTACCCGACAAGCTGACAAATCACCAGCTATGTATTCAACTTCACAAGTTAACAATGCAACCACTGGTTTCTTCTTGGAACACCATGAAATATGGACTCCCAAATAAATAAACATGTATCATGTAGTGCTTCTTCTATCTACTCTGTCCCCATAATATTCAGAGTCTGAGTAGCATATCAACTCAACAGCATGTAACACTCTAGATGAAACATAATTCCATGCCTCAAGGTTCCTTTTACATATCTCTGAATCCTGACTGCAGCTTGGTAATGTAACCATTTTGGTATACTCATAAAACTAATCACCATTCCAACTACATAATAGATGTCAGGCCTGGTATTACAGAGATATCTTAGAAAGCCAACCATTTGTTTGAAATTTATAGCATCTAAATCCTCACCATCAAAACCAGAGTCCAACTTATGAGTTGTCTTAGCAGGTCTGACTGCTGACTTACAATTCATCATCCCAAATCTCTTCAGCAACTCAAGTTCATACTTCAAATGGTGCGCAATAATTCCATTCTCAGAAGGCAAAATCTCCATCCCTAGAAAATATGTGACGACAATCTTCTCAAGTGATTGCTTTAATGAAAACAAACTACAAGAAGGTGTTTATGTCAAAAACAATGGATCAAGACTCATATCAATTATCAAGAACAAGTGCAATAAAGTCCAATTTTTAAGTGATAAAGTTCAAGTCTTGGAATGCACTTAATGGATTGATCATGATACTATAAGGTACAAGTCTACAACCTTACTATGTTAAATATAAGTGCTCAAAATATTCATGCATAATCATGTCATAATGCATTAAAGCTTTTATTGCATCAAAAAAATTGGCCAAAATACAATTTTTCTAAGTATTTTTTATTCTGCCTACTCATGTAACCGATTACCTAAATTCATGTAACCGGGTACATGTGCATGATTTTTTATTCTGTGGCTTTTTCCAAAGGATGTATGCGATTACCTAAAAATCTATAACCGGGTACATGTGCATGATTTTTAAAATTTTTAAGGCACTACTTCAGGTGTAACTGATTACACCATTTATGGTAATCGGTTACCACTAAAGCAGTGGCAGTGGTTTAGGAATTTTTTTTAATGGAAATGAAATTTTAAAATGTATTTTGAACCATGGCATATGTTCATGTATTTGTACTCATTTAGAGAGGTGTTAAAGCTATATATATATATATATATATATATATATATATATATATATATATATATATATATATATATATATATATATATATATATATATATATATATATATATATATATATATATATATATATATATATATATATATATATATATATATATATATATATATATATATATATATATATATATATATATATATATATATATATATATATATATATATATATATATATATATATATATATATATATATATATATATATATATATATATATATATATATATATATACATATATACCTTAACTTTCAGACTTTCAAAGACACCTCTTTCATTTACAATTCAAAATCATATTCTTTCATCTTAAAAAAAAAATCAAGTGTTCTTGAAAGAATTTTTTGTTGAAACTTCTGCACTTAATTTTCATTGCAAATTCATAAATTTTAACCACATACATCATTAAGAACTTGTGTTACATAAATAAAATTGTTTTCTTGAAGGAGAATATCAATCCAAGTGATTGATACATTGTATGCAACTTTAAAAACTCTTGTAAAAATTCAGAATATTGTTGAATTTCTTGTTGTCCAGGATTGTTTGAAAAAAGAGAGTGATTAAGGGAAGATTGTTCTCTTATTTCACTCAGTGTAAATCATAAGGGGATGTCCTTATTGATTTGTTAGGATCTTGTGTATAGTGGCTAGGATAACTTGTACAAAGTCCAAATAAGATAGTAAAATCTCTTACATGTTGTAAGGGGACTAGATGTACTCTCGGATTGTGAGAGGAACTAGTATAATCCCTCCGTGTTCTTTATTTTTCTGCACTTTATCGCTTTAAACACTTAGCAACCAACCGGAAAAATTATAACACATAAGTCTAAGACCGAAAAAACTTCAAAGTACCTAATTCACCCCCTTTTAGGTGTAAACTCTACTTACAAATGGCATCAGAGCATGTTATATGTAGCCTGTTCCTACAAATCCAGTATGGATTTTGCAAGTGCAAATATGGTTTTCAAAAATGGTGGTAGTAGCAACAAAATCTCACTATTTTCCGGTGAATATTTTGATTTATGGAAAATTCGCACATAAGCTCATTTAGAAGCGCAAGGAGAAGGAATATGGGAAACCGTCGAAAATGGTCCACACGAACCTACAAGTGTCGTTAATGGTGTTGATACACCAAAGTTTCAAAGCTCTTGCAATGAAGATGATAAGAAAAAAGTTCTAAATGAAAAGAAAGCAATCAATATACTTCAAAGTTCACTTAGCATGGTTGAATTCTTTTGTATCTCTCAATGTACATCGACAAAGAAAATTTGGGATACATTGGTGGAAACTCATGAAGGAACCGCTGAAGTATAGAGATTGAGATTAAATACTTTAAATCAAGAGTACGATATGTTCATAATGCAGCCCTGACAATCTATCGTCATGTTGCAAAAGAGATTTGTACACTTGACAAATCACTTGATTTCTTTCAGTAAGACTTTTACTAACAACGATCTTAATCTTAAAGTGCTTAGATCTTTAACCAGGGAATGACAACCAAAAGTGACAGCAATATTGGAAAAGAAAAGTATTTCTACCATGACATCCGCATCATTGTTCGAAATACCCCAAGAACATGAACTTGAACTTGGAAGACTTGAAAAGCATGAAATTCAAGAGAAGAAATCCAAAGGCATTGTTTTGAAAGTCAATTCAAATGAAGAACAAGATAACGATGCTCTAGAAGAAGATGAAAATTTTATGCTTCTTATGAAAAGACTTGTTAAATTCTTGGTAAAAATGATAAATTCTTTAATTATGGAAAAAGAAAGAAATCTTTTAGGAAAAAGGGGGCTTCCACTTCAACACAAGATGTCATATGTCATGAATGTGGTAAGTAAGGCCATATTGATGAGTCATCATGAGGGAGAAACATACGCATTGGGTCAAACACTCACCTAAAGGTCAAAGACTCACCCAAACAAGTGAGAGAGACACCACATACTCACCTAAAACCTTAAGGTGATATATGTATGGGTCCTCTTACTTATAAAGTGCTTAACTTCCACTTTTCTAAGCAATGTGAGACTTAGAACTCACACTTGTTTCTCCACACAACTCACACTTATTTCCCAACAATCTCCTTCTCAAGTGTGAATCCATCCACTATGCTCCCCCTTAAGCGGAAGATCTTTCATCCACATACTTGTACCGCCATTAAGAGACACATTTATCTCGTCATGGGAACTTCAACGGAACACGCCGCCTGACCACCATGCCAGGAAGACTTTCAACACAAGGAGCTGGTCCCTTACTCGAACCACGACTATGATACCACTGATGGATCATCATGAGGGAGAAACATACACATTGGATCAAACACTCACCTAAAGGTCAAAGACTCACCCAAACAAGTGAGAAAGACACCACATATTCACCCAAAACCTTAAGGTGATAGGTGTATGAGTCCTCTTATTTATAAAGTATTTAACCTCCACTTTTATAAGCAATGTGGGACTTAGAATTAACACTTGTTTCTCCACACAACTCACACTTATTTCCCAACACATATAAAGACAGATTATCTGAAACTCTCCAAGAAAGGTGGCTTCAAAAATAAAAAAGATAAGAAGAATAAAAGAGCCTACATTGCATGGGGAGATAATTAGATAAGTTCTTCATCTGATTCAGATAACGACGAATGTACAAATCTAGTATTAATGGCTTCACACCATTCCGATGATAAAGATGAAGAGGTTAGTAATGAATTTTAAATTTATGATAATGATGCACAAGGTGCTATATATGAACTTCTTAATGAATGCAAAATTCTGTACAAAACCGTGTCAAACCAAAATAAACAAATTTCATCTTTAAAAGAAAAAATTGACACGATGGAAAAAGATTTTGAAGTTGAAAAATAAAAAGTTATTAGTGAACAAAAATAAAATTTTGTATGCAAAGAATATGAATCACTTTATTTCCAAATTGTCCAATTAAAAAAAGTTATTGAAAGATATGAAAAAGGGAAAATTGGATTGTAGGGTGTTCTTAGTCAACAAAGATATTCCAATGATAAAAGTGATCTTGGTTATTCAAAATTTAGTAAACTAAGTTCGAGCCAAACTATCTTAGTTAAGGCTAGTGACCAATCCATCAAAGAGAAAGTAAACAATGCCAAAGTTGTTCATCTTTATCCTAAAAGGAAAATATTTTTTAAAAAGAAATCTTATGTTCCTAGATATAGAAATAACTTTGTTCTTACTTGCTTTTATTGTGGTATAATTGCTCACACACCTAATGCTTGTTTTGTTAGAAACTTCAGTGTGGCTAGTGTCATACCCAAAAATTTGCCCTACTTTTTTTCAATTTATCTGGCTTATGGTTCAGAATCATCTACATACACGACCATCAATTTATCTGGCTTATGGTTCAAAATCATCTAGAAATAATTGTATTTTTAATAATGAAGTCACTGAGGTCGATAGTATTGTCTTCGACATAAAACTTTATTCGTGGAATTGGTTGATTCTAGGTAGGAAGGGGAACAAGTCGTGTTGCTTGTATGATTGGTTTAAATTTCCCTTTGATTTCTTGTAATTGGTTCTTGGTTTTGAGATTTCCTTAATCTCTTTTAATATGATCTGCTTATCAAAAAAAAATCATCCAATTAGGTCATGCATTTAACATACCATTCACCATATTTTGCATAACACAATCATTAGGTCAAGGTTCGATAATAATGAATGTAATCGGTTTAAGCGGTTTTTTGAGACAAGTATTATTTGGTGAATATTAGAGTTTGTTTGTCATATCACTTGTAGGGGGAAACATCTCTTTATTTGACATTCATGGGTGTCAGAGGGATTGGAATGTTGGTCATTTGATTCTACTGCTTGAATTTAAGGAAAAATTCATTCATTCATTGAAATTTATGGTACAATACTTATCACTTGAGATACAATTTGAAAGAATAGATTACAAGGAAAGAAAAAAAATCATCAATTAGATAAAGTTGACTTTTTTGTCAAACATTTGACTTTTTGGTCAACAGTTGACTTTTGGTCAACTTTTGACCATCGACTCGATTTTGACTCCCGAATTTTCCTAGACCTAACATATAAGGATTTGATCAAGAGAATCATAATTCTTCATCAAAAATCAAGAATTTAATGGTTATGTTACATGTTACATGAGCAAGTTTCCAATAATTTTCATCTTCCATGAAGCTTCATTTCCATGACTTTATCTTCGCTTTCTGATGTCGCCTTGAGCCCATTCTTCCACCCCAATGCTTAATTTTATGCAAGGAAGAAGATACATCAAATTAATCATCAATATCATGGATTGAAATCATCCAAATTTCATCAAAAAGTCATGAGAACAATTCTGCACTTAGGAAAAATTCTGCATCATAACCTTTGTTTTTTCAACACCAACTTTGTTTCAAGCCATTTCATGCACAAAATATCCGATTTTCGATCCTTAAATTTACACCATTCAAAAGTGATTATTCCCAACAACAAATCAATTCCCAAAAGCACTTAAGTGCATAGTTTGATTCATCAAAAATGACATGGAAAAAGTGACAAAAATTCAAAGTAAAATCAAAGTAAATTCAAGTTATTTTCAAGTTCTAACCAAATGACCATTCACATTATCCCTAAACTCTATACTTATGCTAAACTCAAAGATGTCTTTCTTCTAACTACCCTTAACTACCTATTTTAACACAAACTCATGCATTTACTCATTTGCCCTTAAAACAAAATCAAATCAACTTTTCACCAAACCTCAACCATTGATAACAATTAATCTAACGGCTAAGATTAGTGATCCATAACTAACATTTAGATCAATTCTTACCGTTGATAAAGTAATGACTTGGATCACAATCCAATGAACCATAATGAACCAAAAAATCTATATAAACATGTTCTTTTCCCACTTAAAAGGGGGTTAACCACTTTGAACCATTTTCACCATTCAACAACCATCAACCATTGTCTCCCATTTTGCTTCTAACCAATTTCAACACTTTTTCACCATTTTCATCACCTTCACCAAAATTCATCTTCATCACCATGTAGGATTTCACATTGAAATCCTAAACTTGGTGGAATTTAGCCACAATCAATTTCAACATTCAAGTCAATTTCTACTATCATCATTCAAGTGAATTTAAGGATATTCAACATTCAATTTTCATCATATTCAACATTCAAGAACCATCAAATTCAAGCATATTCATCCATTTGCACCAATTCAAGATTCAAGAATTCATCACTTTTCTATCATCTTCTAATCATCAATATTCATCTCATCATCAAGCAATGGATTATTGAAAGCATAATAAAAGGACCACCTCTTGAATTTTTTCAAATTTCGCTTCTTTTCGATAAAATTTCAACATGCAATGGAGCAAATCTCGGCTTCGTTGATAGACCTTGAACTTTCACCATTTCCATGCCATTACCATGAATCTTCTTGTGTGATTGACCTTGTTAATTGCACGTGGTAGAGACTTTACATTATGATATTGTTTTGAGATTAATTTGATCACAAAAAGTAGTTTAATTATTAAAGAATTTACCATTTAAGTAGCATAAAGATTAACATGGCATAATTTCTAACATAGTTTAGCATAAACATTGAACTAGGCATTAAAATAATCACTTATTTGAGCCAAAATACCAACTTTGACATAGTTCCCTCCTTGAGTTTCCAAATATAAGTTTCATCCCACTAATTCCTACCCAAAAGTAAATTTCGCAGACTTATATTTAGATACTGCTTCATAACAGTTCTTATTGCTTCAAATTTTTTTTTAAAAAGGAAAAACTTTATGAATCCTTGACCACCAAAAGCTCCATGATGATGAATCCTCTCCTCATGATGGAAGCAATGAGCAGTGCCCTATCCAACTTATATTTTAAGGATCTGGTTTGATACTTGCCAGAATGAAAACCGAAATCATTTCTTTGACTTCTTCTTCACATATTTGATACGTGAAACATCACTATGCATGTTACATTAATGTTGTTGTTGTTGTTATTGTTGTTGTTGAGACCTTAAACCCTAGAGGTGTAATCTTGTTGTTGTTGTTGTAATAAGTACGTAATAGGTTTATTGTTGATGTTGATGTAGTCTTGTTGAGATTGAGATTTTTTTTTAATTGTTGTTTAATGATGTTCTTGTTTAGACTGAGATTGAATGTTAATGTTATTGTTGTTTTTGTTGTTGTTATTTATTGGCTTTTTTAAGTTTTTGATGTTGTTGTGTTTAGTTGTTCTACTTAGCAAAATTTTGAAAGTTATATGTTGTTGTTCAGTTGTTGTTTGAATTTGATATTGAGATTGAGATATTATTTTTGTCATCTTGTTTCGTCGAACATAATAAAAGGATATTAGAGTGACAAAAAATACAATTGAGTTTATTATACTTATGTCAATTATTTGTTTCACTAACCCTTATTTGAACATATAACATATTAAATTGATTTGAAAATAATAATATGAAAAATTATGTTTTATTTTGTTGTAAATGTGCCTTAAAAGCCTTTGTTGATGAAGAGAAAGAAAACATATTTTGGAGATTACATTTACCGCAAAAATCAGAAGTTTTAGAAAGTCGTAAAAAAAATCGGCCGATGAATAGTGTCATCAGTACGGGTGAATAGTGGTATTTATATGGTGAATAGTGTTGTTCGTATGGTGAATAGTGTTTTTTGAGTTTTCGGGCTTTTTTTGATTCGGTCCATGGATCCATGTAATTTTGGACTTTGTTTGTTGGGTATTTGCTATTATAAATATGTATCTCTTATATGTTTGGTGTGTGACAATCTTAGAGTTTTCACCAACAAAGGAGACCAAGGGTTTAAAGGCATAACATAAGATTTTAGCTATGCACAAAGAAAACCTAGGATTACACCTTGGGTTTGAGTGATTCATATATTGAGAGTTGGAGAGGTAGGGAAACACTTGGGTAGAAAATAGGGTTGTTCTTGGGCGCTT
This sequence comes from Lathyrus sativus, assembly GCA_963859935.3. Lineage (NCBI taxonomy): Eukaryota > Viridiplantae > Streptophyta > Magnoliopsida > Fabales > Fabaceae > Lathyrus > Lathyrus sativus. The sequence continues at coordinate 27,846,294 of OZ012740.1, read as the reverse complement.
TCAGGGCTGTTCTTGGGAACCTGAAAGCGAAGACTATTTTCTTGTAACTCATCTGTAATCTCTTTTAACAACTTTTTGAGTATAGTGAATTGGAGAGCTGCTCTTTCCCCCAGAGTAGATCGTTTGATCGAACTGGGTAAATAAACCTTCAGTTTTTTCTTGCCTTATTCTGTTATATTATCTGTGTATGGATTATTATTGCTGAAGACCATTTATTTTGGTTTCTATTATTCTTTGCCTCACAAATTGATATTGAATTTTGTCTTATTTCACAACAAGTGGTGCGGTGAGCGTGGAGCAAAGAGATATTGTTGACAAGTGAGCACCATGGTCAGTAGACGGTAGATCGAGAAATTTTCCGGTAACAACGACTTCGGGTGTGGAAAATTAAGATGAAAGCAATTTTAATTCAATAGAAGTGTATCGATGCTTTGAAGAGTGAAGCATTGATGCCTGCAGGGCTTACACAAGTACAAAAGACCGAGATGGTGGATAAGGTCAGGAGTGCCATTATCTTGTGACTCGGGGATAAAGTTCTAAGAAAAGTCGTTAGGGAGCAAACTGCTGTTGCTATGTGGGAAAAACTTGAATCATTGTATATGACAAAGTCTTTGGCTCACAGGTTGTATCTAAAACAACAACTTTATTCATTCCAAATGGTAGAGAACAAATCCATAGTTGAGCAGCTCATATAATTTCACAAGATTATCGATGATCTTGAGAATATTGAAGTGAAGATTGATAATGAAGACAAGGCTTTGCTCTTGTTGAGTTCATTATCCATATCCTTTGAGCACTTTAAGGATGCCCTTATTTATGGTAAGGAAGGTACTATTACTTTGGATGAAGTCCAGATGGTGGTGAAATCCAAAGAATTTTTAAAGTCGAAATATTTGAATATTGAAGATAGTGATGAAGGCTTAAATGTGTCAATAAGAGGAGGTGAGCGTAAATTCAAAGGTAAAATGTTTTAATTGACAGAAAATCGGTCACTTTAAAAGGGATTTTCCTGAAAGAAATATCAATGTAGATTCGATTCAAGCTATAGTTGTATTGGGTGAGGAAAGTTATGAGGATGCCGAAGAACTAGTAGTATCAAGTTTGAAAACTAAAGATAGTTGAGTCATTGACTCAGGTTGCTCTTATCACATGCGTCAAAGAATATAATACTTTGAAACTTTGAAGATGGGGCAAGGTGGAGTAGTTCACCTTGGTAATAATAAGGCATGCAAGGTTCATGGTATTGATACGGTCAGATTTAAAATGTTTAATGGTCATGAACTTCTTATTCAGAATGTGAGGTATGTTCCAGAACTCAAGCGAAATTTATTATTTATAACTATGTTTGGTGATCTAGGCTATTGTACTAGAGTTGAACGTGGAGTGTAGAAGAATTCGGGTGATGAATTGGTTATTGCTAAAGGGTCTAAAATATAAGGTCTATATATTTTAGAAAGTTCAAATGTTATTATTCATTCATCGTTAACTGGTGGAGGCTTTCATGACAAGGAAGAATTATGGGATTTGAGTTTAAGGCGTTATGAATGTTTTGAGAAAGTTTCAGGGGAGTACAATGAATTTTGCAGAAATCAAAGGATACAAATGCATGTTACCGCTGAGTTGTTATTGAGTTTATGGGGAAGAACTAAGGTTAAAACAACTTACTTGGTTAGTATAGAATTTCAGAAGAAGAATAATGAAAACCAAGGGAGAAACCTGGGAGAAACTATAACGGAGAAAACGCAGTTTGAGGTGGAGTTTCCTACTATAGATGCTAGCAGTAGTGAAAGAACGGTTACAGAGATCTCTGATTATCATTTGACTCATGATAAGGTAAGGAGAGTTATTGTATCATATCAAAGGGACAATTATATTAGCCTTGGATATTATGTTTTTAATGTGGCTGAAGGACTGCAAAATAAAAGAAGAAAAACCTTCAGGGAGGCATTTGAAAACAGGTGGAGTCAAAGGTGGTTGAAAAGTCATACTTGTAGGCTTGTTAGATTACCTAGGCAGAAAAGGGTAATTGGGAACAAGTGGATGCAAGTTGCGAGATCAAGATTCAAGGGTTGCTTGAATTTGATCAAAGTTATTGATTAACGTTTCAACTTCGTAGAGAGCAACAATGTTGTTGATTGCTAAATTGGTATCAACACGGTTTAAAGTCAAGGTGGAGATTGTTGTAAATGTGCCTTAAAAACCTTTGTTGATGAAGAGAAAGAAAACATATTTTGGAGATTGTATTTACCGGAAAAATAAGAAGTTTTAGAAAGTCAGGAAAAAAATCGGTCGGTGAATAGTGTCGTCCGTACGGGTGAATAGTGCTATCCGTACGGTGAATAATATTGTCGTATGGTAAATAGTGTTTTTGAGTTTTTGGGCTTTTTTCGATTCGGTCCATGGATCCATGTGATTTTGCGTTTTGTTTGTTGGGTATTTGCTATTATAAATATGTATCTCTTATATGTTTGGTGTGTGACAATCTTAGAGTTTTCACCAACAATGGAGACCAAGGGTTTAAAGGTATAGCATAGGATTTCAGCTATGCACAAAGAAAACCTTGAATTACACATTGGTTTTGAGTGATTCATATATTGAAAGTTGGAGAGGTAGGGAAACACTTGGGTATAAAATAAGGTTGTTCTTGGGCGCCTTCAGGGTTGTTCTTGGAAACCTGAAAGCGAAGACTATTTTCTTGTAACTCATCTGTAATCTCTTATAACAACTTTCTGAGTATAGAGCAGCTCTCTTCCCCAGAGTAGATCGTTTGATCGAATTGGGTAAATAAACCTTCGGTTTTTTCTTGCCTTATTCTGTTATATTATCTGTGTACGGATTATTATTGTTGAAGACCATTTATTTTGGTTGCTATTGTTCTTTGCCTCACAAATTGATATTGAATTTTGTCGTATTTCACAACAATATTCACAACATATTTGAAAAACATTATACATTAATCAATATTTTTCGAGCACTCTATAACTAATTATTCTACTCCTGTTCTTTAATGGTTAAAATTTCTCTCAATACTTCTAGTTTTCATTCAACTTTCTTTTATACTTATTCGTTTTATCAAATTTTATGCTTTGAAGAATGAATTAGTAGAGAAGGAAGTGTTGAATGATGAACTTGAAACATTAAATAGAATTCTATCCGTTAAAGAACGATAGATGAATAATGTCTTACAAGATGCTAAAAAACATTGATTAGTGTAAGTTGTTCTTCAAATATAACATAATTTTTCATATAATTATTTTCGTAAACCAATTTAAAAGATTATATAATCAGTTAAGGTTTGATGAAATAAAAAATCCACATTAGATATAATAAACTTGATTGTATATTACTTGTCGATTAAATTACAAAACCAATAGAAAATGTGATTTAAGTCATTTCTACCAATGGTTTTGTTCATTTCTCTCTTCATAATAATACTTTCAACAATGAAACTGACAATTAAAAAAAATTCACAAAAGACATTTTAAAAGGAATTGAATGAGTGTTTTACATGTAAATTATATTACAAACTCGTAAAAAACCGTTGTCAAACAACTATATTTAGACTATAGAAACTTATATGTTGGAAGCTATTAATTATAAGCAAACAATGTAATCATGTTAAAGTTTGACATGGCTAATTTTAAAGTGTTTAAAATTTTTTAGTGTAATTACACTGTCAAATATTATAATTATTTTTTTAGTGGTTAAAATAAAAATAATATTTTTTTAAATAGATCAACCGTTATAATTAACTAAGACCATAAAAAATCTTTACATGATATATATCAATTAAATTTCTTAATTATTTAATAATTAAGACTCATTATATCTGATCTCATCCGATAATGAGATTTATTGATCCGTTGATAAAATTTAATAAGTTTACTTTTCATCAAATAAATATAAATGCTATTTCAAAATTAAATTAACACATTTATTCGAAACGATAAAAACTAATAAAAATTCTCATACACAATGTTGAATTTTATATCAACATCCAACTTATATCAATTTTTATTTAATATAGATTTGTTAAGAGTAAGACTTTAAAAAAATTGCTAAATCAAATTAAATTGCTGAACCGAATCAAAGTTAGAAGATTTTACTCTATACCCCTGTAATTATATTCATACTCCTGCAATTTTTAAAAAATATTCATTTTATTCTTATATATTTTAATATTTTATTATTATTTTTTTTTCATTTTTTACCGTATTAGATTTTTTAGACTTTCGAGAAATTCACTACACGACTTATCGGAACACTTTGAAAATGACTTCCGGTACACTTTTTTTCTCAAACCGGAAGACTTTGGCCAAGAGTTCCAGTTCACATAAATTATGTACCGGAAGATTTTTTGAAAGACTTCCGGTTTGAAAATTTTTGTGGGTGTTCACCGGAAGACTTGTAAAAAGAGTTCCGGTACTTGTAAAAAGTGTACCGGAACACTTTTTACAAGTCTTCCTGTTTGTTTTTTTTGGCTACCGGAACTCTTTCTTTGAGTCTTCCGGTTTGAATTGTCCAATTTTTTTTTATAAATTTTTTTTTGAATTTTTTTTATGTAGTTTCAGAAGTTCCTTTACAAATATGCGGTAAAGATCAGATATGCGTAGATACGTCTGATGTTTTTTCAACTACTCAAAGATTTGGTACACGAGAAGAGATAATAAGATGGATTAAAGAGATCAGAATCTGAAATAAAGTTACGGTTATCATCACTCGTTCAGATATTAAAACAAGCAAGAGAGGAAGAAGTAACAAATTAATATTTGGATGTGATAAAGGAGGAAAACACAAAGATATTGACAGTGGAACCCAGAGTGCGACGAAAAAATGTGGATGTCGATTTAAAATCAGATCAATTCCAGCTACTGATGGATCTGGATGGAAGATTGATGTAAAATATGGAGTTCATAACCATGATTTATCTGATAGATTATAAGGTCACACATTTGTCAGTAGGTTGACAGCGGATCAGAATCAACATGTTATTGATTTGACAAAGAGAAAGGTTTCACCTAGACATATATTGCTTTCATTGCAAGAGTAAGATCCAGATAATGTCACTCAGATCACGCAAATATACAAACAGAAGAGTATGATAGAAAAAAATATAAGAGGTCCTATAAGTGAGATACAACATTTGTTTAAGCTTATTGAGGAAGCAAGTTATGTTTATTGGAGTAGAAAAAGAGATGACTCTGAAGTTATTAGAGATATCTTTTGGGCTCATCCAGATTCAGTTAAGTTGTTGAATATTTTTCCTATTGTGCTAGTTATGGACAACACTTACAAGACAAACAAATATAGGCAACCTCTGTTTGAAATTGTTGGCATGACATCAACCGAGTTGACTTTTGCTGTCACATTTGCCTATATTGAGTCTGAGCAAACTGAGACTTTTTGTTGGGTGCTAGATAAGCTTAAACAATTGTTTGTGAAGAAAGAGTTGTGTCCACAAGTGATTTTGACAGATAGAGATCTTGCTTTGATGAAAGTCATTGAAATTGTGTTTCCAAGGTCGATCAATATGCTATTTCGATTTCATATTAACAAGAACGTTGGTGCAAAACGGAAACAATATGTGGCTAGTAACATGCAAAAGAAAATTGATGAATTATGGACGGATGTTGTATGGGCTAGTGATGAGGTTGAGTATGATCAAAGGTTGAACCAACTTGAGCAGGCGTGTGTTGATTGTAATGAATTTATTGATTATATGAAAGACACATGGTTGATACCACATAGACAAAGATTTGTTGGAGCATGGATTAATCGAGTGTTACATTTGGGTAACACCACGACTAATCGATATGTATTTATTTTTAGTATTTCTAAATTGTATATTTTTTTTTTGAATTTTTTAAAAATATTTTAAATATGTATTAATTTTAGGGTTGAGTCTGCTCATTGGAAGTTAAAGCAAATGTTGGGGAACAGTATTGGTGACATGGTCAAATGTTGGGAGGCTATGAATGACAACTTAAAGTTACAATTGAGTAATATTAGAACTTCTTTTCAAAAGAGTTTTTATGAAGTTGAGCACGCCCACGTAAGTCCATTTTACAATAATTTACGTGGTTCAATGTCTCAAGATGCATTGAGATGCATTGCTGATGAGTTAAAACGAGTTGATTATGTTGGAACTAACAAGGAAATATGTCGTTGTACTCTTAGAAAAACCTACGGATTACCTTGTGCTTGTGAGTTGACATGATATAGAATTGATGGTTTACCGATACCAATAGATGTTGTACATGTTCATTGGAGAAAACTAAGTATGGAAGTTAAGTTGGACGAAGACGTAGATGATGGATCAGAGGTGGATATGAGTAGTGCAATAGATGAGTTATGAAAAAGGTTTAAGTCACTGGATGTTATTGGGAAAAGGGCATTAAAAATTAGGGTTTTTGAACTTGCCTTCCCACAATGACTTCTATGTGTCCACCACCTAAGAAAATAAAAACTAAAGGGGGATAACCACCACGCTGCTTACAACTGAACATGGAAGCATCTCCGAGATATCTATAAAGAGTAACCAACGCAACTGCTCCCCAACTGTATCCTGGTAAGACATCCAAGTCTATAAATAGTGAGAGGTATCGTGCCTCGACAAGCGTAAACGTATTGTCCGCAAAAATAGTGGAACCCACTAACATCAGCAAATAAGCTCTAGTGGCATAATCCCATCGAGATGTAGCTCTGTGCTCTACGAACCGATCATATAACCACTCCAGCTTATAGTAGGAACCCCTGCACTCACGGACTTGTTGTTGTGCTACTCTCCGTGACACTCCTAAATAATCAACAGCCCACTCAACAGCAAGCACTGATATCTTGAGGGCTCCAGAATACTCCCATGATGGGCAAGTGAAGTAGATAAGATACATCATCTAGAGTAATCGTCATCTCACCAAACGACATGTGAAATGAAGATGTCTCTAGATGCCATCTCTATGCAAATGCGGAAACTAGGTTCATGTTTATCTTTGTTAAACTCGTTCTCTAGAGTGAAGCTAGACCAGACCTAGATATCCAGCCTTTCATCTCTCTGGGTAGCTGTAGTGGAACCCTCTGAATCAACTTCAATCCATGTCCCGCTACCTTTAACTCTTTCTTCGACCCTCTCTCCTGAAAACAATTAAAAGTAAATATATTATAAAATTCAATATTAAAAATTCGAATTCTATTCAATATTAAATATTTTTCGTTTACTTACCTCACCGAACCATATACGTCTAGCAACATGATTTTCGTACTTAACTAACAAAGATGTATCATACGGTCCTCTTGGATATCCAACAGGCTCGAATGCTGATGCTGATGCAGATGCATCAAAATGCTCTTCTTCAGCCATTCTCGACGACTCGCCCCGTCCTAGTCCACGAGGGATCCTACCATCTCTGCCTCGTGTGCGCACCAATGACAAAATAAATAAATAAATAAATAAAATTAAAAATTTTAAAAACAATAATAAATAAATATAATTAAAAATTAAAAATTAAAAAAAGAATAATAAATAAATATATTAAAAATTAAAAATAAAAAATATAATAAAATATTAAAAAAATTAAAAATAAATAAAAAATGAACCGGAAGACTTGAACTAAGACTTCCAGTGAACAAAACGTGAAACGTGTGTTCCAGAAGACTTAATCCAAGACTTCCGGTGAACAAAATCAAAAAATTATGAACTGGAAGACATGCATTAAGTCTTCCGGTGAAGGAACCAAGAAAAACTACAAACCGGAAGACATAAATAAAGTCTTTCGGTGAACAACACGAAAAATGAACAAAGCGGAAGACTTACTTGTGGAGTTCCGGTATGTGTTGGTGAAAAAATGTGTTTCGGATGACTTGTTGGAAGAGTTCCGGTTTAAAGGTAAAAGTTGAGTTCTCCGGAAGTCTTGAAATGGAAATGAAGTGAAAATGAAAATTTTCTAAAATTATACTATTTAAGGAAGGGTATTTTGGTCCAATATTTTTTGGTCCAATATCTTTCCAAAGTTAAAATATTTGAGCAATTATATTTCATTAGTAAACGAAACTATATTACATAAACAGTTTTGAAACTGAATTAAATGATAAATAAACCGAACCGAAATTAAAAATAAAAAATATTAAAAACAAATTAAAAATCTTTAAAAAAAAAAAAACATTCGATCCATCAACGAATTGTTGGATTTAGTTAGGACTTAGAGACAAAGATTGCTTGATTGGAATGACTTTCTAAGATGTGACAGACCTTCTCCATCATAACAAGGAAAGATATTATTCCAACATCTTAAACTAAAATTAACATTTTCCTATTTACTTTTGTTTCAGTCATGAGATATATTCCACCAAGAACTCCCCCAAATACAACACCAAAACCATGGAGAAAACATCTCTTACATCTTTGGCTTCAATACCTAATGCAATTTCATTGCTTCTTGCTTTAACTATTTTCCAAGGTAACCTTATCTACCTTCTTAAATTTTCATCATTTGATTAATCACACTAGTCTTTTCATCAACTTGATGCAACTCTAGAAAAAAAAAATGTAAAACAAAATGTATCCTTACTTGATTGAGAGCTTTCACTAATGAATTTGGCCACAAAACAACCTCCCACTTTGTAACACTGCTTGTTCAAATGAGCATCTCAGCCAGAAGCATCACACATTGATCTGCAACTATGATTGGAATACTCATTTGAGCAAGAAACATTACAAAGAGAAATAAAAAACTTGCTATGTGGAAATTTTGGGTTATAAGGTTGGTCCTATTGAGAGGAATTAATATCTCAAGAATATATATAATGCTATTAAAAGTGGTTGAGAAGACATTGTTTGTTGAGATTTGACAGTCAGCTTCAAAGTGTTTAAAATAGAAAGGAATGGCAGCTAAGACTCATAGGAATGGCAGCTAAGAAGAAGAAGGTTCATATGCCAACAACTCAAACACCAAACATAGTCTATAGTTGAAATATTTGAAACATATATTAAAATAGTTTCTACTTTTAGTTTTTGTAAAATTAATTCAGAACAAGACAGAAAATATACAGCCTAACATTGTGGTTAAACTAATTTTATTGATTAATTTTAATTATTTTAAAATAAATAAAAGTCATAGTATAAAAACTATATCACTAAACGTTTGAATGTAGCTTCTTTTATATATTTTAATTTAAAAATAAAAAAGAGATTGAAATTGTTTTTTGTTCCTTTATGAATTGTTTGAATTCTATTTTTTGTTAAAATCAAGTTTGGGGTTGAAATTGCTTTATGTGTATATGTAACTTAAATATCTATCAAAATCAATTTTATGGTTCAAAAGTTATTTTAACTTATAATTTTATGGTTCAAAAGTTATTTTAACTTATTTTAACTTATATAGTGTATGAAATGGTTGGTGATTTTTTTCCAAAATTATTAAACATTTTGATGATGGATTCTAAATATGGTGGTGTTGATCTCCGATCTAGTGGCAATAGGATGAATATGTAAAGTTAGAACTTCAACGTTCAAATCAGTTTTAGATTTTAAGATGAGCGAAGTGAAATTATGAAATTAAAAGTGTGTATCTTAAGTCTCTTGTGTGTTGATTATAAATGTTGGATAATTTTGATTGGGTTTCGTCTGGTTGACTTGGATATTTGGATCCTCTACATTAGACATTTGGCCGGCTCAAAATAGTTGTCCAAAGACTTGCCGAATATTTTATCAGTCGCAAGTTTTTCAAAGTTATGGATGACGTTTCATTATCAAATCCAACCACAAGGAGAAATGGGTAGGTAATGAAACAGTTATAGAAGTAATGGAGAACGCACACATTGAATTTCTTTTTTTCATCATTGAGATGTTTCGGCGATTTTTCACACACGTGACTTTAGGCTCGCGGGTTAGGACATACGGGTGCATTTGAGTTTAGTTGTATTCCCAAGTTGAAATCTACGCTTAACTTCATAGTCGGCTTTAAAATCAACACCGTAGTGTAGTTGAGGATTGAGGCAGCATCCTGCAACATGTAGAGGTCTATGGAGTTGTTTATCCCACCTCTCATCAATATTATCCCATAAAGACTTGAAACTAATAAATTATTGAGAAGAATAGTGAATTACTTGTAGTACATGGCAGCAGAAGCAAACAACAGAACTAGAAACTCTTTCAATAAATACTTTGCACAATAATTGCATTTCATTTTTCTTGTTCATCCATCAATAGAAACTCCATGCTTCCATGCTATATCAGTTCTACTAGTTATATTATTTTGAACTCTGGGGAGTGCAGATGATGAGGCCCTAACAACCGGAATTTATGAAGACATGGTGAATATTTTTTTAAAAGCATTGTTTTGTAAGGAAGGTTTATTGGAGTGAAATGATGGAAAAGATGAGAAGAATAGAATTATTTGATTTGAATTTACAGAGGGAATAGATGAAGAAAAGAAACCCAATCATCATATGATTATCTTTATAGAAGAAATAAATGAAGAGATATTGGAGTTCCAATAGTTTCGGTGACTGGGCAATTTTCATGATAATTGTTTTTGCAGTTATCAAAAAGCATATTTAACATATTCCAAGTCCCCAAACTCTAAACAAACCAACACTTTTGCTAGGGTATAATTGGTCTGTTTTTGGGTCAGGTCAAAACGGATTTAAAACGGGTTAAAATAATCCAAAAATAAATTGTTGGGATCTTACGATCCCACGCTTTTACGATATTCCTCTCCGCTTTCAGCGCTCTTTCATTTTCACGATCTTTCTGCCAATAAAAGCAGTGGATAGTTACCGTCGTGAAAGATCGTACGCTTTTGGGAGTTAAAGCGTGATCCTAACAACCATGTTCTTGAGAGTCAACTTTCCTTTTGTGAGAGCGATTTCCTTCTTTTCCATAAGCTTTTTCTAGAGCATTCATCTTCTAGTCTCTTCACAATATTCTATTCCTCCAAGTACTTTTCTTATCTTGAGTTTATTTCCTTGTACACAATCTTTATTTTTGCCATGGCTCATACGAATAAATACCTGTAAATTTGTCTAGTGATTCTATGAATAATAGTTCTTCCCATTTATTAGAATAGAAACATCTCTTAGGTCCAATTTCCACAATTTAGTTAATAGTCACTTTATTCTGATTATTATATATGTGTCTGATAATTCTAAGTATGAGAGGTTTTCTAGCTGTTTTCTTGATAGATCAACTTTCCTTGACGGGTCTTCCTTCGTTGCTCTCCTTTTTTATGACAATGTAAGGTGGTCGTGCAGTTAGTTCCACGTCTACTATTTCCATAACTATATGGGATTCGACTTTTCCTACTTTGACCCCACCAAAGATGGAAGTTACTGCCTTGAACAGGGAAGAGGCTCAAACTTTCATCAAGACTTACCATACCATTTATGACTGGGATCTAACTGATTATGAGATTACAGATCATCTTGTGCGTGGGGCCTAGCCTATTGGGGTTGATTGGCTCAGGCCATCAAACATCTTTTGGGATGATGAGATACCTCTAAGGAGTATTGATCTTATGGAGCCGGTTGATGAGAGCAAGTATAGCTAGGCGGACTCTAAAATACTAGGAATCCCTTCTGCTTTAGATAAGCTTGTAGTTGTGAGGGAGGATAATATAAAAGTATGTCATCCCTCTAACTGGTTGGTTTTCCCTATGAAATCAAACAAAAGGATATGTAAAAGCTTCAGGGAGTGCTTTATTCCTTTATAGGAATGTTTGTTCACTCGGATAAATTTTTTGCTGCCTTTGTGCGAGTTCAAAGTGGAGGTGTTGAGGTTTTTGAAGGTTTCCCCCTCATAACTTCATCCTAGCACCTTGGATTTTATAAAGGTGTTCCAACTCTAGTCCAACTACTAATTGAAATTATGTTCTCAGGAGGACAGATGTTGGACCAGATACCTGGGACAACATGTATAACTGGTTTATGACAGATGATAAATTTTGGGGACAAATGTCAGACACGATGCATAGGATATTTTACACCAGAAAAATAAGTTACAACAACTTAACTTATACAAGATGATGAAGAACAAAAGCAATAAAGAACACAAGAGATTGGTAGCATAGTTCGGTGAAACCACACATATGTTTAGGGGAAATCTATCCAAAAAAGGAAATTCACTGCTTCGAATTAGTAAATTATTCTTATAGAAACATCAACCCCATGATGTTCAATGCCTACTCATAATCCTAATGACTTTCTATTTAGGAGTCCTTCTAAATATGAGAACCCCTCTCATTTTCTCTCAATCACTAACCCCTAGTGATCAACTTCAATAACAACTCTACTGATTGCTGAAGTTATAAATTAACTAAGAAAAACTAAGAATTATGCCAAGTTACTAAACATATTGTGGTGTGCACAAATTAGATCCAACATTAATCCTTATGATAGCATTAGTGAGGAATACAATAAATAAAAATCCTATGTACTTAAGCTTATAGAATTAATATCATGGAACAAAGTTTTACATCTCAACAAGGAAGCCTACCTATATGCCTTAAGATATGAATGGAGGCGTTAGAGTGATGCACAATAATAATTCAAATAAATACTAAAAAATATAAACCTTAACACTAAGAGTTTTCAATAAGGGCACACCTGAAACTCTAGGTATGAGCCCCTTTAAGTAGCAATGTAATTCTGAGCTTTTCTCCTTTGGATTTTAAATTTAATTTCGTCCAGAATAATGCCATATATTGTTGAATTTGATTTTCTCCGTAAAAATATTCAACCAAATATATGACTTGTTATTAATTTAAATTTAAATCTCCATTTAAATTGATTTGATCTTCAACAACTATCAAACAAATCACACAAACTCTTTGCTAAAGTATAGCAACAAATCTAATTGAATCTTAACTAGAATTTTTCTCAAAAAATGCAACAACATTGGCCTATTGAACCATGGCCGAATGGTGCACACATGTCAGAACATCGTGTTCCACATGTGTTCATTCTTCACCAAAACTGAAACAACATTGGTCTATTGACAAAGACCAGATGTTGCAGCATAAATGTTGAAACGTCGTGTTCCACATGTTGCACCAGAACATTCAAAATTACTCTCTTCAAATAAGTCTTATTTGTAGAGTAAATATTGGATCCAATCTTCCTTAAAAGTAAATTCAATCAAATATTCTTTGACTGAATCAAAACCAAATCTTTTAATTAAATCATATTCTCCATATTCATGATTTAATAAATAAAAATTCAACTTGATTTGGATTAACAACACAAAATTCTTCAAAAACAAACTTCTGTATCTTTTGAATAAATTAACACCACAACAAATTTGAAGGATTTTGAAGGTAATCAAAACACAATCCTTAAACAAATATTTCACACAACATGTGCTAGGCATCTTTCTTACAACCAATTAACAACATCTTGGACTGAACAAATTTTCTTAAAAACAACACAATCACACTCAAATTTCCTCATGAAATCTAGCTAACAGGCTGAGACTAGATGTTGGAACACTGTGTTTTATATGTTGCCTATACACCAAAATACATCTTGCATTGTCATAAGTTGTTTTACTTAATCCATCCAATCACATAGAACAACAATCTTCCCATTTGGCGAATTTTATCTAAAACAACATACAAGATGTGACTTACAAAACGTGATCTTCAAAAAGTATCACAAGTAGCATACCATATCAAATAGTAGAACTAACATCATAAACAATAGATATTAGAGTAGCAAAAACATACACCAGTAGTACATAAGTAGTGGTTGTTACATAGCAAGAGATCATATCAACACATGTAGATCAGATCAGAGAGCATCATGTTAGAATATTTTGTCTCACATGATCATTTCTTCCCATTTTTGCCACAATTTGGCAAAGGTATGGAAATGAAAACAACATAACATCATAGTGCATAACCACATCAGAACCACCTGATATATAGAGCCATTACATAACCATCTCAAAGCACAATAGTAAACTTCAGGATATAAACACACATAGTCAGCAAAAAGACCTCAAATCAGACCACAGAAGAAAAAATAACAACAAAAACTAACCCAATAGTAGCAACAACAACAATTTATGGTGGCACAACTCCAACACTTCAACAAAAACCAGATCGGTTTCATCAACGGGTGCACAGATGTTGGACACAATATATGAGTCATCTTTCCTAACATTCAGCTTGTAATTGAAAGTTTGTAACCCTTAAGGAATATAAGCTCAAGCTTCTTCATCAACCTGGGATAACAAGATCCAACATTTATTGTAACACCCCAAATTTAATTGAAATATTTTAATTAATTTATTTAATTGAGAATATTTGTATTTTGGTGTTTTCGGTGTTTTCGGTGATTTTGGGAATTACTGAAAAAATGTGCATGTTGGACTATTTATTTAATTAATAGTATACTATATGAGAATATTAGTATTATTATTGATTAAAATGATTATAAGAGAAATAAGGGTAAATTGGGCAGTATGAAGAGTTAGTAAGGGTGTTATGGGAAAAACCCAATTTGTGAGGCCCAAGACTAAGTTAGACAAAATTGAGTTCTGAAAGGAAATCAGATTTCATTTTGTGTTTAACGTGAAAGTTCGTGGCCAGAGCTCTGAAGGAAAGGCTGGAAGCAGAAGATCCCAAAGATTAATCGTGAAAGTTGTGAATCGACTAAGGTATGAGGAGTATCGCATTTCATGATTTTCCATGTATGTCTTTCGGTGTGTTTATGGTTGATTTAAGATTTAAGGTATTTTGGGTTGGTTGTGGGAAAATAGGGAAATTGGTGATAAGACTTTGAGGTTATGGTTAATGGTATGTAGCACTGAATATTGATATGAAAAAGGAAACCTTAGGCCTTTGTGGCCAAAATCTTAGATCGTTATATGTCTGCTCATATGGGATAGAATATTTGATATTTGAAATTACGATGCCTTCGGAGCAATTGTAAGGAAATTGACGGTAGACCCTGGAGGTTAGTGGTTAGTATTCTTGACCCTTTGAGTGTAGAGATGAGAAATAATGATTTTTGCCTTCATGACCAAAACTTTGGATTGTGATATGTTTGACCCTGTAGGAATAGGAATGTTCATATGTGAGTAACTCTGATGCACTCAGAGCAATTGCAGGAAAATAGTGATTTAGGCAGTGCAAATGTTGCCGGATTGGCCTAATAAACCGTAGGTTTTGTGCCTTTATCGCCGTAGGACCTTAGGGATGATTTAGGGATGTTTTGGGGGCATTAAGGAAGTGAATCGTGTGGACTTTTGGGTTGATTTAGGTTTCGGAGCGTAACAGCGTTTTGCTGTTCGTCACGACTGTTCATGTTTTTGGTCGAAATTGTTTTGGACGTAACTTTTGATCCGTAAGTCTGTTTTGACCACCGTTCGAAGCGTTGGAAAGCTAATAAACAAGGTTATAACATAGTATAAATAAGGGAATTTCTTTCCCAATATTTTATATCTAATTATGTTTGAGAAGTCAATTGTGTATATGTTCTATTAATGAATCATGTTCTGGTTCAAGGATGTCTTGATGTTTTGATGCTGCGATTTTCCTGATGAATTACCATGAGGGTAACTGTGATAATATGATAAATTAACATGATTAGGACTGTGAAGTTTATATGATTGATAGGCGATAGTGTGAGGATTACCGCGAGTATAATTTGATAAATTAATATGTGATAATATGGGGTAGCATTATGAATTAATATGAGATAATATGTGATAATATGACTATGAGCTAATATGTGATTTCTACGTGATTATATGATGACATGATGTGTGAGATTAATTATTACGATGAATTATGATTATATGTTGTTTGATGAATTATGATGATTTATGTGATGATGATGATTATTATGATGAATTATTTGATAACATGAGATATGATGATTTATGTGATGACGATGATTATTATGATGAGTTATATGAGATACGATGATTTATGTGGTGATGATGATTATTATGATGGGCTATGATGTATGAAGATGATTATTATAACAAATTATGATGACGTAGCATACGATGATGACTGTGTTGATGAGCTATGACGTTTGATGATGATGAATATGACGAATATGATGAATATGATGAATGATGATGCACCTATGATGTTATTATGAGGATTATTGTGAAGTGTGCATCATGCATTCATGTGCATTTGGACTTTGGTTCAAGACCTCGATTAATTTGACTTCAATCCCACTGTGTGGATGTGAAGTATTTTGATGTGCTCTGATCCTATTGATGGGGATCTATGGAGGGTTGATGGCCCAGTGTCCATCGTGCTGTGATGATTGGTACCGCATGCATTGAGTCTATGTTGCATTTGCATTTATGAGCCTTTGTGTATAATTATGACATTGTGGCCTTTGAGACATAATTGAAGAATATCAATGTGGTGAATATAACTATGAGTAATATGTCGTTTATGCATTAATTGTTATACATTGATTATTATGAATTGTATTACTCACCCTGCCTGTTTGAATGTTACCTCCACGTGGGTAACGGTGCAGATGAGCAAGTTTAGCCGTGGACGCCGTCGAGGAGTATTGTGTCGTTTTAGAGTCGTTAGCCTTTATGGTTAATTTAGAGGGTCTTGCTCTGATATGTAACATCAGGTTGGGTTCTTTGAGTTGATTGTATATCATTGGGTTATTTTACTGGTGTTCCCTTATGAGGAAAACATTGAGTTATGTTTTGAGTTCCGCTGTATATGATGTTTTGATGTATTTTGAGAAAACCCGTGTGTTACGGAGTATTGACCAATTTTGTTGACTTTGAGAAATATACTCCATTTGTGGCTTTTTAATGAAAGTAAATATTTTACTCTGAAATTCGTGTTATTTTGCCATAATATCTGTGGGGTAGAATATGGGTGTTACATTAGTGGTATCAGAGCAGGTCGGTCCGTCCGGCCAAGTTGTCTAATGTTGTTGTTCCCTGGTATGCGACATGTGTGTGAAAACACTGTCGGTACATGTTTGTTGCCTAACCTTTGTCTGCAGAAGTGGGAATGAAACAAGTGGAGGAGAAACTGTGCTTCTCCAGGATGCTGCAAGTGTAGAGTTGTAGCTCAGTGTGTGGTTGAATGCTCTTATAGTTTGGTAAAGATGATTTATACCCCATCATGATTTTCGGCTGTCTATTGACAAATTGAGGAACTGATCAGCCTTAATCTGTTGTTGATAGTAGACGGAGTCATGTTGGATGGGATAGGCGTGTCTTGCAAGCTTAGATGGCGTGAGCAGTGAATTGTTTTGAGTTAAGCTCAATACTTAGAATTGTTTTGGTGATTCGGTGTAGGATGATGCTGAGATGCTTATTTTGAGTGTTACTGAAAGTGGGGAATTTGGCGGTTTGCCGATTAATTGTGGTTGTCTGGAAGTTATCCTGACAAGATTGTGATATACAGCTAGGACGTGAAGTGGAGTTGTGATCGACTTAGTTACAGGAACTAGTTCGATATTGAGAGCTCCATATTATATGTCTGTTTAGATGGTCGAAGAACTAAATGGATTGAGTAGCTTTGAGGCTTGTGTCTGGTGTGTGTGCTAAGGCAACAGATTGTAAGGTCGGGTATATTAAAGGTGGATGATGACTTCTGATGATTATTAAAGAAGGTCAGATATGGAATACAATATTGGTATAACTGAGTTTTAAAATATTTCAAAAATTGGAAATGTGTTGAATGACCTTCTAAGTGTGAAATTGTTGTTGTACGTTGAATTCCGAGATTGCAGATTTTTACGGAATCGAAATCGAACACCCGAAAGTCAGGTAACGGTCGAAAATAGAATTTTGGACTGTCAGGTTCGCTAGGACGTTCGCTTAGCGAACAGCCGCTCACTGCTGTGTTCGCCTAGCGAGCATGTCCTGGGCAGAAGGATGTTGTTTTGGTATTTTTGTCATAACGGGAGAACCGTAACTCGGAATGACGCACGGTTCAAAGCGTTGGAAAGCTAGTCCAATGCTCTATGTGATGGTGAAGTAGTGGCATGGAATTAAGTTATTTATTGATGGAATATGTTTGGATATTGTGGTAAGTGCAGAAGATGCGGTTCGTGTTTCTGCCATAACTCGCAAATTGAGTGTCCGTTTGGCATGGGATTTTCCATACTTAATTGAGCGAGTTAGTGGTTATGTTGACCAATGATATTTTGATATATTCGAAGGGTATAGAGGATCATGTTGAGGATCGTGAACTTGAGTTATCAGTGTTGGAGAAGAAGCATGGATATGCCACTGTGAAGAAAGTTCAGAGAGGTTTTGGGAGAGCTGTCAACAGCTCGTGTGTTGATTTTTGCCGAATCCGACATAACTATTCGTTGTGGTTTGTGATGCTCTGTCGATATGATTGGGAGATATGTTAAGTGTAACATCAGCAAGTTTTGGTTATGCTTTAAGGAAATTTAAAGTACATAAGAGGAATTATCTGACGAGTGATTTGGAGTTGGTTGTTGTTGTGTTTGTGCTGAAGTTGGAGGCTTCAATTGGTTAGTTTGAGATTTGAAATGTTTGGTGATCTCAAGAGCTTAAGGTATTTGCTTGATTTGGAAGGGTTGAATATGAGGCAGAGGAAATAATTGGGACTCCTGAAGGATGACGGTTTTGGATTGAATTACCATTTGAGTGAAGAAAATGTGGTAGCTTATGCATGGATTTGGAAATCTTTACATATACCGATGATGATGGTGAAAAGAGTTAGAACTGATTGAGCAATTTGGTGATACGAGTTTGGGTTGTGAAGAGACTTCTTATGGAGTTAAGTTTAGCATGTTGGAGCTTACTAGTGGTGTTCTTAATGAGATTCAAGAAGGTCAGAAATCTGAATTGAGTTGGCAGATTGGTTGAATTTGATGAATTAAAGTCAAAGAGTTGATTTTCGGATTAATGGAAATGGCATCATGAGATGTCGTGATAGAGTTTGTGTCCTAGATATTGTGAAGTTGTATGAGATGTCGTCGAATATGGTGTCAGATGGGAATCTGAGTTTTCATCGAGATTTTTGGGAGAGTTTGCAGACGCTTTGAGTACCATATTGAAGTTGAACTCTGCCTATCATCCGTGGACGGATGGAGAGACGGAGAGAAACTATCCAGTCTTTAGAGGATTTGTGGAGAGCTTGTATGTTGGATCAGGGTGGATCGTGGGATAGTTAATTATCGTTGATTGAGTTACCTACAATAATAGTTAGCATTCTAGTATCGGAATGACACTGTATGGGGAATGGTATGGTAGAAGGTGTAGGACTCCTTTGTGCTGATATGATTCGGGCGAGAGTGTTGTGCTCGGACCTGGGAATTGTGTAAGAGATGACTGAAAAGATCAAGAAGATCTAAGAACAGACGTGTGGTGAGAGTTACGATGGTGACTGGTGTTGGTCGAGCTTTGAAGTCCCGGAAGCACACACTGTGTTTTGTTGATTTGTATCGAAAGTGACACAGTGGAAGCATGGGAGAGGTAGCATGTTAGACTGTTTTACCGTTGTCGCTTGTGAATTTACATGATGTGGCATGTGCCTAAGTTGAAGAAGTACATTGATTCAGATGGATGGTGTACAAATGAGAGGTAATTTGACAGTCGAGGCGTTGCTAGTTCAGGTGGATGAACAAGAAGCAACTTCGAGGTAAAGAGATTCCTTTGGTGAAGGTAGTTTGGGAGGACCAGCTGGAGAAAGTTGGAATTGGGAACTTGGAGATCTGTTGAGGGAGTCGTATCCAACTCTGTTCCTTGAGGCAATTTTCGAGGGCGAAAATTCTTTTAAGTGGGGGAGAGTTGTAACACCCTAAATTTAATCGAAATATTTTAATTAATTTATTTAATTGAGAATATTTGTATTTTGGTGTTTTCGGTGGTTTAGGGAATTACTGAGAAAATGTGCATGTTGGACTATTTATTTAATCAATAGTATACTATATGAGAATATTAATATTATTATTGATTAAAATAATTATAAGATAAATAAGGGTAAATTGGGCAGTATGAAGAGTTAGTAAGGGTGTTATGGGAAAAGCCCAATTTGTGAGGCCCAAGACTAAGTTAGACAAAATTGAGTTCTGAAAGGAAATCAGATTTCATTTTGTGTTTAACGTGAAAGTTTGTGGCCAGGGCTCTGAAGGAAAGACTGGAAGCAGAAGATCCCAAAGATTAATCGTGAAAATTGTGAATCGACTAAGATATGGGAAGTATCGCATTTCATGATTTTCCATGTATGCCTTTCGGTGTGTTTATGCTTGATTTAAGATTTAAGGTATTTTGGGTTGGTTGTGGGAAAATAGGGAAATTGGTGATAAGGCTTTGAGGTTATGGTTAATGGTATGTAACACTGAATATTGATATGAGAAAGGAAACCTTAGGCCTTTGTGGCCAAAACCTTAGATCGTTATATGTCTGCCCATATGGGATAGAATATTTGATATTTGAAATTACGATGCCTTCGGAGCAATTTTAAGGAAATTGACGGTAGACCCTGGAGGTTAGTGGTTAGTATTCTTGACCCTTTGAGTGTAGAGATGAGAAATAATGATTTTTGCCTTCGTGGCCAAAACCTTGGATTGTGATATGTTTGACCCTGTAGGAATAGGAATGTTAATATGTGAGTAACTCTGATGCACTCAGAGCAATTGCAGGAAAATAGTGATTTAGGCAGTGCAAATGTTGCCGGATTGGCCTAATAAACCGTAGGTTTTGTGCCTTTATCGCTGTAGGACCTTAGGGATGATTTAGGGATGTTTTGGGGGAATTAAGGAAGTGAATTGTGTGGACTTTTGGATTGATTTAGGTTTCGGAGCGTAACAGCGTTTTGCTGTTCGTCACGATTGTTCATGTTTTTTGTCGAAATTGTTTTGGACGTAACTTTTGATCCGTAAGTCCGTTTTGACCCTGTTCGAAGCGTTGGAAAACTAATAAACAAGGTTGTAACATAGTATATATAAGGGAATTGTTTTCCCAATATTTTTATATCTAATTATGTTTGAGAAGTCAATTGTGTATATGTTCTATTAATGAATCATGTTCTGGTTCAAGGATGTCTTGATGTTTTGATGCTGCGATTTTCCTGATGAATTACCATGAGGGTAACTGTGATAATATGATGAATTAACATGATTAGGACTGTGAAGTTTATGTAATTGATAGGCGATAGTGTGAGGATTACCGCGAGTATAATTTGATAAATTAATATGAGATAATATGGGGTAGCATTATGAATTAATATGGGATAATATGTGATAATATGACTATGAGCTAATATGTGATTTCTACGTGATTATATGATGACATGATGTGTGAGATTAATTATTACGATGAATTATGATTATATGATGTTTGATGAATTATGATGATTTATGTGATGATGATGATTATTATGATGAATTATTTGATAACATGAGATATGATGATTTATGTGATGACGATGATTATTATGATGAGTTATATGAGATACGATGATTTATGTGGTGATGATGATTATTATGATGAGCTATGATGTATGAAGATGATTATTATAACAAATTATGATGACGTAGCATACGATGATGACTGTGTTGATGAGCTATGACGTTTGATGATGATGAATATGACGAATATGATGAATATGATGAATGATGATGCACCTATGATGTTATTACGAGGATTATTGTGAAGTGTGCATCATGCATTCATGTGCATTCGGACTTCGGTTCAGGACCTCGATTAATTTGACTTTAATCCCACTGTGTGGATGTGAAGTATTTTGATGTGCTCTGATCCTATTGATGGGGATCTATGGAGGGTTGATGGCCCAGTGTCCATCGCGCTGTGATGATTGGTACTGCATGCATTGAGTCTATGTTGCATTTGCATTTATGAGCCTTTGTGTATAATTATGACATTGTGGCATTTGAGGCATAATTGAAGAATATCAATGTGGTGAATATAACTATGAGTAATATGCCGTTTATGCATTAATTGTTATACATTGATTATTATGAATTGTCTTACTCACCCTGCCTGTTTGAATGTTACCTCCACGTGGGTAACGTGCAGATGAGCAAGTTTAGCCGTGGACACCGTCGAGGAGTATTGTGACGTTTTAGAGTCGTTAGCCTTTATGGTTAATTTAGAGGGTCTTGCTCTGATATGTAACATCGGGTTGGGTTCTTTGAGTTGATTGTATATGATTGGGTTATTTTACTGGTGTTCCCTTATGAGAAAAACTTTGAGTTATGTTTTGAGTTCCGCTGTATATGATATTTTGATGTATTTTGAGAAAACTCGTGTGTTACGGAGTATTGACCAATTTTGTTGACTTTGAGAAATGTACGCCCTTTGTGGCTTTTTAATGAAAGTAAATATTTTACTCTGAAATCCGTGTTATTTTGCCGTAATATTTGTGGGGTAGAATAAGGGTGTTACATTTATCACTATCTTCGACAACCGAGCATCAATATGGGGCTCCATAAGTTCATAATACATTAGTGCTTTAAAAAGTTTTTCTGCATCCTTATTTGTAGTTTCTTCTTCTTCTTCTTCTTCTTCATTTCCCTTTTCTTTGGTCATAATCTTGTCAATAGAGGGAACCTTGCTTCTGCTAAATCAATTAAAAGTTGAAAGCTTCACACATTTTCCTCTATCATGCACCTTTATACACTCATGAACCATATTTTCATAGTAATGACCAACATTAGTAACAATCTTCATTAGCCTAACAACTTTTTGCTATCAAGATATTTTTTACCTAGCTCTCTCTTTGCTGCAATCCTTCTTTGAAAGGTATATTTCTACTTCAGAACACTTGTTTTAGAATGGAATGACACATTATTCATGTAAGTAGAGGTGACATTCACATGAATTTTCTTCCCACCACCCTTTCTTATCATGGTGGACACAATGTTTTGGAATTTTTCTTTAGCATCTATCTTAGATTCTCTTGTTTGAACCAACTTGTTATTCACTTTATAATTAACAAGGGGAACTTGCTCATCCTTCCACTGAGTTGGAAACTCAGACACCAATATGCCATACTTGTTGTCTAGCATAACCTGGTTGACATATTCAGTGACATATTTGAGAATTTGGTTACTTTACAACAATTGTGTGCATTTACTTCCAGCATATATACCTTAGAAATCAAAAGTGTATTCCTTCATTTACTTCACTTGAAAATCAGAATAGCAGGTAATATCTCCTACCATGCTCAACTACATTTGATGAACAATATGCTCCACCATCTTGTTTGTCATGTCATCAACATACATGTGAGATCTCATAAATTGTCTTTCACAATGACACCCTCCAACAACTAACAAC
Source organism: Lathyrus sativus (assembly GCA_963859935.3). Taxonomy (NCBI): domain Eukaryota; kingdom Viridiplantae; phylum Streptophyta; class Magnoliopsida; order Fabales; family Fabaceae; genus Lathyrus; species Lathyrus sativus. The sequence goes on along the minus strand of OZ012740.1, from coordinate 27,823,019 downwards.
CTCTTCACATGTCAAAGCTTCTTTTGACAACTTCCTTTTAATGGCTCCATTTGTGATACAAATATTTCCACTTCAACACATATTCCTCATAATGGAAAGGCACGTTGTATAAGGAAGCAATAGAAATATTTATGGGAATCTTATTTCCATCGACTATTTTCATTGACTTCTTGTCAAAACTCTTAAAAAGTTTAGCATCTTTAGTAACACCTTCGTTGACTGGTTCAGATCCATCATGAACTTCATTGTTCATAGGGATAGAACCCTCACCAGCACTGACAGAATCATTAAGAACATCATCAATGTTTTCACTCACATTATTCACCACATAATTCTTTTCTTGAGTAGCCTTGTAATGAGACTTGGTTAAATTCTTCACAATTTTTTTCATTATGTTGGCAAAAGGAAAGTTTTCAACTTCCAAATACTCACCCTTCTTAATGACACCATCCTTGTCAGTGGCATAATTACTAACATCCTGATTGACTTCCACATTCAAGTATCTATTAAAAGAGACACTTTTCACATCCATCTGATAAAGTCATTTGATTTGCTACCTTACCAGTGGTATTATGAAGAAATAAAAGAAAGAGTCACCAGAAAATAATGAACAAAAGTGATGGAAGCTCCTTTGTATATTGACATTTGACAAAGAAAAGAGAAGCTGACCACTTGTACTCAATCTCCAAATACCTCAGCTAGTAAGGTTTAAACCAAATTTTTATATTGTTCACTTTTTCTTCTTATGAGAGTATCCACGCATTCGTTATTTTCTAAAATTTTCATTTTTTTTGTTCGAGTCTATTGGTCTGATAATACACTAAGTCAATTGTTTATGAATACTCTGACCTTTTTTATGTCACCATGTTTAATATGATTATATTCGTTGCCAACCACTTAGTCAATGGACTTGAAAGATTAAATATTTATGTTTGAGGTTAGGGTATTAGAGAAACTGGTCAAAAAGTAAAAAAAAAATAAAAAGAAAAGGAAAAAAAAAGTTAAAAATGATTTCTTCAATTTTTTGAAAAATAGGACTAACAAAAAGAATTTTCTAGTACCAAGTGAACAAGAAAGACTGATACGGAAGGATCCCGATAACAAAAGAAAAGCTAAGTACCTAACTCCAAAGGTTTAAACCTATTATTCTAAATTATCTTACCTTGACATAAGTCATATTACAACCTTGGAAAGACCTCGAAAGTGTGTGTTTAAATATGACCTTGATTGATTCGGTTAGAAACTTTACATATTCATTATAAAATTATTTTGTACGTTGATTGTGTGATTACCCTTTCAAATTGAGTGCATATATGTGTGATGAGAGACAGGTTGAGTAGTGGTATGTTAGGAAGAACTTTTATGATTACTTGGATTGAAGCAAGGAACATACGTGTTGATAAACAACAATAAGAAAGGTGACGTTCATAGATAAGGGTAAGCTTTTTAATTCTGATGAAATGTTATCTGTGCAAACATATTACTTGAGGACAAGCAACAAAATAAGTTTAGGATTGTGATGAAATTTATCGTTACATGATTTTTATTAGCAAACTCAGATGAAAGAATTGAAATAATGAGCATAAGTCATGTCAATGTGTGAAGGAATGGAGCGAAAACTAAGACTGGAAAAATGGGAATAAGAAAAATTATGAAGAAAAAAAAGAAGATTTTCCCTTGAATTTCACGCGCATGTGTTGCATCCCATCGTGCTATGATGAAAGCTTCATTGTGGCGCGTTGAAAGCCATTGGGGCGCGATGTTTCGCTACTCTTACACGCAGAATTTACTAAAAATAGGGTTTTTTTGTGTACTTTTGAGGAATTTCACATTTTGATAGAGAAAGTGACGTCTTGGTATACCAAATTCACAATTTTGAGGTTTTTGGAAACCATTGAAGATCGTTATCTTCTTTGATTTTCATGTTCTTTCTCATGGTATTTGTTATATTCACCATGAGTAGCTAGATTATATTCACCATAAGTAGCTAGATTCCTTAGGTTAGATCTTTTTAGACAAACTTACTTGTACTTGTTGGATTATATGGATCTTTGATGTTAATCAAATTATCTTATGTTATTGTTATTATTTATTTGTTCTTGTGTTCATTGCTTTTTATGTATTGACAAATGCATGTATTGATATCAGATGAGTAAGTATTTCTGACCATTAGTCTACTAGTCGAATCTATAGCAATTATTAAAACTTTGTAATTAACTAGGGATAAGTAATTAGAAGTTGTGGGTTTTTAATTAACTAACTTAGAACACCTAATTTAACTCTAAATAGGCCTAAGTAGTTAGTGCATTATTGTGTAGATTAGTGAATTAGCCTAAGGAATTAGGGAATTTAGGGTTTCCGTTTTAGCCTTCTCAAATATCTCTTAGCATTATTGTTTCTTCTTCTCATCTTTTTTGCCAGGTACATTTCCCCTTTTCTTTTCTAATCTCTTATGTTTCATTTTCTTTCTTTTTCATCTTCTCATTTTACGTTATTGTTCTCTATTCCAATTTCATTTTTATCGCGTCTTTTCTTCTCTAGTTTCTCCTTTATTCTATTCTTTCTTTTTCATCTTCTCTATTCTCTTATCTCCTTTTTTTTGTTTCATTAAAATGTTTTTATATTGTTTTATGCTATGATTTTATGTTTGTTTTATTCATATTTTGTCTAAAATGATTTTTTTTATATTAAATAAGAAGTTGTTGTCCAAAATGATGATTTATTTTTGTTATTTGGTAATGTATCATGACTAAACACAATGTTATGTCGTACTCTATATGTGTACGTACGATCTAATAAAAATCTTGTAAAAAATCGAACCAATCCAAACTCTATTAGTTTGCTTTGCTTTGATTTTATTTTATTTTTAAAAGTCAATTGAATCAAACTGAACCACATATTTTTTCTCTTACGGTTCAAATGACTTTTAACACCAAAACCGCTCAAATCGCATTGCAAACTCCCTTAAGTGCATTTGCTATTATATATACTAGTGTTGAAATGAGCACTTCAGAACGAGTGAATATATATATATATATATATATATATATATATATATATATATATATATATATATATATATATATATATATATATATATATATATATATATATATATATATATATATATATATATATATATATATATATATATATATATATATATATATATATATATATATATATATGAACCAATCCAAACTCTATTAGTTTGCTTTGCTTTGATTTTATTTTATTTTTAAAAGTCAATTGAATCAAACTGAACCACATATTTTTTCTCTTACGGTTCAAATGACTTTTAACACCAAAACCGCTCAAATCGCATTGCAAACTCCCTTAAGTGCATTTGCTATTATATATACTAGTGTTGAAATGAGCACTTCAGAACGAGTGAATATATATATATATATATATATATATATATATATATATATATATATATATATATATATATATATATATATATATATATATATATATATATATATATATATATATAATATATTTTTTCTTTCTTTTTGGAATGCAAAGTTTAAAAAATGGTGGCAAAAGGAGTTGAACTAATGACCATAACTTTAACATAGTACATAACCACTAGACCAACCAATACATATGTTTGCAATGAATTTATATATTACATAAAAGATTCTAGAATTACCTAAATAGTTTAATTAGTATTTCAACTATCTAATATTTCAACTATTTATTTTATTATTATTTTAACTATTTAATATTTCAGTTATTAATATTCAATTATTAGTTTATTAAATAATTAATTTATTAAATATTTCAGTTATTTAATATTTTAACTATTAATCTTACAACTATTTAATATTTCAATTATTAAATATTTCAACTATTAATCTTTCAAATATTTAATATTTCAACTAATAATAAATCTTCTTCCTAAGGCTTGCATAAAAGATATCCACAGATTTCAACGTAGTTTTATTTGGGGAGACACCACCAACAGACGAAAAATTCGATCCACACACTTCAACGTAGTTTTATTTGGGGAGATTATTGATAAAATCAAGAATACTCAACCTCCTGATATGAGATATAAAGTTGTAGAGGACTGCCTTCAGATGGAGGGTGTGCCTTTTGCGGATGGTTTGGTTAAACAATTTTACAAACTCATGGCAAAGCATAATCATAATGTTGTTGTACGTGAATGAAAGAATATTTGGAGGTTGAAAGTTCCTGAGCGAGTGAGAACTTTTATTTGGCTTTTGAAGCATGATAGACTTTTGACGAATCTGAGCAAGAGTATTAGAGGGCTTGGATCTGTTAGATGCAGGCTTTGTGGCCATACTGTTGAAACAACCATGCATGCTTTACGTGGTTTCCCTAAAGCTATGGAGGTTTGGTTGAATCAAGTTCCTATGGATATCTACCACAATTTCTTTAATCTTGACTTGGAGGATTGGTTTTCTCTCAAGAATGATGGTGGATGGAGTTACTATTGGGTTATGGTTTGTCACTCTATATGGTATTGGCGAAATCAAGAGGAGCATAGAGGAATTTGTTAGGCCTTGTCATCTTAATTATCATGTTTCCATTCGATTGAGAGAGTATGTTGAAGCCTTCGGTATGAATAATAAGGTTGTTGGTAGAATTAAGGAAGTTAAACTTGTTTAGTGGGTGTCTTTCAGGTCGGGCATGGTGAAAACTTAACGTAGATGGAGCTTGCATCGAGGGTGTTTCTTCCTGTTGTGGAAGCTTGATTAGAAATTAGGAGGGCTTTTGGTTGGGTGGCTTTTCCAAGAATGTGACAATTTGTAGTAATTATATGATAGAAGTATGGGGTATTCTTGAAGGATTGGTACTTGTCTTAAATTTGAGATTTATGAGAGTTGAAGTTAACACAGATCTTTCTAAGATTGCCTTAGCGATTAATCAAGGAAGATCTGGTTGAAGTGATGAGTTAGAGATGTTTCGAAAGACTGAGAGCCTATTAGGCCGTTTTGAAGAGGTTTTTGTTTCGCATACTTACAGGGAAGTCAATCAATGTGCTGATATCCTGGCCCTGGCCAAAACTGGGTGTAAATCGAATTTGGATTCTCCTTGTCTTTCTATTGCTCCTAGTTTTATTGATCACTTGCTAGTTGAGGGTAAGATGAAAAGTTCCGTCTTTAAGGAGATGTTTTTGTAATCTTCTTTTTCTTTGAGTCATTAGCCCTTACCCTTATCACACAAAAAAAAAATCTATCACGTAAGCAATCTTTGCCACATCAGTTTTTTTTATAAAAGAAAATTGACGTTAATAACTATAACCAAACAAAATTCAACATATAAAATTTTTATAAAAAAAAATATAGAGATCAAATTTAAAAACTCGTTAACTTAAAGGAATCAATAAACTATTTAAGACATAATTTTATTTTAAACTATTTATAAAAAGTAATAAATAATAAAATAAAAATAAATAAACCAATTAAAAAAGTTAAAAATTTAAAACTAAATATATAATGACAAGTGTTGGTCTTTTTAACCATTATTCTATATCCTCTTAATAAAATCCCAACTATATAACCGATTTTCCCTTTCATTCTTCTCTCCCATGCCCCTCTCTCCATAGCTCTAATTTTTCTCCGAACCTCAAAATTAAGGCACCTGAAAAATGACAAAGGCGGTGGTTTACACCCTACTAGCCACCGCCACAATAATCTTCTTCAAATTTCTTTCTCCATTAAAACATGAAGAAGAAAAGGGTAGCTTTAATAGAAGGTTCGGTTACAAAATATTAGAAAGAGCGCCAAATTTCGACCCGATTGTAACAAAGATTGAGAGAGGGGTAACGAATTTCGATAGTTACAATGATAAGGTTGTTGTTTCTGGTACGGTTTTGGAAAATACAACCTCGGTTAATGATATTTCGGAGACATATCAATTTCTTACCTCAAGTGGTAAATTGAATACCACATTGAGATTAATGATTTTGTTTCCTTTGTTGGATAGAGAAACAAAAGATGGTTTTATTGTTTCTAATGAATTGGAAAGTTGGATTACTCAAAGAGCTTTGGAAAGATTGGATTATTTTACGCAAACTCAATTAGAATCTAAGGATAAAGATGGTGATTATTGTCTTTCTTTTAGCGAATATCTACCTCATTTATCTGAAAACGATACAGGTAATTTTTTTCTCTTCTATAATTATTTGAATTTATATTTAATTCAGATACATTAATTATTCAATTTATATAAAACGTGATTTAATTTTTTTATAACAGAGAAAAATGAAATGGCGCATAATGAAGCAGGGTGGTGGAGGGAGAAATTTGAAATTGCAGATTCAGATCATAATGGCCTTCTTAACTTCACAGAGCTTAGAGAGTAATAATAAATAATTTCAACATTTTTTTTTCTCATATTCAATTTTTTTATAAATGTATTTTATTTTTTTATCTTGTTGGAACAGTTTTTTGCACCCAGAAGATAGCAAAAATCCAGAAATGTTGAAATGGTTGATTAGAGATAAATTAAAGTAAGCTTTATTATTTTATCCTATAAAATAAATTTAAACTCTTATATATTGTTTTTATTATGACTTTAATTTGTTTGTGATATAGGCGTTTGGATGATCCTGAAATTGATGGAAAATTAAATTTCAATGAATTTGAAGATCATATATATAATACATATGAAAATTATATGGAATTTGAAACCAATGGAGTTGATGTACCTAAAGCAAATGATAAATTTACTGAGCTTGATGTGAATAAGGACCAGTAAGTAATTTTAAATTTTATGATTAAGTAATTAATTATTTTTAATCTCTATGCTAATTAAAGTTACTATTATATGTTATGATTTTGACAGATTCTTAACCCCTGAAGAATTGTTCCCTATACTTCCTTACATCTATCCTGGAGAGTTAGCTTATGCGAAATATTATACATCCTATTTGATAAATGAGGTGAGTCGATTTTCTCTAAATTGCGATCTGCAACTGCAATTGTAATTTTGATATAAATTTTTTAGAATTCGTGTTTATAATTGTGATTGCAAAGATTGATGGTTTTCTATGATGCAGGCTGATGATAATGAAGATAAAAAATTGACATTGGAGGAGATGCTAAATCATGAATTTATTTTCTATAATACAGTTCATGAAGATAATCATATGGAAAGTGATGATTATTATGATGAACTGTGATTAGGAATTAATAAATGTAATGAATTAGTTCTTCATTTTGGTTTTGTAAAAAAAAAAAATAGAGAATACAAGATAATCCAATTTTTTCTCACATTTTTAGCTTTTCTTTTTAATTTGATGGATCATGAATTAACATTTCTACCAAAAAAAAATTCGTATGAGGGTAAACTTAGAGACCAAAGACTATTTATAGATTTGATTTTACCTTTAAAAATTAATAAGTTATTTAATATAATTAAAAGTTATTATCATCTAATATAATGATCATTAAAAATTATTATCACTCAATATAATCAACCACTTAAATGGAAATTATTATTAATAATAAATTTTAAAATTGTTATAGCATTACGTTCTCTCATTTGATCTATGAGATCTAACTCTTGAGCCAAATTGAGTCATCATATATCATACTTAAGAAATAGATAAATGAATGACAACGATAATTCTTCTAATGGAGATTATTTTCATCCATGTATTCAACGTGTTTAGTTTCTTAAGCATATAAGTAATGTGGTAATTAAATTTAATGAATAAACTATATATTTATTTTTGGTCCAAATAAAATACATTTTTTCATAGTGTACATGAATATGAGAAAACATCACAATATAAGAATTTTATTAATAAACTAAATGTATATAATTATAAGAAGGAACGAAGTCTCATATTTTCTACATGATTCTTGAATTTTAGTGGTTGCATGCTCTTAATTAAAGGACCGACGATCATTAAATCGGTGCTTATGTGCTCAATCACCACTACTTTATCTTTGACTCTTTTTCTAATGGACTTAATGTCGATGTGTTTACTTTGACTTCCACTTTTGTTGTTCTTAGCCATAATGGCAACAGTTGAATCATCGTAGAAACTTTTAGAGGCATAAAGAAAGAATCAATGATTCTAAGTCCATAAATAAAACTCTTCAGTCATACACCATGAGAAGTTTCCTTAAAACAAGAGACAAACGCATCTTCCATAATATAAGTAGAAACCGAGGTTTGTTCAGTACTTTTTCATGAAATAGCTCCACCGACAATCATAAAGATATACCTTGAAGTTGATTTGCGAGAATCAACACAGTTAGATTATAAAAATAGTCAATCATACCTATATTGTATATCGGCCTCTATATAAACATGTAATATTTTGTTTCTTGAAGGTACTCCGACACCTTCTTGGCAACTTTTCAATGGTCCATATCTAGATTACTCTAGTATCTTCCTAAAATTCCAACAGGAAATGCAATGTCGAATCTTGTGCACACTTGAGCATACATAATATTTTCAACAACAAAAGCATAGGTAATTTTTTTCATTTGTTCCAGCTCAAAATCATTCTTAGAAAATTTGCTCAAATTAAACCTATCACCCTTCATAGTGAGAGCCACATTTGCTGAACAATTTTTCATCTGAAATCTCTCTGAAACCTTGTTAATATAGGTTTCTTTTGATAGTTTTAAAACTCCTTGAGATCTATCTCTATGGATCTTAATGTCGATGACATAAGATTCATCACCCATATTCTTCATATAAATTTTTTTAAAGAGAAAATGTTTCACATAATATAGAAAACCCTTATCATTGGAAGCAAGTAAAATGTAATTCACATACAAAATAAGAAAACAAATTTTACTCCCTCTAACATTCTGGTATACACATTGATATATGAGGTTTTCAACAAATCCAAATGAGGAAATCGTTCCATGGAATTTAAATTTGCAAACCAAATTTTCACCATCACTGGAAGAGAAACCTTCATGTTGTTTCATACAAACCTTATCCTTCAAATGACCAATGACCATTAAGAAATTATTTTTTCACACTCATTTGATGCAATTAAAGGCCAAAATAGGCATCCAAAGCCAAAATGACACGAAGAGAATCTTTCTTTGATACAGGAGAAAAAGTTTTCGTGTAATTGATACCCTCTTTTTGAGTAAATCCCTTAACGTTAATCTTAGCCTTATATCTCTCAGTGTTACCTAATGATTCCTTTTTTGGTTTTAAATACCCATTTACAACCAACAACCCTCTTCCCATTAGGTAACTCAACAAGATCCTATACTGCATTGTCTTTCATGGAATTCATTTAATAAGACTTTATTTTTAGCAGGTGTTTTAGCAAATAGATAAGAAAATATTATGGTAAAGGTGATCTCATAAAATTTGACGACTTTTGTAAAGGGAAGACAAATTTTATATGACATTTAATAAGACTTTATTTTTCAAGGCTGACTTTAGGAAGGCATGTGAATAATTTAAATGTGAATGCCTGAATTTGGTGATGCATTATGTGAATTTTGTAGAGATGTGGAGGCAGTGGATAGGTGAATGTCTAAGGCCGACTTTTGCATTCGTCTTAGCTAATGAGTGACCCATAAAGGAATTTTTTTGAAGAGGTAATAAAGGAAAGGAGGTCCATTATCATTTTATCTATTCTTATTGGTATTAAGAGGTCTTAGTGTGATGATAAAAGTATCAGAGGTCTTCGGTCTATTCGAGGTAGTTTAGACCTAAACATTTTTCTCATCTTTTATTTGCGAATAATACTTATTTTTGAGCTCCAAATATTTTTCAAATATTTTTGCAATTAAATTTTTTCTTATTTTTCCGTTATAGAAACAAAATTGTTGGTGTGGATCATCAATGTGGTGGCTCTTGTTGCTCCTATGTGGTTGCACGAGGTTAACTTGTAAGATTATCATTCTAATGCCTAAGTTAGTATTTGAGTAATAAGGATAAAGTTAGTTATGATTGAAAATCATACCATTCTCCCCTCAAGTGGTGGTATTGATGTAATGGGTGAAATTGAGCCTTCCTTGTATTGGATCGGAGACCTGCCCATAACACTTATGTTATTTGAGTTGATCTCTCATTTGAGGGTAAATATCCACAAAAATATTCGTATGGGTGAAAGTAACCATGATTCCTTGATTGAAGAAGAAACCACTATATTACATTAAAACATAGCAAAATCCCTTTCAAATATTAGGAGTTACCAACCGATGGTAACCCAAGAAAGCTTTCTTTTCAAACTCAGTAATTAATAGGAATCGAAAAATACTTCTTAGATGGAAAAATTGTGTGTGTTCAAGGGAGGATGTCTTGTTATTCCTAATTATGTTGCGTGTACCATTATGGCTTATTTCATTTCCTTCTCCAGGAATTTTCAAATGCCATTTCTAAAAAAGAGTATCTTTTTAAATATTTTTTTATAGCTATGGTTACTTGTAGGATTTACTAGGTTAAATGAAACAAGAATTTTGTGAGTTGATCAAGGTAGGTTGGGTGTTTGTAATATTAGGTTGTTTAACATAGACCTTTTGAAAAATGAGTGTTAGAGGGGTAAGATTAATAGTTAAAGTTTTGGATTTAAGGTTCTAGCGTATAAATATGAGTTGGAGAGTGAGGTGGATATAAGCACTGAAAGATACTCTACTTGGTGGCGGGATTTTTATTGTATGGTTGAGGGAGTCAGAGGTGATTGGATAAATGAATCTCACAGAGGTTGGGTAAAAATGTAGGGGTTCTAAAGTGTTTTGTCGAACAAATTGAGTGATTATACAAATAAGTTTAGTGAATTATCTTAGAGATGATGTATATTAAGGGGTCAATTTAGTTTAACTTAACTTGTGTGTATGATCTAATTCAAAAAGATGAGAAATTTCATTATAGGTGAGGGTGTGGGGCTAAAATCTAGACTCGTACTACAAAAAAATGAGGGTGAGGTGGAACGGTCTTGTGACACTGCAGCTCAATAGCCTAAAAATACAAACAAACAAAATTACGTCAATATTTACACCCATAAAATTTCAAAAAAAACAAAAAACAGGGCATGCGAATATATTAAATGGTGCATATCTAAACTCTTCACTCGCTCCACACTAAGGTGCAGGCAAAATGGACATGCACAATGTAATTTTGAGTTTTGGAGATTTTTGACTTATTTAATTGTTTTATTTAAGTCATGGAATTTTGAGTAGCGTTTTATTACCTTTAAATTAGTGTAGAAGTGAGGAATTGTGGTTTAATATTAAACTAGAACTTAATTATATTTTTAATACTTTATTTAATAGAAAATAAGAAGGTAGGTGGAATTTTTGAGAGTTGACGGTGTAACACCCCAAATATTATAGGAATATTTAATTTAATTTATTTAAATAAAAATATCTGCATTTCGGTGATTTTCGGTGGTTTTGTGGAATATTGGGAATTAATGGAATTTGGGTTATTTATTTTGAATAATAATATATAATATGAATATATTAATATTATTATTAATTAAAATAAATATAAGTGAAATAAGAGCAAATTGGACAATTAAGAGGAGTTAGTGAGGATAATATGGGAAAAGCCCAATTGTGAGGCCTAAGTCTAGGTTTAACAAAAAGGAAATTGTGATGGAATTAAGATTTATTTGTTAGACCGTGAGGAGAATTGAGGCCAGAGCTCTGAGGAGGAAGATTGGAGGCAAAAGCTTCGGAGGATTCCCGGAAATATTTGAGAAGACTTTGATTGACAATTAAGGTATGGGGAGTATTGTCTTCATGATTTTCAACGTGTAAATTCAAAGTATTTAAGGTCAATTTAAGGGTTTAAGGGATTTTGGGGTTGATTGTAATAAAAAGGAATTTTGACCTTCATGGCCTAAATCTAGTATCGAGATGTTAACCATGGGAATTCATTGGAGTAAAAGGGAAACTAGGTCTTCGTGGCCAAAACTCTGATTTGACATTGGTCTAACTCTGTAGGGAAATTTGATAGTGAGAACTCTGATGGTTGTGGTGTAGTGGTAAGTATTCCTGAGAGTCTTAGGGTAGATATGAGAAATAGTGATCTTTGGCCTTCGTGGCCTAAATCTATTATTAGTGAATCTAACCGTGGTTCATTGGGGAAAAAGGAAACCTTAGGCCTTCGTGGCCAAAACTATGATTTGAACCTGTCTGACCCTGAAGGGATAGGAATATTAGACAGTGAGTAACTCTGATGCCTTTGGGGCAATTGTAGGGAAATTTGTGATTTAGGGCGTAAATATGATACGAGATTGAACTTATATCCCTTAATCTTAAATGTTTTAGACATAATCTTAAAACAATGATTAGATGATTTAATTGTGTTAAAATTGTAAATTTACTTGAGATAATTGTAATGTTGAATGGGTTGTAATTTTATGAGAGTTTGGGTTTTTACGGAATTGAAATCGGAGGTTCGGAAGGCCTCCAACAGTGAAAAACGCAGAAAATTGCATGTTGTCCGTCACGACTGTCCATGTTTTCGGTCGAAATTGTTTTGGACGTAACTTTTGATCCGTAAGTCTGTTTTGACCCCGTTCAAAGCGTTGGAAAGCTAATGAACATGGCTATAACATAGTATAAATAAGATAATTGATTTTCTAATATTTTTATGAGATTAAATACGTGATTGTATGATGAATTACCATGAGTATAACTATGATTCTGATGAGATTAATACATGATTGTATAATGATGATTCCTATGAGTAATGATGATGAGCTATGATGATATTTCTATGATTTTTTGATGATTCTATGATTCTATGATGTATGATGATGATGATTATGATGAGCTATGATGACATGATGTATGATGATGATTATTATGATGAGCTATGATGACATGATGTATGATGATGATGATTATGATGAGCTGTGATGACATGATGTATGATGATGATTATTATGATGAGCTATGATGACATGATGTATGATGATGATTATGATGATGAGCTATGACATTTGATGATGATGAATATGATGAATGATGATGCACCTATAATGTTATTATGAGGATGATTTGTGAAGTGCGCATCATGCACTCATGTGCATCCGGACTTCGGTTTAAGACCTCGATTACTTTGGCTTCAATCTCATTGTAAGGATGTGAAGTATTTTGATGTGCTCCGGTTCTCTAGTAGAATCGATCCTATTGATGGGGATCTATGGAGGGTTGATGGCCCAGTGTCCATCGTGTTGTGATGATTGGTACCACATGCATTGAGTTTTGTTGCATTTGCGTTTATGAGTCATTTGGAATAATTTATGATGTTGTGGCCTTCGAGGCCTATTGATGAATGTGAATGTGTTGAATATAATTATGACGCCATTTATATGTTGATTTTCATACATTGATTATTATGAACCATTTTACTCACCCTGGCTGTTTGAATGTTACCTCCACGTGGGTAACGTGTAGATGACCGGGTTTAGCCGTGGACGCCGTCGAGGTTATTTTTTTGAAGTTTTGAGTTGTTAGCCTTTTTGGTTAACTTAGAGGGTCTTGCTATGATATGTAACATCGGGTTGGGGTCTTTTGAGTTAAACTATGTTTTATTTGAGTTTATTTTGATTATCTTCCCGTATGAGGAAAACCTTGATTTATGCCTTTTGAGTTTCGCTGCTTTGTACAATTCGATGTACTTTGGGGAAAACCCGTTGTTTACGGAGCCTTGATCTATTTTGAGGATTTGGGAAATGTACGCCCTTTTGTGGTGGCTTTTATTGAATTTAATAATTTACTCTGATATGTGAATAAATGTGCCTTTTAATTGTGGGGTAGAAAATGGTGTTACAGACGGGAGTTTGAAGAATTAATTAAAATAAAATGGAATTAGGTTTTACTTAAGAGAAAAGAAATGAGGGAGTTGTCAATATGTGTTTTTGTGAGAAAAGGCTAAGGAGAGAAAAAGGAAACCCTATAAGAGCTTCGAAGCTTAAAAAGGTTTGTGAAAAACCTCTCTAAGGTGTTATGATATGATATGATTTCTTTTTTGTTCTCTGTTGCTTGTTGATTTTCGTGTAAATCTGTATGCATATTCTTGAATTTGATGTTCATGAGTATAAATGATAAATTAATAAAATATGTTGATGTTCTACAATAAGGCGAGAATATAAAGGTTGAATCTCTGATGTTTTATGTGGTTGATGTTTTGCTATGCATTTTGGGGCGGTTGTGACTCAAATAGGTGAGTTTTGAATATGTTCAATATAGAGAAAATTTTGAAAATTTGAAAAAGTTAAAAACTCGAAAAAGTAAAAAAGATAAAAAGTTAAAAAGTCGAGAAAAAGTCAGAAAGTCGGAAGTCGGGTCGGAGCTGCGACAACGGAGTTACATCGGCGATGGCGCGGGAAGCAGTGTTCGGCGCCACTAGAATCATGGTCCTATTTTGTGAGTTTCTAGTCGTTTTCGATTTCGTGTTCTATGTCTCGTTTTTCGTGTTTCCTTGGATTATTTGATATGTTTAGAGTTGAGGTTGAGTTATTTGAAATGTTTAGAGTGAAGTATGAGAATCAAATGAGTTGAGTTTGAGTTATTTGATATGGTTAGAGTTGAGTATGAAATGTTTAAAGTTAAGTTTGATGAGAAAATTAGTTAATTATAGTTCTTCTTGAGATCTTAAAAATACATATAACCCTTAACCTTGAATAGAAGTTGTTAGGGTTAATTGTGACTTTATGTTGATGTCATGAACATGCCTTGTTGAATATTGATGGTTGTTGGATGTTCTTTTATTGTTGTTGTTATGTTGATGTTTAGGACACCGATCCAATGTTGTAGTGCTCCAGCCAGTGTTGAGGATCACTCAGTAATTAGGGGTGTTCATGGGTGCGGGTCGACCCGTAAACCCGTCTACCCAAACCGAACCAACCCACTAATTACCCGGACCCATTCATTTACGGGTATACCCGACCCAACCCGTAACAACCCGTATAGATTTGGTTCGGGTATTGAGTTTTAGTTTCTAAACCCATGAACCCGTTGACCCAACCCGTTGAGTATAAATAATTAATGGTGTATATGAGTATCAAAATAACTAATAAATTTTTATAAATTAAGGTATATTAATGAAAATATATAAATAATTAATGGTGTATATGTATCTTAATATTTTTTATGACAAAGAAAATACATTTCAAAATTTTAATTGTTATATTTTTAATTATTCTATTTTATATGTAGGATTTGTCTCCACTACGTAAATAATTTAATTGTTTGAAATATGCAAAATTATATTGAATTGTGTTATAGATTTTTTAAATTGAAAATAATAATTATTATATACACAACCCGTGGACCCAACCCTACCCAACCCGTAAATATCCGGGTTGATTCGGGTCGATTTTTAAAGTAGAATTACGGGTTTGATGATAAACCCAACCCATTGAAAGTTGAACGGGTTGGGTAACGGGTTAAGGCGAACCCGGTCCAACCCAACCCGCGTACACCCCTAAGTAACATAACTCTGATATCATGTGTTGTTAGACTTCGGTCCAGCCTTGAAGGACTTTGGTCTAGTGTTATAATTGATAATTGATATAGGAGTAAGAGGTTTGGATAAAGATTGTTTGCATTTGTTTGTAGCATCATGCATCATGTATATCAGAGATTAGCTTATGACTTTGATCCAATGTTAAAGGACTTCAGTGCAGTGTTGTGATTGATAATTGATATGAGAGTATAAGGTTCAGATGGAGACTATTTGTATTTGTTTGTAGCATCATGCATCATGGATATCAGAGATTAGCTTATGACTTCGATTCAGTGTTATAGGATTTCGATCCAGTGTTGAGGATCACTCGGTAACATAACTATGATATCCAACGTTGTAGAACTTTGGTTCAGGATTGTAGGATGGTACCATATGCATGGGAGTAGAGGAAATATGCACTGCATATATAATTATTTGTATGTTGTACATTGGGCTGACTGATTATATCGATGTGAATTATCCTTGCTGTTTTATGCATTGTTATCACATATGAATGTATTTTCATCTCCTTTCTTGGAATACGTTCTCTATTATCATACTTGATACAGGTGATTCCCAATTTGAGGATGAGGAGTGATAGCTATTGGTCACTGATAACGACATAGTTGCCTTCTTTATTATTTGTTTGTTTTTGTTCCTTTTTTTTATCGACTATTTAGTTTTATATATGGTGTCGCTATGATATCGTAACATCAAGTCAAAAGTTTTGTGATGTATTTACATTGTCTTAAATAAACTATCTTGATAACTTTATACATATTAAGTGGTTTGATAACTAAGTTGCTAATGTTATTTTCTTTTGAATTAACTTTCTATCTTTTGGTAATTAAAGTTGAAGTTGTTAATACAAAATATACGTTGAAGTTAATGTAACACCATGATCATTATCTTTATATTTTTTTGCATTATTTATAAATTATATTTAGAGTTTTAGAGTGTTACCACTCTACGTATTAGTTAATAGTATCTGACCAATGTTATGTTTTCATAATTTGAATTGTCTTTTAAAAGGTTATAATGTATCTTTTTCAGCTTTTAAAAGAAAACAATTGCTTACTATGCAACACATGTAAGAAAATTTTAACCTTAAAACTTATTCGTTTAAAAATTTAAAGTAATATAAATTCATTTATAAAATGTTAATTCTTAACTTTTCTTAAAAATATTGATTTTGAAATAAATATTATTTGATTTTACTACAAATGCAAGAAGACTACTCTATATTCAAATGATTACGATAGCATCATTTTCATATTTGACTCAACAGACTTAAATTCTCAAAGTCGGTTTGGATGATAGTGCAATAGCTAACAAGCAATGGTGGAAGTGACGTTGGAGCTCCAATACCATAGGTGCAATAACAAAGAAAACTTGTGAGGAATTTAACAGAAGGAAGATCATAGATGTTAAAATTAAAAAAGTAGCCTAATATTGTACACATATTTTTATATTATATACTACCTATGTTATAACATTGATACTTAACACTTTTACATACATTATAAGTTTTTTAAATAAATGAAAAAATAATAATTTTACCAAACAATTGGAAATTAAAAAATATTTAATTTGTGATTAATAATTTTTATAAATATAACATTTAATTTTGACAAAAATATTATCTAAGTCTTTTAAATTATTTTAAAATAACAAATTAGTTCTTAAAATTTTTTTTTAATGATTTGGTCATTTATGTTAAGTAACGTTTGCATCGTTTATCTTTTTCAGAATCTCGTTCCAAAAATGTCCATGTGTTACAAACGGAGATGAAGTGACACTTAACAGCGATGATGTGTCATTGGAGGTTGCTGATTTGGTATTTGTCTCGTTCTTTCTTATATTTTTGAATATCAAAACTCTAAATCCCCAAATCACATACTTTGAACCCTAAATCTCAACACTCCATCAATGGCCTCATATGGTAGCAGTGGACCAAATCGAAGATGTCAGAACTCTAATACATTCATTTTGAGTGGATCCCAAATTGAAATCGAACTAACATGTATGTGTGGAGTCAAAGCAGTGTTAAGAACAATTAAGAAGAAAGAAAGAAACTTGGGAAAGCTATTTTGGGGATACAGATACTTTGTGGTGCGTCAGTTCTTCAACATTATTGGTTTTGGTTTTGGTTTATGCAGATATAATTAGTTTTTGTTTATGGTTTTGGTTTTGATTTTTACATATTTGATCTTTGGGTTTGTGTTAATGTTAATAGAGTGAAGTTGATAATGTGGGTTGCAAGTTTTTTGAGTGCTATGAAAACCATTACAGTGATGCGGTCAAACAAAAGATACATCCCTCATTAATTTCCAAATGTTTCAACTGTGATAAAAAAGGATGTTGAAATCAATTTGCTTAAAAGTTTGATTGATAAGGATGAGAAATACACTAAGGAGATGATGTAGAACATGTTGAAGATGTTACGCTATGTCATTATGTTGTTAGTTTTAATTTTTGTAGTGTTATGTGTATTTTGGTTTAAAAGTGGATATCATTGTTAATTTTCATTATAAGTCATGAGTTGTGGTACTTTCATGTAACATTTCTTGACGATGGTTTGTTAAATAATTTTGTGTTGCAATTATTGGCATTGGTTAATGAAACAATTATGTGTTGCAATTATTCAATTGTGCATATGTTATGTTCAACAATTCTATACCACTACAGTTGCAGTTATGTTATAGTTTGTACACTAGTCAAACTGGAAGGACCTGATTGTTATATTTTAAATACATATGGGATGTTAGTGTTACAAATTAAAATCATGAAAGAAGTGATGGTTACAAATTATAAACATGAAGGACCTATTTGTTACATTTTAAAATATAACAAACATGTTATTTTACACTATTTTGAACCTCAAACAATAACTGATATGTTGTTTTACACTATTTTGAACCTTAAACAACAATTGATGTGTTGTTTTACACTATTTTGAACCTTAAACAACAACTGATACATTATTTTGAACCTTAAACAATAACAAACATTATTTTGAACCTTAAATAATAACTAATATGTTGTTTTACACTATTTTGAACCTCAAAAAATTATAAGATAATATACCAAGCATTACATAATCTAAATATTGTCAAAGCATTGTTATAATGTTATAAACCAATAAGATCGCAAAACAGATGTCAATAGAACATAAGATCCCAAAACAAATGTCAATAGAACATAAGATCCCAAAACATTACATAAGATTGTTATAGAACTCAATGGAACATAACATTGTTATAGAACTCAACAGAATTCTCAAAACATAAGATCCCAAAACAAAGTTCTAAAAAGACAATCTATTTGGTCTTTCTCTTTATAGCCAACTTTGATCTCATGGTTGTTGGTGGTTGAAATGTTGTTGTACCACCATGTCTTCCTCTTCTCATAGCAAGTAACTGTGACATTGATATGGACTGTTGTGTCTGGATTATGGAAGATGATGCTGACAGTCTAGTTTGAACTCTTTGGGTTGGTTGGGATTGGACAGTTGTGACTGGAGTGGTTGTTTGGGGTTGTCTAATTTGAACTCTTTGGGTTGATTGGGATTGAACAATTTGTACTTTAGGGTTATTTGGGATTGTGTTGTTTAAGATTGGACAGTGTTGGCAGTTTATGATTGGTTAGTAATGGTAGGTTGAGGTTGAACATTTGTTGCAGTTTGGCCATGTTTTGGTTTTACATGACATGATGTTTTGTTGTGTCCAGAAATACCACGTATTGAACATTTATTTGACAGCTGTCATACCCTAAATTTGTCCCACTTGTGTATAACTTTCATCTGTACATTCACTCACTAACTATTATTCAGAAAATTCAAAAATATGTTGTTAATTTCATTTGTGTCCAAGTTTCAGTTGAAGGTGTCAGGTCAAGTGTATGTGTGTGGTATTGAGTGAAGTTAATGGTTTTGACCTAATTTGTTTGGTCAAGCAAGGTTTGTTTCAAGATCAAGGTCAGGGTTTATAATGATTCAAGTGGTGTGCGTTCAAAGCTTCAATTAAGGTTTGTGTGAGAAGACAGATAAATTATGTATGGATCAAGTTATCATAATGTGTCAAGTTGTCAGTTGAAGATTATTAAGGATCAGATCATTTTTCAAATAGGGCTTGGTGTTGATTCTAGACTATTGCATTGAGCTCCATATTTCAAGTCATTGGCAAATCGTGATTATTAAGGAGTTCGCGACGGCCCTTAGGTCTGGGCGGAGGTGAACGTTGGTTTTCTTCCCGAATATCTCTTCTTATTCTCTTGGCCCCTAGGGAGTGCTAGTTCCGGGGAGGAGTACGGTCATGTTTCCTCATCGACAAGGATTCTAGCTTTGCTGGAATCTAGCGATTTCTTCTACGTCAGGGAGAATGGTTCTGAGATCTCCGGTGCTCGCGCCTTGAATGAGAAGATCTTGGACGACAAATCTATTAGAATGCTCCAATTCTTACGTTCAGTTGAGGATCAGAAGGTTCAGCTAGTTGAGGGCTTCGACCAGGGCTGCCATGGTCGGGTCGACATTGGTCGGAACTATGATGGGATGATGGTCCTCTGAGTACTGGATTTCTACGTTGTTGGCGCGATCTGGGGAGGGAAACACGGTGACTCTTTCCCTCTATTAAGGAACATCATCTCCAAGAAAGAGGTTTGCCCCGTCGTTGTCTCTCTTGTTGACGGGGGAGATGACTGTGTTACACACATCATTAACGTTATCATGGTTGGCCATGATCAGAATCTTGAAAGTTTGCTTTGATATTCAGTTTTCGGGGAAAGAAAGACAGAGAGAACATATGATAGACCTAAATTATACTATATATTTGACTCAAATTGCACGTGTTCCTTAGGATTTTATTACTGTTTTATTGTGTTATGCTTCTGTTTTGTTTCATTTTCAAGATTTTGTATTTTTATAGCTCCTCGAGAAGAAATGAAAAAAAACGGGCAAGAAAGACCAGCTTTTTAGGGAATTGTACACATGGCGAGCGCCATAGGGTATGTCATAACTTGGATAAGAGACCAACTGCTGACAACTGCCACGACTCCCACTTCTTTCTCCTCTAGTTCACATGGCGGGCACTATGAGGGTATGGCGGACGCCACCCTTGTATTTCATTTTCCCTACCAAAAGAAGTTGGGGGGGGGGGGGGCATTCTAGTCTTTCCATGTACTTTCCTAGCACTATAAATAGACGAGTACTTCTCCATTTTTAGGCATCCAAGCTTAGTTACAGAACTCAATTCATATACTTTCATCTGTTGTAAAGTGATAAACCTCTCACATTGAGAAGTCATTTTCTAATCGAGTCTATAATCGGGTTTGGAGCACTTTGGCAGAAGTTAATCCTGCCGCCATTTTCTTTCAAGTCTTTTACTTCCAGTTGTACCAAATTTAAAACCTCCTGTTTAGAGCAGGGTTCTATTTACTTTCTGTTTACTTTCCATTTATTTATCCGCACTTATTTTCCGCATTTATTTTACTCGCAATTTATTTCCCTCATTATTTACTCGCAACTTATTTTCCGCATTATTTACTCCCACTTTTTATTTCCTGCATTATTTAAAATGTCTATTTACATTTCCATGTCCGGCTAAATCTTAAAGGTTAGGATGTGAGGATCATAGTTAAAGTGGTATTCCATATAGCTCTCGATAGAATCACTTAGGGGTTATTTTGACTTTTAACACAAATTTTCTGCACTTCAATTCTGTTGGGTAAGATCGAAAGTCATCCAACCTTTAGTTAAACTTGGTTGGTATTAACTGTTCAAAGAAAGCGAAAGCGCTTGGTCCAGTTAAGTAGGAGTCTTTAATACTTTAGAAAAACAATTTTAAAACTATTTTCGGACGCGTTTATGGGTTTAAAGTCCGGTTCGCGTGAACCTCTTTTTGTTAGAAATTTCAGGTCAAAATACTTTTCAACTAAGTTAAAAAACTATATTTCTTAAAAATAGGTTTATTATTTTAACGCAATGGGCGCCTTTTTATAAGTGACAATAAGAGGGATTGATTAGGGGATAAACTCGGTCCTGAATACGCGAAAGCGACAATTCCCGTTAAATTAGTTCTTTTCACGAGTAGAAAACACTACCCTATAAGAAGTTCTATTTACACGCACTTGGAATACTACCCAGCTATGTGAATTACATCCAAGCCTGTTGTTTTAATTTAAATTTATTCTCGTACTTTGCTTTTACTTTGCAGGCACGAATTCCCAATTGATTTGCCTTAGATAAACACCGTAACAATAGTAATCAATAGATTGACGTTTGGTCTCTGTGGGATCGATAATCTTTTGCATTACTCTAACGTTATTCGTATACTTGCGAAAACCTAGCATCAACAAAATTTCCCACAGACTGCGCCACCGATCTTTCCGGTTGATCAAAACCTAAAATGGGCCAGAGACTTCATCTTTGATGCTGGAACACAAGGAGGAAGGGGTGTACCTGCATGACACTTCAATGCCAAAGTAATAATCAGGAGAGGAGAAGACAAGTATAAAGTAAGAATGTCTTAGGGTGATTTTGGAATACTTGACCCTCTCAAAAGAGAGGGTATTTATAATGCCCCTAACGCTTGGCCATTGGTCCCTATTTTCGGGCCTAGATATTCTCTCCCTAAAAATAGGAAACTGCCATAAACTAGCCATTATGACAGGCAGACATGCTCGAAACTATCCGTTGCTTTGAGCAGGGTGTGGTTGCGGGCAAGCGTGTTATGGCCATTCCTAGATGGTTGAACCGTGTGTGACGGACAGAGATGTGACGAAGGGTAGATGATCCTAGGGGTAAGCTGGCCAGCCCTCCTCGACTGGGGGGCAGAAGAAAAAGTGTTTTTCTTTGCCCTCAACTGACAGGGCTTAGACTATTGGATCGTTCTGGGTGCAGAAGTGGATTGGGCCATGCCTAGCTATTGAGTCAGTCCAGAACAATATCTGTAGTACTGAATTAAGAAGATTTTCATCATTAAAAGAAGATCCCCTCATCAGCAAGATTATCTACAAATGTTAGTATGGTTGTTAGTGGTATTAAACTAGAGTGTTAATTGTGTAAACTTGAATTAAAAGTTAGTTAATTATAAAAAGTAACTAGTGCAGAACTGGTTAACTGAAATTGTTAGTGTGAGAATTAATGCTTATGATTGTTATGTGGCTTGAATGGTTGAAATGCTATTAAATTGTTATGTCATCTTATTGTGTTAGTTAGAGTGTTAGAAAGTAGGAAGTTGGTCTTGAGTCCATGAGCTGAATTGAACTGATGTTTTGTTTTTCATGTTGGATTGCCATGTGTTATCAAATTGTTGTGGTTGAACTGTGCTAATGGTTAGATAATGTTAATATGAATCGTATTTGAACTGTCATGGAGTGTTTTGTAATTGACATTGGTTTCTTGAAGAATCATGTATGCAGAAACTTGATTATGAGGATGCTGAATTGGATTAGTTTGTGAATTGGTTTACCGTTAATGAATGTTATGTTAGTTATGTTGATGCTATTAGAATACTCGAACTGTTATACTATTGTCGCTACTCGAAAAATGCATCGCGCAACGACGGGGAGGCGAAAAGAAAGGACAGAAGAGTCGCCACCGAACTTTATTTATCCCATGAGGGGAAAGGAAAATATCGAGAAAACCTTAAGAAAGAAAATGGATAAGATGGTCTCACGACCAAGAACGGGTTCGGAAGCCGGTTATGCGAGGGGAAGGTATTAGCACCCCTCGCATCCATCGTACTCGATGGGAACCTTTTGTTTGTCGATGCGTGAATTTATTTGCTTAAATATTATGCTATAAAAGTGTATTCCAAAGGGTAAAGAAAGAGGATTTAGAAACTAAGAAATGAGGCATAACGGGGAAGAAAAGAGAAAGAACAGACTCGGTAGGACTTCGCAGTCCTATGCCTACGTATTCTCAATAGATGTGAGAAAGTCAGAGTCGACGTAGTTCGGGGGACTACAAATATGGGGGGAAATGTGATCGGCAAGGATTGTGGCCCTTGTGCCTACGTATCTTTACTCAAAAGAAGTAAAGAATCAGAGCAGCCGTAGTTCGGCCAACTACGGGTAAAAGGTGAAAAAGGGAGCTCGCCAAGACATCGTCGTCTTGTGCCTACGTATTCTCATCTGGCATGAGAAATCAGAGCAAACGTAGTTCGTGCTAACAGTGTGTTGATGTCTTTTATGGATGATGTTATCGTGCGCGTTCCAGCAGTTAGGTGTTTCGCTGCTCGCTCGTTGGAGACTTAGGCGTTACCTGTTTGCGGTAGAACGGTCGTAACATATCCTTTTTGAAAGATTGATTAGTTTTCGCCACGCGAGGCAAGAAGTCACGTTTGATTGATTGGATTGTTTTTTAGGGGGCGAGACATGTCCTCGGATAGTAACCCCTACGGGTAATACCCAATTCTTTATCTCAAAGTTTTTGTTATAAAAGGGTGTGGCGAACGAGGCGTCTTCGTATTGAAAGACGAGTGTCGAAACCACCCTCACTACAGTGGGCATCCCAATACTCGGAGAGGAAGAGGTCTACACCCAATCCTCTCTCTTTAATTCAACATAAAGAGAGCTTCGTTCTCTTATTAAGTGTTTTTGGTTTTAAATGGTAAGTGCTTTGCGACAGAGAACCCTACGGTAAATGTCAGCACTCGGGATAGGAGAAGGCCTACGCCTAACCACTCCACGACCATTCAAGTTTTTGTTACGAAAAGATTTGAAAATGCACTCGGTACGGGACCGAGGTTTTAGGTATGAAAGGTTACGGGCTGAAGTTGTGAAAGTGAGATACGGATAAAGTCGCGTCTTCGTATTGAAAGGCGAGTGTCGAGACCACCCTCACTACAGTGGGCATCCCAACACTCGGAGAGGAAGAAGTCTACACCTAATCCTCTCTTTTTAATTCAATACAAAGAATTGATTAATTTATTATTGAAAGTATACTCAGTACGAGACCGAGGTTTTATGAGGAAATGTTGGAAGCGTCTTTGTATTGACAGACGAGCATCGAGACCACCCTCACTACAGTGGGCATCCCTACGCTCGAAGAAGAAGGGGTCTACACCCAATCCTCTTTTTAGCTCAACACAAAGAAATGATTTTAAGGAGATGAGATTTGAAAATGGACGGGAAGCGTCTTCGTATTGAAAGACGAGTGTCGGAACCACCCTCACTACAGTGGGCATCCCAACACTCGGAGAGGAAGAAAGTCTACACTTAATCCCCTCTTTTTAATTCAATACAAAGATAATTTGATTTTGAAAATTGTTTGACAAAGTTTTTGAATCAAGTCGGGACAAGTAATGAAGAGAGAAAAGAGGTGGTCTCAGATCCAACATTACTTATCAATAATTTGACTGGTAATGAATTACGGAGGTCTCGTCATCGACCCAAAAGGCAAAAATGCCCAATAGCAAATGCGAAGTAAGATCTATTTTAAAAATAACAAAAATAACATCCTAAACTCTAATATTATGAATTAAAAAAAAAAACTACATAACATTTACAAAAAGAAAATAAATTTTGAAAATTGAAGATAATTAGAAAAAGTATATATATACATATAGTAATATAAAAGTATATATAATAGAAATTATAAATAAAATATATTTTAAAAGGAGACAAATAACTGATAAAAATAATAAATAAATAAAAAACTCTTCTCCTTCGTAACATTTCCGTCTCCCCTCCCTCACTGTTCAACCACGCTTCACACTCGACATTTCTCCCCCAATTTTCTCTGCTAAGGCTCTCTCTCTATTCCGTCAATTCGCTCTATCCATATGGCCCTCCCAATTTTGTCCACAAAAACTTCTTCTTCCGTTATTTCTGTTTGTGATTGTGAAGTGAGCGGAGGGTTCGTTCGGTTAGGGTTTCGTCAGGGTTTGGGATTAAAGATTTACGGTTCGAACTGAGTTTGTTGTTTGAGATATTAAATAGAGGATGAAGCTGGGAAGAAGGGGGGTGTTGTTTGATGTGTTGTTGGTTGAAGAAGAAGGGTTTCAAAATCTGGAGATTTTGAGAACGGTGAAGTTGAACGGTTGATGGGGAAATAGATTCGGAGGAAGAAGAAAATCGTGAGGTGAAGTGTTTGTTGAGTGTTTGATTAATGGTTGTTGTGAGATGTTTGGAGGTGATCACGGCGATGGACGAGCGGCTGTACCTTGCTTTGGAGTTAGCCGAGCTGGTGTTATCGGTATGATGTCGGTAAGATGGTGATAACAGAACATGAAGGATGACTGTTAAGATCGTGATTTCGCGGCTGTTACGGTAATACAAATGAGAGAAGTTTTTGGTGTTTGATCTCTAGTGACTAACATAGAGTTTGAGCTGATGTTTTTTTTTTTGTGACAGGTTTTGTGGGTTGCTGGTGGCGATAGGATGAAGATGGCGTTTGAGGTCTGAGTTGATGCGGTTTGCACGGAAGATAAAAACTTTAGCTGTAATTTGTGCATTGCCGGAAAAAGCGACGGTGATCTTGGAATTCAGTTGGGTTGCGAAGGTGAGAGGGATTGGCTCCGCCTCTGTTCTGAATGGAGAGGGGGGTATTCGGAGGTTTTTTGTGTTGTTAAGGTGTTGATTGAGGGTGGTCTAATGGTGCTAAAGGTGGATGAGAAAAGATAATGGTAATGGTGTAAATTTGCTGCAGGTCTGGGTGACTAAGAGGTGTGGTTTTCATGGTTTCTACACGGGTGAGCACGGCATTGTTGCTTGTGTTGGTTGGAATCTTATGGATTTTCTTCCTACTTCATAGAACCTGTTTGACGTTTTGCAAAGTGGCTATACGGAGAGACTCATGTGTGTAGAAATTTTGGAGGTGTATGTGTTGTTTTGCAAGAAAATTGGTTGGTGAGTATTGCAAGATGTTGTAGCCGTTCATTAGAAGTTGTTGTTGTGCTAACATTTCCCGTAAAATCATTTCCTTTTTTCGTTCACATGCTGGTTTGTTGATACTATGTCTCGTGGTTGCAGGTTCGAACTAGTTTGAAATTGAGGCTTGAAGTTAATGCTAACGTTACTTTGAAGTGTGTTTGACAAAGGCATGGATTTTTATATTACTGTGATGGATGATGGATGTTGTGGCTATCTTGTATCATGCAGAGATAGGTTTTAAAAGACAGTGGCTTACTAATGCTATTGAAATTAGTTGTGTGTTCAGTTTTCCTTCTACGACACTGCAATTTATCTGGCTGCTTGTTGCTACCTGCTGCAGATACATGCCTTTGATAATTGTTGACTGAAAAAACGGTACTGAATGATCTACCAGTCACATTTGTGTCTCTTCTAGCAGATAAAAATTAAAATGTTGCATAAAGTTTGTTTGATGGCTTCTTATGGATTTCTTCAGAGCCTAGTGTCCAACAAGAATTCGATAGGAAAGGTGTATTGCTGCTGTTAGTTGAGGTGTTAAGAGGATGATGATGATGTCGGGAAGGTGAGGTGGGTGGATTTGCAGAGTGGGTTCGAAGGTGATTCCAAGAAAAACGGTGGATGAAGCTACTGGGCAGAATTTTTTGAAGGTTTGTATTCAGGTTTTCCTTGATTCCCTTTGCTTATCTTTTTCTTCTTAAGTCATTTGTTTCGATCTGGTTCTAAAGCTTTTTTGGTTTCTATATTTGAAGGTTGAATGATGGAAGGAGGTAAAAGGCATTTGAGGTGGCAAGCTTTGTTGAAGTTTCGTATGGATTTATGGTTTTACGTTTCCGGTGATGAGGTTGACGGAAAAGTTAGAACAATCTTGAGTTTCGATTATGCAGCAAGAAAAGGGGTTTATCGCGATTGCTGTTATTTTCCTCTCTCGCAAACTCACCGCCGGGAAACAAATCAAGCAGCTTAAGATTATGAGGACAGAGAAAAAAAAACAATAGAATACTTACAGAGTTGGAGCAAATCCGGCAAGTCCCCACGCTAGCAACGAAGAGTTCGGATGATGGAGACTTGAGCCTACGACGCGAATCCTTTTGTTGGACCGGTTCCACCAGATTGCTAATACCGAAAACAAATAAGTTAAATCTTTAATTTTTTTTTCTTCAGCTTTGTGTGTGCTGGTATTATGAAGGTTGAATACTGTGGTTTATTGATGGCAGTTGAATAGGGAAGAAGACTCCAGGCAAATGAAAGCTACAGCTTCAAGGACAATGGAGGAGGTGGAGAGAGGAAGAGTTTGAAGACAGGGTAAGGTGTTGTTGTCTTTTGGTTTGTTGATGTTCTAAGAATGATAATGAAGGTTGTGCTGTTGAAGAAAAAGTGAGAGAGTTTGAAGTGTGGTGAGAAGAACAAGGAGTGCTTTCTCTTTTTTTTTCAGCCAAGATGTGCAAATGTGAGCCTCTCCCCAGGTATGTTGGTTGTTTGTGTTTATATGCTGAAGATTCAATGAAGTTGAAAACCAGGTGTTTGGTCGGTTGCCCTATCTTCTTAAAAATTCAAAGTTTGTCCCATTATTCTATTTTCTGATCTATTGCTTTCATGCTGCAGACTTTGTTGGTTGCCATGTTGGGTATGTTTCTGCAGGCTGGTACAGTTTTGTTTGTCTTCTGCAGGGTGTGGGTTGTTTTTTTTCAAATGTGGTCTGGCATGGTTTGTGTAGGCTGTGTATTTTAGTGCAAGTCTATGAGGGTATGGTTTTATGCAGGAATTTGTTGGCACCATTTAGGAAATTTTGCAGGTTTTATGTTCTTTGTGAGTTTGTGTAGCAGAGTGCAGCAGTTTATGGGTTGTCTTGGAGTGCAGAGCCATTTGAAATTGGTGGGGTTGCAAGGATTCACAAGGCGTGGCTCCAATTGTGGGGTCCTTCTTTTATTGACTGTGCTATCCCTATTTCAACATCCTGGAAATCAAAGGGGTAGGCTATACATGGTGATGGTGCACTTATGCAGAACAGGCCCACTAGTGAGGGATTATTGCCAAAAAAAATGAAATTCCCTTTCATGCTCTTGCTCTTGTGACATGGGCTTTTGTAATAACCCCCCCCCCCCTTTTTTTTTAAAAAAAGAAACATAATATGCTTTGTATTGTAACAATGTGACCTCTTTGTATGAGATTTTGAACTAATCAGGAAGTTTCTTTGGTTTTTTTTTTTTGGTAAGGTGATTATGGGCTTTAATTTTTGAACTGCATAAGCTTATGGTAAAATGCATAAATGAACTTTTGAACTTTATTTTCCTTAATTTTCTTGTAATGGACTTGAGATGGGCCTTTGATGGCGAAATGAATCATGGAGGTCAACAATGAATTTTTGAAAGGTAGTATGAATCATATAAAAAAAAAAGAGATTTTAATATGGTGGCTAGACGGACGTTTAAAAATAGATATTGGAAAGTGGTTTGTGTAAATGGTCAATAAAATTGATAGAAATGTGGGTAACAAAAAGAAAAAAAGTTTTGAAATTAATTGGATTAACTGCTTCTTAAGAAACCATGGTTCTATCTCAACCCCAAAAGTCTTAAATCACAAACTAATCCTAATGACTTTCACTTGTGGATCCTGATCAAAATGAACCAGTCATTGAATCCTCAGGCATGAAGATTCTGCACACCTTGATAACTTGACTCACATGCAGATAGACTACCTTAACACAGACCCAAATTGAAACTTTGAACCCACACCATTTGAATCATGCAGCCTTACTTATCCTTGACCGTGAAACCAATTCCTTACTTGATACCTTAAATGAATCTTGAACTAATCCTTGCAACCACTTAGACAGAAGACAACATATTTGGATTTTTTTTTGGATGGGATGCGCATATGAGGTTTATACATGTGGGACAAATTTGGGGTATGACAACTATGTATTGATCTATTTCTAGCACTATTGGTATGTTGTTAGGACGTAGTTAGTTTGAATCCTATGGTGTTAGTTAGAGTGTTAGAAAGTATGAAGTTGGTCTTGAGTCCATGAGCTGAATTGAACTGTTGTTTTGTTTATCATGTTGGATTTCCATGTGTTATCAAATTGTTTTGGTTGAACTGTGCTAATGGTTATATGATTGTTAATATGAGTCGTATTTGAACTGTCATGGAGTGTTTTGTAATTGGCATTGGTTTCTTGAAGAATCATGTATGCAAATACTTGATTATGAGGATGCTAAATTGAAGGTGAGAAAATACTTAGAAGGGGGGGTTGAATAAGTATGACAGAAAATAAACAAAGATAAAAACACAAGTATTTTTATCCTGGTTCGTTGAACTCAACTACTCCAGTCCACCCTTTTCAAGAGTGATTTGCCTTTCTCAACAAGGACTTAATCCACTATTCAAATCAACTGATTACAAATAGCAACACCTAAGAACAACTGTTCTTAGTCTTCTCAAGAGCTACTGATCTAACCTAGATCCTCTTAAGGAAAACTTCCTTTACAAATTAATGTAATACAATGTAAGAGTAATAAATGCTTCTATGAAAGCTATAAACACAACTGTGTTATTTCTCTAAGTTTAGAACAATGTATGAACAGCAAAGAATATGAGAGCTTTTAGCGTGAGAGAGTTCTTGCAATAAGTTCGTCAATTTCGTCACTTGAAGAATGAGCTATGATGTTCTTTATATAGCCACTTGAATATTGGAGAGAATATTTTACCGTTGGAGAAGATATTTCCAATATCAAATAGTACTGTCCTTTGTACTATTGCAGCAGAGAGACGGCGCACAAAATGTGGGTGTAGCAATTGTCTGCTGAGCTGTGATTATACCATATATGGAATGTACCAGAGGAATAATATTCTTGCAGAGAATTTTGTCTATCCCAATTAAGGAAAGATTTGCTGGCATATTCCAACGGATATATTAAAATAATCTTCTTCAAATAATTCTTCAGATAGTTCAGATCAACAATCAATATCAGAGTCTTCAGTCTTCAGAATCTTCTGGAAACTTCAGAGTCTAAGATGTTCTTCAGATGTTGATGAATCAGAGTCTGGTGCAGCTGTGTGCCTGAAGCGTAACATGCTCTTAGATCAGAGTCTTCACTCAGATCAGAGTCTTCTCTCATTCAGAGTCTCTTCACTCAGAGTCTTCTTTCATTCAGATTCTTGATAATATATGCAGCGTGTTGTATCTTCAGAATCTTGATGACTAAGCTCTTATACTTCAGATTCTTCTAATCTTCAGATGCTCTTGAGCCATTCAGAATTAATTGTTCACCTCAAATTTGCTCTTTAAGATTAAAATCTTTTGTGCCTGTAGAAAACAGTTTAGAACAAATTTAGAGAGTATAATTCTTGTATACAAATTATCATTAATGTTATCATCAAAACATAGAGACATTACTAAGACACAATCTGTGCTCTTACAATCTCCCCCTTTTTGATGATGACAAAACATGAGCAATTTGTTCAATAAAAGTATGAATTAAAATTACTCCCCCTGAGATTAACAATCTCCCCCTGAAATGAATACTCTAATGGAATTAGATACTTCCCTTTCTGGTTGAGTATATTTCAGATTCAGAGCCTGATTACATTTCAGATTCAGAGCCTGATTGAAGCCTGGTTAACATCCTGATTGAAGCCTGGTTGACATATGTTTGACTTCTAGAGTCAAAGCTTGATGCCATATTAAAGCTTGATGCTAGATGAACAACTTCAGAACATCTGGTTGTTTATCTTGCCATTTCCTGTCTTGAGTTATCTTTTAGATCACAGTACTCAAGGTTAGATATCAGAGTCTTGGTCTTTAGATATCAGAGTCTGGTTTACTCAGATTTAGCTATTTTTGATCAGGTTCTGAAAAGATAGATCTCAGGAAAAACTTCAATGAAATTTGTCAGAGTCTGGTTAAATTCAAAGAATGTTAGTAACATGTCTGACTTAGTTCAGATAATTGCTTATAGATTTGAACAATCAGATTCTATTTTGTTTCTCCCCCTTTTTGTCATAATCAAAAAGAATTTTAAAAGACAGTAAAGATGCAGAAGAAACACACATCCAGATAAGCAAAAAAAAAAAATCATTGTCATTAAGTCAAGAGAACATAACATATCAGAAAACAATCAAAAACAAAGCAAAACATGAAAAACTTGTGCAAAACATCAAGTAGGTTTAGCAGATGAGGCTTGTTGAGAAGCAATGAGTTGCAGCAGTGCTGTAATCCTTTCTGAATTTTCATCTTGCTTAGCCATCCAAGTTTTCATTTCTTCATTTGTTTTCTTTTGATCAACCATAAAATCCTTAAGTTCTTTGACGTCCTTCTGAAGATCTGTAGATTCTGAAATAGTAGATTCTGGAACAGTGGATTCTGAAACAATCTGAGTAACATCAGGTGCAGGAATTTCTGGAGGTGGAGGAGCTTCTAGAAGAAGAATAGGAGGAGGGTTTCTCTTAATCCGTTTTTGATAAGCAGCAAGCCTTACTTTTGACAATCTAAGACATTGAGTCCTGATTTTCAAAGCCTCCCTATTCAGTCTGTAAAGATATTTCTTCCAAACAGCATTAGCAGCCTCTTTGTCCATAGTAGTCATGCAAACATCCATAATGTCAGCAAAGTCTGAGACATTATCCTTATCAAAATCTCTTAACAGAGTATAAACACTTGATCCCAATTCTGCTTCATCAGGGATTCTGGGTTGGGTTGGTTGTGTTTGTGGTGTTTGTTTAGAAGGTTGAGGTTGTGAAGATGGATGTTCAGATGTTTGTGGTTCAGAAGGTTGAGGTTGTGAAGATGGATGTTCAGATGTTTGTGGTTCAGAAGGTTGAGGTTGTGAAGATGGATGTTCAGATGTTGGTTGGTTGTTTTGTGGTTCAGATGTTTGTTGGTTGATTTGTGGTTCAGATGTTGGTTGGGTGGTTTGTGGTTCAGATGTTGGTTGTGGAGTGTTTTGGATTTCAAGAGGTTGTGGAGTGAGAGTTTGAGTTGGGGAATTTTGTGGAGAAGGTGGATGTTCAGAAGTTGGAGATTTAAACAGCTGTTTCCAAACACTCTCAGAACGAGGTTGTTTGAGATCATTCAAGCATTCATTAATGTAACCAGATGATTCATCATCAGATGATGTATCAGAGTGGTTAGATTTTTCAGAAGTTGAAGATAAAATGATAGAACGGTTTAAAGGTGTGATATCTAATATCTCATTAGGATCAATGAGATTTTCAGGTTGGTTAGAGTGTTCAGGGTGAACATCCTCTGGAATGGTAGATTCTGGGATAGTGTTTTGTGGTTGTGGTGTTGTTTGTTGAGTTTGTTTGGATTGTGGTGTAAGAGTCTCAGATGGTCTAGATCTTTTAAATATAAGGGGTGAGTCAGATGGTGTGGGGGTAGCAGAATGATGAACAGGATTAGAATCAGTGTTAAATACCTGTTTCAGAGTATCTCTAATTTCTTCAAGAGTTGCTGCAGGAGGATTTTGTTGAACCTTCTTCAGCTTCTTCCTTTTCTTCTTCTTTTCAGCATCTGAATGCTTCCTTTTCTTCTGATGACCTTCACTATCAGCTTTTCTCTTACGTCTTCTTTCCCTTGTTAAATCAGGAAGAACTTGGCCTTCCTTCTGCACAAGATTGGCAGGAATCTCAACACCATCTCTTATGCAGCGAGCAACATACTCAGCAATAAGTTCTCTAGGTTCATCTGATGTGAATAAAGGAAAATCCTCAACTGGAATCCTTCTTCCCCTAACTTCTTCAGAGTTAGTTTTCCTTGGTTTCTCAGATAAATCTTCAACCAATTTCATCCTTCTCAGAGTTAAACCATTTATTTCAAAGCCAATGATAAAATTCAGATCTTCTGTCAACCCAGCCTCTTGCAGATGCGCCACAAGTTGGTTTTCTATCAGAATATCTGAAATCAGCCTTCCCATAGGAATCCATGTTCTGACTTTTCCAAATTTATCTCTGGCTGTTTCCCTTGTTTCCTTGACGTGAGATACCAGATGATTAAACAACAGATATGGAAGATCAATCTGAATGTTTTGGTGTAAACAATACATGAAGTAAAGTTGTTCAGCATTAACATAATCAGATGAGTTTGAAGAGGGTCTGTGAAAGATGGTGTTCATGAAAATCTTAGCCCATATTTTGTAAGTGGGTTTCAAGAACTTAACCTTCTTACAAGGTTCACCAGTAGTGCAGATTTCTTGACAAACATCTTTCAGGTCTTCACGCGCAGAAGACAGAGAGGTTACTCCATCAGTTGCCTTAAAACCTATGAGTTTCCTGATTAGAT
The DNA here is from genome assembly GCA_963859935.3 of Lathyrus sativus. Taxonomy (NCBI): domain Eukaryota; kingdom Viridiplantae; phylum Streptophyta; class Magnoliopsida; order Fabales; family Fabaceae; genus Lathyrus; species Lathyrus sativus. The sequence continues at coordinate 27,789,442 of OZ012740.1, read as the reverse complement.
TTTCAGTGATAACAATCTTTTTCCCAGCACAGAGGAGTGAATGAACTTTGGAGTAGCAAATGCATGGATCCAGAACTCCTTCACTAACTTTGGATACACAGGACCCATAAGCCTGTCAAAGTAACCGTCCCAGCCTTGTGCTTTGATTGAAGAAATCAGATCAAACCCATTTTCAGCAAGATCTTCTAAATCCACGAAACTTTCACACAGTACTTCTAGTGAATCAACAGGAGTTAGGAGAGTGCGTACTGGTTCTATGACAGTGGTAGCATTCTTGGTAGTAACAGCTTTTGAAGTAGATGCCATTGTTGATGATGATGAAGAAGATGAAGGTTTCTGAGTTCTTTTAGGGTTTGCAAAGAGAGAGAACAACAAGCAAAAACGCATATGTGTTTGAGAATGTGAAAAGTGTGAATGTGTTAAGAGAGTGGTTTAAATAGACAAATAAAGCAAGCATGGGAAACACAACAGACACACATAGGACACATACGCACGTTTGCATTAAATGAAAAGAAATCATTTTTAATTATGATATGACATTTGGGGGGAAAATCAAGACAGATTGAGATTTTCAAAGCAATACCTTAAACGTCATAATCAGTAGGTGTACTCCATCTTTTCAGATTCTGAGTGACACGTGTTTGCTTGCATGTGATTCTGTAACTCTTAAGAAATGAAACGTTTTCAACTTTCAGATCCTCTGAGATGGTCAGTACAGAGTTTCACACAAAAAATAAATCACAGATAAAATAAACAAGCAAAACAGATGAAATACTTCAGAGTGTTAAACACTTAGCATCTGAGAAGTTGACTCTGAGAAATATTACTCTGGACAAAAATCCATACAAATATTTTTCAGAATAAACTTAAACCTATCTTCAGCAAGGGGTTTTGTGAAAATATCTGCCCATTGATGATCTGTATCAACAAAGGCTAAATTTATTACACCCTTCTGAACATAGTCTCTGATGAAATGATGTTTAATCTCTATATGTTTGGCCTTAGAGTGTAAAATTGGATTTTTGGATAAACATATAGCTGAAGTATTGTCACAGAAGATAGAAAGATTACTCTCATAGATTTGATAATCTTCTAGTTGACTCTTCATCCAGAGCATCTGAGTGGAACACCCAGCAGCAGCAATGTATTCTGCCTCTGTGGTTGATAGTGCAATTGTTGGTTGCTTCTTGCTGTACCATGAGATCAGATGACTTCCAAGAAACTGACAGCTTCCAGAAGTACTTTTGCGCTCAACTCTATCTCCAGCATAGTCAGCATCACAGAATCCAACTAGTGAATATTTGTCAGATCTTCTGTAACACAAACCAACATTAGCAGTACCTTTCAGATACCTTAGAATCCTCTTAACAGCAGTTAAGTGTGATTCTCTAGGATCTGATTGGAATCTAGCACATAAACAAACACTAAACAGAATGTCTGGTCTAGAAGCAGTCAAATAAAGAAGAGATCCTATCATACCTCTGTAGAGTTTCTGATCTACCTTCTTACTTACCTCTTCCTTACCTAGAGTGCTTGTAGGATGCATTGGAGTCTTTGCCATTTTGCTATCCAGCATGTTAAACTTCTTCAGAAGCTCTTTAACATACTTGGTCTGATGTATGTAGGTGCACTCTGGAGTCTGATTTACTTGGATTCCCAGAAAGAATCTCAGTTCTCCCATCATGCTCATCTCAAATTCTTCCTGCATACATTTAGCAAACTCCTTTCCAAGCATAATATTTGTTGATCCAAAAATAATATCATCTACATAAATTTGACAAATCAACAAATCTTTCTTAATGGTTTTACAAAATAGTGTGGTATCCACTTTTCCTCTGATGAAATTTTTCTTCAGAAGAAAATTACTCAACCTCTCATACCAAGCTCTGGGAGCTTGTTTTAGTCCATAAAGAGATTTTTTCAGTTTGTAAACATGATCTGGAAAATTTTCATTTTCAAAACCAGGAGGTTGGTGGACATACACTTCCTCTTCTATAATTCCATTAAGAAAAGCACTTTTAACATCCATCTGATAAAGAGTGATGTTATGTTGTGCAGCAAATGAAATAAGCAAGCGTATAGACTCTAACCTTGCAACAGGAGCATATGTTTCTGTGTAGTCTATGCCTTCTTGTTGACTGTAGCCTTGAGCAACCAGTCTTGCTTTGTTCCTTTCAACTTCTCCTTTTTCATTAAGTTTATTTCTGAAAACCCATTTTGTTCCAATGACCTTGAAACCTTTAGGTCTTGGAACCAGATCCCAGACTTCATTCCTTGTGAATTGATTCAGCTCCTCTTGCATAGCTAAAATCCATTCATTATCTTCCAGAGCCTCATCAACAGATGTTGGTTCTATAATTGACACTAAGCCACAGAAGGAAGATTCAGAAGTTCTGAGAAATGCTCTTGTCCTTATTGGATCATCTTTCTTTCCAATTATCACATCCTCTGGATGAGAAGCTTTCATTCTGGAAGAAGATCCTCTGACTGTTGGTCTTTCAGAAATATGCAGATTGTCAAGTTGGGAAGTTAGAGGCGTAGCATCTGGATTTGCTTCAGAGTCTTTGTCTTCAGTCTTGTCTGCCTCTGAGCCTTCAGAGTCTGTGAGAATAACTTCTCTATCTGCAGAACTTTCAACTTGCTTTGGCTTTTCAGAGCCAAGCTTATCATCAAATCTAACATGAATAGATTCTTCCACAATCTGTGTTTCAGTATTGAATACTCTGTAGCCTTTAGAGCGTTCAGAATAACCAAGCATGAAACACTTCTGTGCTTTGGAATCAAACTTGTTCAGATGATCTTTAGTGTTAAGCATATAACAAATACATCCAAATGGATGAAAATAAGCAATGTTGGGCTTTCTGTTTCTCCACAATTCATAGGGAGTCTTTTCCAGAAGAGGTCTTACAGACACTCTGTTCTGAATATAACATGCTGTATTTATTGCTTCTGCCCAAAAGTATTTTGCCAGATTTGTCTCGTTGATCATGGTTCTGGCCATTTCTTGCAATGTTCTATTTTTCCTCTCTACAACTCCATTTTGTTGTGGAGTTCTAGGACAGGAGAAATCATGTGCAATTCCTTTTTCAGAAAAATATTTTTCAAAATATTTGTTTTCAAATTCGCCACCATGATCACTTCTGACTTTAATAATTTTGCATTCTTTTTCAGTCTGGACTTGATTGCAGAAGTCAATGAACACAGAATGAGACTCATCCTTGTGTTTTAGAAACTTTACCCATGTCCATCTACTGTAGTCATCTACAATGACTAACCCATACTTCTTGCCTCTGATGGATGCAGTTTTCACTGGTCCAAACAGATCAATATGAAGTAATTCCAATGGTCTAGAGGTGGAAACAACATTTTTTGGTTTAAAATGAGATTTTGAAAATTTACCCTTTTGACATGCGCCACACAGAGCATCTGAATTGAACTTCAGATTAGGGAGTCCTCTGACCAGATTGAGTTTATTAATCTGAGATATACGTCTCATATTAATATGTCCCAATCTTCTATGCCAGACCCATTGCTCATCATTCACAGATAAAAGGCATTTTACATTTTGAACTTTAAGTTCTGAAAGGTTAATTTTGTAAATGTTGTTTTTCCTCTTTCCACTGAATAGAATTGAGCCATTCTTTTGACATACAGCTTTGCAACATTTTTGATTAAAGATGATATCATAACCATTGTCACTTAATTGACTTATGGACAATAGATTATGTTTCAATCCTTCAACTAACAGAATATTAGAAATAGAGGGTAGGTTACCATTACCTATTGTACCAGAGCCAATGATCTTGCCCTTCTGGTTCCCTCCAAATTTCACGTCCCCTCCAGATCTAAGTTCCAGGCTTTGGAACATAGACCTTTCGCCCGTCATATGTCGTGAGCATCCAGAGTCCAGGTACCATGATTGGTGTCTGGATTTTGCTGCTAAGAACATCTGCAACAGGTATTATTTGACTTTTAGGTACCCAGATCTTCTTGGGTCCTTTGGGGTTAGATGTTCTGTGGTTTTGCCTAAACTTCTGTTTTTCAACATAGTGTTTATTCTGGCTAACCCTTGGCTTAAACACATAAGTACTCTTTTCAGAGCTTGTATGTCTAATATCATTCAGATGACCAAACTTAAAATGAGAATATAGAGGAGTCTTCTTGATGAAGAGTTTATCAACAGACTTTGGATTGCTTCCAGAGGAGGATTCACATCCAATGCCTCTTCTGTTGTTCCCACTAACACCATAGATCATAGAAGCCATTTTGCTTCTGTCTATGCTTTTAGTGAGGAATCTTTTAAAACTGGAGTCATATTTTTCTAAAATATTTTCACTTGACTCTGTTTCAGTATCAGATTCTTGTTGAGTTGTTTCTAAATCATTTTTGAGTTTTAAATTTATTTCTTTCTGCTCAACAAGTTCTGTTCTCAGAAGATCAATCTCAGATTCAAGATTGCTTTTCAGCTTCTTGTATTTGAGTTTAATCTTGCTGTAGCTTTCCAACATGTCAGATAAACTTTCAACAAGTTCAGCTCTGGAGAGTTCAGAAAATACCTCTTCAGAGTCAGAGTCTGATTCTGACTCAGATTCAGATGATGACGTTCCTTCATCTTGATCATTTGTGTTGGCCATCAGTGCAACATTTGCACATTCTTCCTCAGATTCAGAAGATGATTCAGATTCATCTGAGTCATCCCATGTAGCCATCAGAACCTTTTTCTTTTTATCAAACTTCCTTTTGGGTTTTTCCTTTTGAAGTTTGGGACATTCACTCTTGTAGTGTCCAGGTTCTTTACATTCAAAGCAAGTGACCTCTTTCTTGCCAGATCTTCTGTGTCCAGAAGATTCTCTCTTTTGATCAGATCTTCTGAAGTTGTTGAACTTCTTCCCTTTGTGCTTCCAGAGTTTGTTGATCCTTCTGGACAGCATAGATAGTTCATCTTCTTCTTCAGAAGAAGATTCCTCAGAGCTTTCTTCATTTACCTGCAAAGCTTTAACAGATTTGTTAGATTTAAAAGCTAAGGATTTACCTTTATCTTTCTTCTGGGGTTCATCTTCCTCCAGCTCAATCTCATGACTTCTCAAAGAACTGATGAGTTCTTCTAATGAGATTTTGTTCAGATCCTTGGCCAGCTTCAATGCAGTCACCATAGGTCTCCATCTGGTAGGAAGACTTCTGATGATCTTCTTGACATGATCAGATGTTGAGTAGCCCTTGTCCAGAACTTTCAACCCAGCTGTTAGAATCTGAAATCTGGAAAACATAGTCTCAATGTTCTCAGATTCTTCCATTTTGAACGCTTCATACTTCTGCATCAGCGCCAGAGCCTTTGTTTCTTTCACCTGAGAGTTTCCCTCATGAGTCATTTTGAGAGACTCAAACATATCATGAGCAGTTTCTCTGTTGGTAATCTTCTCATACTCTGTATGAGATATTGCATTAAGAAGTATGGTTCTGGCTTTGTGATGATTCTTGAATTCTTTCTTCTGCTCCTCAGTCATTGATTTTCTATCAATCTTTTTGCCATCCTTAGTAGGATGTTCATACCCATCAATGACTAAATCCCAGAGATCAGCATCATACCCCAAGAAAAAACTTTCAAGTCTATCCTTCCAATAATCAAATTTTTCTCCATCAAACATTGGAGGTTTGGTGCTGATTCTGTCTCCTTCATATTTGTTGCTTGATGTAGGAATATCACCCATATTAGCAACCAAATAAATAACAGAGTATTTTTCTCACTGGATCTTTATCTGTCACGGTTAAGCGAATGCACACTCAGAACCGGAGCTCTGATGCCAACTGAAGGTGAGAAAATACTTAGAAGGGGGGGGGGTTGAATAAGTATGACAGAAAATAAACAAAGATAAAAACACAAGTATTTTTATCCTGGTTCGTTGAACTCAACTACTCCAGTCCACCCTTTTCAAGAGTGATTTGCCTTTCTCAACAAGGACTTAATCCACTATTCAAATCAACTGATTACAAATAGCAACACCTAAGAACAACTGTTCTTAGTCTTCTCAAGAGCTACTGATCTAACCTAGATCCTCTTAAGGAAAACTTCCTTTACAAATTAATGTAATACAATGTAAGAGTAATAAATGCTTCTATGAAAGCTATAAACACAACTGTGTTATTTCTCTAAGTTTAGAACAATGTATGAACAGCAAAGAATATGAGAGCTTTTAGCGTGAGAGAGTTCTTGCAATAAGTTCGTCAATTTCGTCACTTGAAGAATGAGCTATGATGTCCTTTATATAGCCACTTGAATATTGGAGAGAATATTTTACCGTTGGAGAAGATATTTCCAATATCAAATAGTACTGTCCTTTGTACTATTGCAGCAGAGAGACGGCGCACAAAATGTGGGTGTAGCAATTGTCTGCTGAGCTGTGATTATACCATATATGGAATGTACCAGAGGAATAATATTCTTGCAGAGAATTTTGTCTATCCCAATTAAGGAAAGATTTGCTGGCATATTCCAACGGATATATTAAAATAATCTTCTTCAAATAATTCTTCAGATAGTTCAGATCAACAATCAATATCAGAGTCTTCAGTCTTCAGAATCTTCTGGAAACTTCAGAGTCTAAGATGTTCTTCAGATGTTGATGAATCAGAGTCTGGTGCAGCTGTGTGCCTGAAGCGTAACATGCTCTTAGATCAGAGTCTTCACTCAGATCAGAGTCTTCTCTCATTCAGAGTCTCTTCACTCAGAGTCTTCTTTCATTCAGATTCTTGATAATATATGCAGCGTGTTGTATCTTCAGAATCTTGATGACTAAGCTCTTATACTTCAGATTCTTCTAATCTTCAGATGCTCTTGAGCCATTCAGAATTAATTGTTCACCTCAAATTTGCTCTTTAAGATTAAAATCTTTTGTGCCTGTAGAAAACAGTTTAGAACAAATTTAGAGAGTATAATTCTTGTATACAAATTATCATTAATGTTATCATCAAAACATAGAGACATTACTAAGACACAATCTGTGCTCTTACATAAATTGGATTAGTTTGTGAATTGATTTACCGTTAATGAACGTTATGTTAGTTATGATGATGTTGTTAGAATACTCGAACTGTTATACTCTGGTTTGATCTATTGCTAGCAGTGTTGGAATGTTGTTAGGACGTAGTTAGTTTGAATCTTATTGTGTTAGTTAGAGTGTTAGAAAGTATGAAGTTGGTCTTGAGTCCATGAGCTGAATTGAACTGTTGTTTTGTTTATCATGTTGGATTTCCATGTGTTATCAAATTGTTGTGGTTGAACTATGCTAACGGTTGAACTTCTGCTGCAATTTCTTTTATCAGAGCTGTAGAAGGATATCATCTATTAAGAGGTATAAAGAATAAGAATCCTAATTGGAAGATTGTCAAGGTAAGTGAGTTGTTTTATACTACCCATATTTGTATACCATAGTTGTACTACCCATATTTCTGCTGCAATGTGTTTTGTCATAGTTGCATATTTAATGGTTAATGTTCTATACCACCACACATATTTAGTGGTTAATGGTTAATGTTCTGTACTACCCATATTTCTGCTGAATTTGTAGTGCTAAATTCATAATTTAAATAGGTAACAAATGTATATAGGCTCAGGAAAAAATATCTCACTGTGGGATGAGACCTTATTTGGCATCTCCAGATGCCTCCTAAGTTTAATAATTTGTTATAGTGTATTTGTCGGTGCTGCTTAGCTACTAGACTCGCTCGGGGCGGACTGTCCAACAGAGGTTGGGCCTACAAACTGTAGATAACTGCGACAACAGTAATATAGAATAGAGCAACGAATTTAGATTTAGCCGTAGTTATGAGCATGGTAGAAGATTCTTAATACAATGGTTAAAATTAAGAGCACTGTTGTGACTGTCCAAAAGAAAGCATAAATGTTTAGAATTATTTCTCTCTTTAATCTCTTTTATTTAGCAATGGTTAAAGATTCTTAATACAAAACTATACCTTCAAGAGAACTGCGGTGTCTGCTCCCTGTGCAATGGTTAAAAATGCACTTATTTGTTACTAAGTAGATTTTCACCTCAGTTTAGTTCTTAGCCGTCTTTGTCATCATGTCGTTGTTCTTTTTTTTTTTGCAAACTGATTTGATTTTCTATGCAAATTGAATGGATTTGTTTTCGTTGAATATTTTATTGAGTACTTTGATGCCAATTTATAAAAAAGTATGGAGTTTTTTCTGGTTCTGATACTGCATGAAATTTAATCATTATGCTACAAATACCATCTTTACTGCAATGTTGTTGTATGTATGAATTGAATTCTTCTGTTGTATATAAGAATTGGATTGTAGCATGTTAGGTGGATGTTTTGTTGTGTCACACTTCATTAGGTACTGACAAATATCATACATAATTGGAAGATTATAGTTATATACAACTAACATGATAAGAGAGAGGCATAACATTAGTCAATCGTAACAAAGATTTTATATGTAGGCACACCGTTAAGATAACGAATGTTATTAATATTCTTCTTTTCTGATAGTTATCATACTTTTTTTTTGTCTTTATTGTAACTAAGATTTTAGATGTAGGCACATCATCAAGATAACGGATGGGCATGTGGATACTATGTCATGAAGACTATGTTTGACATCGTTGATACTTCTATTGTTGGAAGATTCAAAGAGGTATAATAAGTTAAAATATTTTTGTATTGCATGTATTTAATGAAAAACATGTAGTTGTTTAACTTATTATATGTAAACTTGTAGATATTCACAGACACTTCATCATGAAAAATAGACGATTGACCACGTGCGACAACTTTGTGCTAAATGTTTTTTTGGAAATGATTGAAGAGGAAAAGGTTGAAGAGCAAAAGGCTGAAGAGCATGAGGACCAAAAAGACGTACAAATATTGTTAAAACCAAAGTGTTGCGGTGAGAATAGAATATCAAACTATTAATTAATTTGAATCACATCTTTTAGTTTACAACCGATCTTTGATTTATCCGAAGGAAAATGTCAAATGAAGGAAAACCTATTTTTGCATCGTAAACAATGCGGGGAGAGACCTAGGTAAGGGGTTGGTTAAGCTTAAGGAAGGTACTAGCACCCTAAACTTCTGTAGTACTCTACAGGAACCTTTTATTTAAATTTACTATTTTGCTTTATTATTTGCTTTAGAGTATATTGCTAAGGGCTAGAAAGTGACATAGAAAGACCTAAGGGTTAATCCTAAGTTTACTCGCCAAGACTCGCATCTTGTGCATACGTATTCGAGGTAGGGGATGGAATCAGAGTAATCGTAGTTCCCCTCGAAAGGGAGGTTAGAAACTTCTTGAATGTGGTCAAGGTTTCAATGGGGGAGTAAGCATTCTTAAGGAAGCGCTTACGTGGAGTGCGGCGGCTCCTATTTCTACAATGAAAATAGTTAATTGAAATTAGGGTTACCTAGGTATTCCACGGCGGAAAATCCTAAAACGGAGTATGGTGACTCCTTGACCTAATGCTAGGGTAAAGGGTGATATGGTCCACGGTGGGACACCTAGGCAATTAGGATTTTGAACCATTCGAAGGTTAAGGCTATTGACTCGGTGGTCAAACGGCTAGACCTAATCCTTCAGAGGGGATTCAATGATGAAATAACATCATGCAAAATAAATGAAGCGGCAGTATGAAAATATGAAAAGTAAGAAAACAGTAAAGGATGCAAAGCGACGATAACCTCGCATAAATTACAACCCCAAAAGATAAAATAAGAAAAAAATACGGAAAATAAGCGACGATAGCCTCGCATAATTACAAACCCAAAAAAATGAAAATGCAAAAAAATACGGGGAGTTTAGCAATTATACAGCCGGGAATAGGGACAACGACATAAGCGTTATACAACTTTTACAGGGCAATAAACAGGCAAAGTCAATTTGCAATTTTAAGAGAGGGTTTTAATTTTAAAAGTGGCTTTGATTTGGAAAAATGTTTAAATTAAAAGTTTTAGCTTTAAGAATTTTTTTTAATTTTAACAAGATTTTAATTTTTAAATAAAGTTTTAACTTTAAAAGAAGTTTTAATTCTAATAAAAAGGTTTAATTTTTTTTAAAAGGTTAAATTTTAATAAAAGGTTTTAAATTTTTTTTTATATTTTTGGAGGGTTTAAAAATGGTTTTTTAACTTTTAAAAAGAAAGGTTTAATAATAGAAAGGGTTTAATTACAAGAGAAGTTTTAAAACGGGTGATTTTAATTTTAATCTACCTAAACTAATTATAAAAATAAAATTATAGACGGAAGGCTTTAATTGTTCTAATTATATAAATCATAAGAGATAAAGTACTAATAATATAATAATGAAAAAAACATGAAAAACATGAAATAAATCGGAGGGAGTAGTCCGCCTTCCTTGCTGAAGCCTCTAGGGTTTTTCTTTCCCACTTCATCTTCTCCCACACGGCGCGGCGGCCATGGGAGTTCTTGGAGTTTTTCGCTCTTCTTCTCCCATTTTTCTTGTCCCTGTCTGTTCTTCTCCCCATTCATTTACCATCTACAAAAAAACAACATGCAATAATTGTAAAATTTCGAAATCAAAGAAATAAGAAAGCTTACGGTAACGGCGACGACGACGGTTTGGTGAGGTTCGCGCGGTGATGATTCTCACGCCGGAGACGGTTGGTTTTGATGCCGGGAAGTGACTCGCCGATGATGATGAACGGCTGAGGCGTGGTCGTTTGTCCGTTGAGCTTTCCAATGCGCGGTGGTAGTAAGTCCGCGGGGGATTTACGACCGCCGCTTGGTGCTGATGCTTTTCGAGATGCTGATTGGAAGTTCTTCCGGCCTCCCCTTTCTTGATGATGATGCATGTTCTTATATTGTTCTTCATATGGGCCTGGATCTCATGTGTTGCGATTTTTATGACTTTTCTGTTTTTGATATGGCTTTGGGAACAGAGGAAATTGTGGATTCACGTCTTTATTGTTGGTTGAGCTTGTTGCAGTTATTGCGAAATTGTTGCCGATGAGTTTTTCCAGGAATTTTGGTTATGGACTTTGTGATTTTTCACTGTTTGCTTGGCTCTTTCAGATTTGTGGCTGTGACCTTGCATTTTGGGTTTGACGGATTCATTGTAGTTGAAATGTTGCATTTTTTTTTCTTCAGGATTTCTGTTAGCTGGATTTGTTTGGTAGGCGCTTGCTTACTTGGCCTGCGTTTTTGTGTTTGATCCATGGACCTTGGAAATTCTGGAAAATTTGTGTTAGCGCCTTGTTTGGCTAAAACTCATTTTTCATGAAAAAGTGCTTTTTCCCAAAAGCGCTTTTTCAAAAAAAATCACTTTTACAAAAAAAAACCTTTCTCTCTCTCTCTCTCTCTCTCTCTCTCTCTCTCTCTCTCTCTCTCTCTCTCTCTCTCTCTCTCTCTCTCTCTCTCTCTCTCTCTCTCTCTCTCTCTCAAAAGAACAAATGTTACCGGATTTACCGAGGTTGGAAAATAGAGTCGGGAGTTGGCTTCGACTTCGTCGTTGCCCTCCCGACGTACCCGATGATGAACATTTTTTGAGGGTATCGGAACTATCGAAAAACCACCTTTCTATTATTCTAACTTTAACGTCTTTCCTATGTTTTGTCTGTTTCTGTGCAGGTATAAAAGAATCGAAACCGAAGAACCGGACATGAAGATTAACCTTAAGAACATAGGGCTTAGAATTAGGAATCAAATATACTTTATTTTCCTTTACAATTTGTAATAAAAATAAATATGAATAAAATTCACATTATTTTTCTCCAATTAAAGTTCTTATGATTAATACCGCCCAAAATAACTTGTCTGATTACTCCAACCGAATAATTTTAATTAAACCAAATTATCCGACTAAACTCAAGTGACTAAGTGTCTCCGAATGAACTTAATCGGTTAAACATAACCGATTAACCTCAACTGACTAAACTCAACCAAACGGATTAAACTTCGCCAAATTAATTCGTCCAAAAAAATCCCTTGAAAATTATCCGAATAAAGTTTGTCATTCCAATTCCAGATTCGACAACCAATCATACTGCTTGATTTAAACTTGACATAACTGAGTTCCAGACAACTCCCTTTTCAAATCAATTTGCGCCTGATAATAGAAACGGTAAATACGGTCTTGAACGAATGAACAGAGAAATTCGACTAACAGTGAAACAAACTGTTTTCCGTATTGAAAATTTCACCTCGTATCTCAAATGACTAAATTCGATGCCCTGAACCAACTTGGCTAAAAATCAGGACCAAACCGATATGATAAATCCAAACACGAGCCGAAATTCCCACTGTTTCCTTTAAAACTGACTGACAGGTAGCAGAACACAAGAAAATGGACATCTATTAAAATAAATTCTACAAAGTGAAATCTCGCGCCGATTTAAACCAAACCACCTGATATCTCAACACATTCACCTCCATATGGTTAAACAACATCTCTGAAATTCGCTGACAACTAAATCTCGGCTCTTGAATAAATTATTGTGTCTCGAGAATCCTGACGTCGAAAATTGCTGTAAAAATCAAATCATCCTCAAATAAATCACAGGACTCGGAGATTAAAACCTTAATCGCTTAAGGAACCCCGAACGACGACTTGGCTTCGGGAATGTCCGCAGGCTGCAAATTAATTGTCATTTTGCCCTTCGCCAGTTAAATTGCACACAATGTGATTTTCCTGCAAAACCAACGGACTGGGCAAACTGGTTAGCGGTTAGTTATAATGCAATGCAAAATAAGATGGAACGCGCCAAGAATCGGCTAACCTAAGGGTAAATTTTGGGGTATTACACAAAGCGAATGAGGACAAATTATGTATAGATAGTTTTTGTTAATATGATTTTGTTGTACGATTTTATGCTATTAGATAATATGATTTGATAAGACTTATATATACAATGATGTTAGGATGGTTGTTTTATGCTATTAGATAATATGATTTAATAAGACTTATATATATATATATATATATATATATATATATATATATATATATATATATATATATATATATATATATATATATATATATATATATATATATATATATATATATATCACAATGATGTTAGGATGGTTGTTTTGGTTGTACTTTTTGTTTATTAAATGTTTAGCAGTATACAAAATATTTGATTAAATAAAATAGGTTCAAAATTTAATTAAATATAATATAATTATGAAACTAAAACAAACCTTCTATTTAAAAAAACAGGGTGTAAAAATGTCAACATCAAAGGTAAAGTCGGGTGTAAAAATGTCAACATCAATGGTAAAATTGGGTGTAAAATGTCAATATCAATAGTAAAGTCGAGTGTAAACATGCCGACATCAATAGCAAAAACGAGTGTAATACACCACATTTTTACACCTTATTTAAAGAAAATAGGGTGTAAATTTGCAAACTTCTAAGGTATTCACGACTCATTTTACATCTGATTTTTATGAAATTGAGTGTAAATTTGTTTGATTGAAATGCAATTATTTACACGTTTATACACGTTTTCTATAAAATAGGGTATAAAGTAGAATATATATACATCCGTTTTAAACAATAAAGGATGTAATATACCATCTATAGATGTATATATGTAAAAATTTACACCTGATTTCTATAAAAAAGAGTGCAATGTAACATCAAATTTACACCTGTTTTCTATAAAATAGGGTGTAAAGTGGAATGTATATACATCCGTTTTAAACAAAAAAAATGGTGTAATATACCATCTATAAATGTATATATGTAAAAATTTACACCTGATTTCTATAAAAAGAGTGTAATATAACTTCAAATTTACACCCGTTTTCTATAAAATAGGGTCTAAAGTGAAATGTATATACATTCGTTTTAAATAAAAAATGGTGTAATATACAATCTATAAATGTATATATGTAAAAATTTACACCCGATTTCTATAAAAAAGACTTTAATATAACATCAAATTTATACCCATTTTAAAACGGGTGTAAATTTGTCAGACATTTTTTACCCGTTGAATTCACGCCTTCCAATAACGGGTGTTAAATGTATAAAAAACGGGTGTAATTTCATATTTTTGCACTAGTACTTGTTCATAGCCTTCGACACGCGAGTCACTACCAAGGTCAACTGGAGTGAAAAACCTCATTATATTCACTAGAATTTGTCACCACCAATGACAACTTCAATCTTGCTAGCTTCTTGAAAAACTTTACCAAACCTTTAAGAACGATAAGTTTCAAGATAACGTCTCCCTTAATCAATTACAAATCTCTCATTATCAATATCTAAAATCAAAACTAGATGTTGAAGATGGAAACTATTTTGTTTACAAGAGTTTTTTAGTTTTAAAAAATGAGAGGGTTTTGATTTCACAAAATTAAAATGTAGATTATGAAAAAAAAAATTTAAATATTATGACAAAATTAATTTATATGTGCTTGAGATTAAGCACAAAAATGGATGAAAAAATTTAGTTAGATTTTAGTCAAGAAAATTTCATGATTTGAGTCAAATGAGCAAGTGAAGTGGAATAAGAAAACATAAATAATTTGATTCATTTCTCATGTGATTTGAATCACCTTATAACTTTGATCCGAGTCATGAAGGCTCATGAATTGAATCAAGTACAAAGTCTGATTCGAGTCAATTTGGACAGATTCAAACAGAGAAATGTGAGAAATTGTGTGATTCGAATCAAATGAGGTAGAAGATGTTCGAATCTATTTGATTCGAATCAAGTGCAACTTGTGATTCGAGTCATAAGGCTGTCTGATTCGAATCAAGTTAAAAATGTGATTCGAGTCACAAGATTCAAAAAAATTATGTTTGTCTCTGTTCAATTTGATTTGTGTCAGGATATGTACATGATTCGAGTCATGCACGTAAAATAAAAAATTTTCATGATTTTTAAAATACTTTGAGATTTTTGTTCCACTAACTTAAATCAACAACACGTATGATTCTTGTTCCACTAACTCAATAAATTGATTAAAAGCATCATGATCAAGCTCAAATATAACAATTGAATTATGCATGCCAAAAAAACAAATCAATTTAAAACATGATTCAGAGATGTGCAATTATGAAAGAGATTCAATAAACAATAATAAACAAAACAGAAACGATTGGATTTTTCCTTGTATATATTAAGGACATGCAATTCAATCTTAAGTAAGAGGAAGATAAAAGATGAATTCACACAAAAATTATATAGCCAGTTTAATCAAACCGAACTAATATATATATATATATATATATATATATATATATATATATATATATATATATATATATATATATATATATATATATATATATATATATATATATATATATATATATATATATATATATATATATATATATATATATATATATATATATATATATATATATATATATATATATATATATATATAAAGTGTCTTTCTAATTTATTATACTTTTAAAAGTTATAAGAGATTGGAAATGAGTATTTATATAAAGTGTTTATAAAGTTTGGGTAAATAATAAAATTAGTTGAAAAATGAAATAATGGAAGAAAAAGACATGTAAAAAGAAGTCATGGAATGAAAAAGACTTATTAACAAGGTGTAGCGTGTCAGAAAAACATGGTCCCACGTAGTGTCACCGCTTGCTTCCACCTTTTCCTGTAACATTCATTGTATTGAAACTTTCAAACAAAACCATTTGCCAAAACGATAAACTCAACCTTGTTCATAATTGTGACATCAAAGTCACATAAAAACACAAAACAGAATAAAAATCAGATACTACTAATTGGAAAAACAAAAATAAAATAGATATTTTTTGGCTTAGAGATTCACATATAGTCAAAAATACAGTCCAATTTCTTGAACATTCAAAGAACCAAAACAACCTGTTAAGGAAATCAAGTAAGCTATTCTCTTTCTAACCTTGCTAGCTTATGTTTATGATCTGATTTGATTCATATCTTATTGTAGCATGTTTTTATTTACATAATATTTGAACCTTTTATGTCGTTAACATGTTCTTGTCATAACTGAATCATCTGATTTTGGGCTGTTTATTTTGATTTCTTGTTAAGATTTGAGGTTTGAGGTTTGTGGATAGATTGCATCTAATGTTTATGACTGATTCAACAGATGGATTCTCCATAAAACAGCTCATAATCAAACCAACAAAGTGATGGCATCTGCAGAAGCTAGAGCTGGTTATGCAGTTAATCACTGTTTCACACAAGATTTCAGGATGTCTCCTTCTGATTATCAATCTCCGGTTTCGAAAAAATTGGAATCTGATTTTATTCATAGTCATGATTCCACTGATTCTGACATGAAATGGTGGCTACATGTCAAAACCAACTTGGGCAGTGATGCGAATTATTCCTGGGAGTCTAAGTTCAATGCTTTTAATGTCGATATTGGTAGCGATCAATCGGTCAAAAACCTTGATTCTCTTTCATGTGTTGGAAGTGTTACTAATACTATAGCTTTAGAGCAGCAATGGAATGTGTATCCAAAATGTATACAGAAAACCAAAGATACGAGAACTGCGAAAATTGAGGCTGCTTTGAACAATGACTTGTATTTAGCACCTAAGAAGAAAATCGAAGGGGAATTCTGGTTTTCGGATGATGATGATGTTACTAGTGTCTTGGTCTCGAAACAATGTAAAAGTACATCGTCTGATTTGGAACCGCATTGGTTGCGAGGTGAAAAAACTCGGCCTTGGTGGGACACTACTGGAAAAGACGACTTAGGTTACTTGGTTGCGAAGAAATCTCGTGAGTATATTGAGAACTGCAATCTCCCAGAGCCGGCCCATCAGCCAAGAGTCATTGACAATGACAAGAATCTTGTATCCTCTTTGAGCCGAAAATCTGAGGCGTGTTCTTCGGAAGCGAATGGGTGCACGTCTATAACCTTGACTTCTGGCTATTCATTTCAGGATTCCAACAGAACTTTCAGGTAATGCTATAAATTAGTATGATTACTATGCCATAAGACTTTATATGAAACCGTTATACACATTTTCAGTTCGAGCGAGAGCAAAGACTCTGATTCAAGCAACAACAAAGATAGCCACATGAGTAGCGAGAGCGCGGCCAAGGCAGAGCTACTGAAAGCCTTATGTCGATCCCAAACCCGGGCGAGAGAGGCTGAAAAAGCAGCACAGGAAGCCTGCAACGAGAAGGAGCAAATATCGTCGCTATTTTTCAAACAGGCTTTGCAACTATTTGCTTACAAGCAATGGCTGCATGTTTTGCAGCTGGAGAATCTATGTCTTCAGTTTAAGGACAAAAACCAGCCATTGATGGACAACCTGTTTTCTGATAGGGCCGGGAAAGCACCCAGGAAGAATCGACGAAAGGTTAGGGATAGAAGAAAATGTGTTTTCGCTTTCGCTGTTGGTTTGGCTCTTGCTGGTGCAGGTTTGCTTCTTGGTTGGACCATTGGATGCATGTTTCCATCCTTGTAATGAATCACTAGTTTAGTCTCTGAAATTGTGAAATTGTAGAACATCATGAGAAACAACCTATGCACATATACACAAGGTTTGATTACTAGATTGTTAGATTGTGATAGACTTTGTACTAGTGAAATAGGAGTTGCCAAATTTAATCATGTTTAAAATTTCATAGATGTGAACAAAGTTGTCAAAAAAAATTTCAATTATACTGTGAATTAATTAGTGAAACTATCAACATTATCACATTTACAAGAACGTTGAACGTTAAATTATGTATTGTTTCTTGATGATGACTAAAGATTATGTATCATCAAGTTATCATTTGCCTCGTGCAGTTCGAGCCTCGCAAAGGCTCATTTGTTCTAAAAACCCCTCACTTATCTTTCTGATGGAGACTAGGTTAAGAGATAAAGAAATGCAAGGTATAAAATTGAAGTGTTGATATGATCAAAGTTTCATGGTGGAAAAGTACACTAAGGAGAAGAGGAGAGTGAATCACTCTTTGTTCAGATTTGAAGATGTTTGGACTAGAGATGAAATATGTGAAGGGTTGGTGAGACAAAAGTGGGATTCTTCTATCTCTAGAGGGTACAATAAACTAAAGTCCATGTCAGACTTGGGAGCAGAATTTAAAGAATTTAGAAGGGGATCTGTGAGAGCTGAGATTAAGAAAATTGAAGAGCTTCTCAAGAATAAGTCTGGATGGGGAGCTCCTCTATTCTCAAGAATAAGTCTAGATGGGGAGCTAAACAACCGGAATCAAACCCGCATCGTGTTGGTGCGCCTGTTAACAAATGAACCAATGCCTTGCCATCAGACTAATGTAACATTTGTGAAATAAAGTGAATGTCAAAAGGATATATTGCTTCATTATTTCAGGTTCAGAATTTAAATTAAAAGGGGCTTCTTTTCATTAAGTGATGTCAATTTCTCTATAAATAGAGACACTTGAAAAATAGAAAAAGCACACGAAAATAGACATATTTACATACATTTTTCACCATTTCAATTATTCTAAAATCATGTTTTACTTCATTAGTGCATGAGTGAAGTATAAGAAACAATTTTATGTAAACTATTATCAAAAGATAAGTTTAGTGTGTTTGTGCAATTCACATTAAGGTATTCAAAGTATTCTGAAGGGAATTCGTCGTTAAATCTTATTGCATCTAAAATATAACAATTGGTAGGGGCGAATTGAACCTAAAGGTTAGTGTGAAATTCACACGCTTTGAATTTTCAAGTGTAATCTTCATCAACACCTTCTTTGTTCAAGTGCTGCTACATATTTCCAACGACCAGAATATCCAACAATCTTTAGGTTCAATTATTTTTTAATTATCAATGGCAGCATCACTCAAAGAAATGACATCCAACTTTGTGAAATTGAAAAAGTTTGATGGAGGCAATTTTATCCGTTGGCAGAAAAAGATGAAGTTTCTACTTACAACATTGAAAATGGTGTATGTTCTGAACACTACAAGACCATTGGAGATGGAAGAAGAAACCATTGCTGAAACAAGAGAAAGACAAAAATGGGACAATGATGATTACATTTGCATGGGTCATATCTCAACGGTATGTCAGACTCTTTATTTGATATCTATCAAAGTAGCAACTCTGCAAAGGAACTGTGGAAAAAACTTGAATCAAGATACATGCAAGAAGACGCTACAAGTAAGAACTTTCTTGTTTCTCATTTCAATAATTATAAAATGGTAGACAATAAGCCTGTAATAGAACAAATGTATGAAATCGAACGTATTCTCAATAACTACAAACAACATGATATGCATATGGATGAAACAATAATTGTATCTTCCATAATAGATAAACTTCCTCCATCATGGAAAGATTTTAAGAAATCTTTGAAACATAAGAAAGAGGACATATCTCTTGAGCAATTGGGTAATCACCTTTGTTTAGAAGAAGAGTATCGTAAATAAGATGATACTAAAAATCAAATTGCTCTTGAGAAGGTGCATGTAATGGAAGAAGAAAATTCAAACTTTCAAGATGTTCTTTATGTTCCGGAAGTTAGGAATAACTTGATTTCTGTACCTTTACTTAATAAGTATGGTTTTAAATCTGTTTTTGAGGGAGATAAATTTATTCTATCCAAAGGGGGTATGTTTGTAGCAAAGGGTTATCTTTGTGAGAATATGTTCATGTGTAATGTTGTTAATAATAATAATAATAATAATAATGTGATTTCTGCTTATATTGTTGAGTCTTGTGATTTATGGCATACGCGACTAGGAAATGTTAACTTTAGAAAATTAAATGATATGATAAAATTAAATTTAATTCCGACTCTTGACAAAAATTCAAATTTATGTACAACTTGCATGTTAATTAAAATCACAAGAAAACATTTTAAAAGAATTGAAAGAAGTTCTAAGGTGTTAGATTTAGTTCATTCAGATGTGTGTGATTTACATGGTTGGCCCACCATTGGTGGTAAAAAGTACGGTGTCACTTTCATTGATGATTGCACTAGATTTTGTTATGTTTATTTAATGCATTCTAAGGATGAAGTCTTAGACAAATTTAAAATATTTAATGCACAAGTAGAACTTCAACATAAGACTTTCATTAAATATTTTAGAAGTGATAGAGGAGGGGAGTTCTATCATTCTAATTATTTTGAGCCCACTGGTATTGCGCATCAAACAATTGCACCATATTCTACAGAATAAAATGGGATAACAGAAAGAAAAAATAGGGTGTTGGAAGAAATGGTAAATGCCATGTTATCATATTTTAGTTTATCTAAAGGATATTGGGGTGAAGTCATGCTAACTGCATGTTATATATTGAATAGAGTTCCTAATAAAAGGGACAAGATAACCCCATATAAACTCTGGAAGAAAAGAAAATCCAATTTTAATTATTTAAAAGCTTGGGGTTATAGAGCAATTGTAAAGGTGTCTGAACTAAAAAGAAAGAAATTGGGAGAAAGAGGAATTGGATGTGTATTTTTGGGATATGCTGAAAATAGAAAAGCATATAGATTCATGGTTATTGAATTCAATGACTCATATCCTATTAATACCGTGATTGAGTCAAGAAATGCAATTTTTCAAGAAAGTATATTTACCTCAATTCAAAATCCCAAAGACAATGCTTATTATGATGTTCAAAGTCTAGAAAGTAATGTATCTAATAATGATATGTTGGCATGTTCAGAATTCAGAAGAAGTAAAAGAATCTGAAAAGTGAAAAACGATGGATCATACTTCTTCATGTTCCTTGTAGAAGAAAATAATGATTCAATAAATTGTTATGGACCAATTTGCTATAACCTAGAGAATGATCCAGAAACATTTGAAGAGACAATAAAATCTCATGATTCTGCCTTTTGGAAATAAGCTATTCAAGAAGAAATGGACTCAAGTATGGGTAATAAAACTTGGAAACTAGTGGATCTCCCACCAGGATCAAAATCAATAGGTTGTAAATGGATCTTTAAAAGAAAAATTAAAGTCGATGGTACCATTGAAAAATTCAAAGCTAGACTTGTCGTTAAAGGGTATACACAAAAGGAAGTTATTGATTACTTTGATATGTATGCACCTGTTGCTAGAATTGCATTAATTAGAGTGTTTTTGGCAATTGTTTCCATCTATAAGCTTGTAACCCATCAAATGGATGTTAAAACCGTTTTTCTAAATGGAGAGTTAGATGAAGAGGTATATATGAAACAACCTGAAGGATTTGTTATCAAAGGTCAAGAACATAATGTGTGTAAATTAACCAATTCTTTATATGGGTTAAAACAAGCACCCAAACAATGGCACCAAAAATTTGACCATGTTGTGTTAACCAATGGATACAAAATAAATGAATCTGACAAATGTATTTATAGTAAATTTAGCAATGAAAAAAGTGTCATGATTTGTTTATATGTGGATGATATGTTAATCTTTGGCACTAATTTAAATGAGGAAGAAAAGACTAAAACATTCTTATCCAAAATTTTTGATATGAAAGACTTGGGTGAAGCAGATGTGACTTTAGGAATTAAAATCATAAGAGATGGTGAAAATATTGGTTTATCCCAATCTCACTACATCGAAAAGGTGCTTAAGAAATTTGATCACTTCAATTCTAAATCAGTTTCTACCCCCGTTTGATCAAAATGTTAATTTGCAGTCACATAAAGGGTGTCTAGTGGAAAAACTTGAATATTTAAAGATAATCAGATGTTTGATGTATGGTATGACTTGTATAAGACCTGATATTACATATGTCGTTGGTAGGTTAAGTCAGTATACAAGTAATCCAAGTAAAGACCATTGGCGTGCTGTTAATAGAGTATTAAAATACTTGAAAGGGACAATTAACTATAGTTTAACTTATAATGGATATCCTTCAGCATTAGAGGGATATACAGATGCCAGTTGGTTAACATATGTAGAAGATCATGCCTCTACTAGTGGATGGATCTTCAATCTTGGTGGAAGTGCAGTTTCTTGAGGTTCTAAGAAATAGACTTGCATTGCCGACTCCACCATGGTTGCGGAATTTATTGCTCTAGCTGTCGGGAGTAAAGAGGCTGAATGGCTAAGAAATTTATTGTATGAGATGCCAATTTGGCCAAAGCCAATGGCACCTGTATCCATACATTGTGATAGTCATTTCACACTATCAAAAGCATATAGTCAAGTATATAATGGAAAATCTAGACATATTGGTATAAGACATATCTATGTGAAGGATTTAATTTCAGATGGAGTAATTTCCATTGTGTTCGTAAGAACAGAAAATAATCTTGCAGATCCTTTGACGAAAGGTCTGAAAAAAGACATGGTGTTGAAGACATCATTGGGGATGGGTCTAAAGCCCATATCTAATTGACCACCAATAGTGGAAACTCAACTCACACTTAGTTAAAAATAAAGTCTTGAGTTCAATGGTGAAAATACACTATTAGAGTGATTGCAAGTACTTTATTATAAAGACATTCGAAAGAGTAAAAGTACTTGGGGACCATAAGTAAAAGATAGAAGGTTGAGTTTGTGTATTAATAGACATATAGCATATGTTTGTTGGAATGCATAATTATGTGTGCATTTATGATACAGTCTACCTATACGAGAATAAAGTGGGATCACTTCATAGAGTTAAAGGGCTTTACTCTTGAATTCTCGTGAAAACGGTACGTGATGCAAGACCATATTAAATGTGTAAATTTCTATAATTATTATGATAATACCGAGATGTCATGTGTAAGTCATGCACGCTTGTTCTAATGAATAATTAGTTCAAAGCTTGTCTATTAATCTACTCTGGGATGAGTGAAAACTTAACTTACTAAGTAGTGGTTCAAATCGTAAGATACCATTATTTGAAACCATGATATTTCCAGAAATTTGAGATTTAATTATATTTTGTAAATGGTGGGGGATTGTGAGTAATTTCCAAAATATTATTTAGAAAGTTTGAATTTCAAAAATAACGAGTATATATGTAAATTAGATTATATCAATTGAGTTAAGGTAGTTTGATGGTATGGAAGGTTTTAATCATTGCAAAGGTTTCTGGTTTGATTCTTAACTTGTCTACCTTTTGAATAACATTTACTTTACTTAATAAGAAGCTCTCATTGGTGCGCCATTTCAAGTTCAGAATTTAAATTAAAAGGTGATTATTTTCACCAAGTGATGTCAATTTCTCTATAAATAGAGACACTTGGAAAATAGAAAAAGCACACGAAAATAGGCATATTCACATCCATTTTTCACCATTTCAATTATTCTAAAATCATCTTTTACTTCATTAATGCATGAGTGAAGTATAGGAAACAATTTTTTGTAAACTATTATAAAAAGATAAGCTTAGTGTATTTGTGAAATTCACATTAAGGTATTCAAAGTATCCTGAAGGGAATTCGTCGTTAATTCTTATTGCATCCAAAATATAATAACTGGTAGGGGAGAGTTGAACCTAAAGGTTAGTTTGAAATTCACACGCTTTAAATTTTCAAGTGCAATCTACATCAACACCTTCTTTGTTTAAGTGCTGCTACATATTTCCAATGACCAGAATATCCAACTAAGGATCCTTCAGAAACTAACCACATTTTTATTGTGTTGACTCCCAAATGTAAAAATCCCAGGTCCCCTAAGAAGTTATGCCCTATCAGTCTTTGTAATGTGGTTATGAAGGTTATGTCAAATACTATAGCTAACAGAGTAAAATATGTTCTTTCTGATATCATCGATGTTGAGCAAAGTGACTTTGTAAGGGGGAGACTCATTACTTATAACACTATGATAGTTATGGAATGTTTTCACTGAATGAAGAAGAAAACGAAAGGGAAAAAGGGGTGATGGCTCTGAAGTTAGATATGTCTAAGGCGTATGATAGAGTGAAGTGGAGTTTTGTGGAGGGGGTATGGCTGCCATGGGATTCCCGAGTAATTTGATGAATCTCATCATGAGATGTATCTCATTAGTATCTTATCAAGTTCTTATCAATGGCCAACCTAGCAGGAAGTTTACTCCTGATAGGGGTATTCGTCACGCCTCTCCCCTTACTTATTTGTTATTTGTGCAGATGTTATGTATAAGATGCTCAAGAAGGAAATAAAGGCCAACATCATACATGGTATTCAAGTGGCGAGGAAGGAACCTAGGATTTCGCACCTATTTTTCGCAGACGATGACCTTCTCTTTGCTAGGGCTAACCCCATGAAAGCTGACAAAATCCTAGATGTTCTGTCTCGATATCAAAATTCTTCTGGCCAAATGGTTAACCTCGAGAATTTAAGGGTCACCTTTAGTCCAAATGTGCTTGATAATGTAAAAGAAATGATCTAGAATATGATAGGCGTAAAAACAATGCAATCTTACTTAAGATATTTTGGTTTGCTAGTTCCCTTGGTAGATTAAAAAAAATGTGTTCTCGCTTGTTGTGAAAAGAGTTTTGAAGAAGTTGAAAGGGTGGAATGAAGGGGTTCTATCTCGTGCAGGAAAATAAAAGTTAATTAAAGCATTTGTCCAAGCAATCCCAATGTATATCCTAAGTTGTTTTAAACTTCCAAAAGGAGTATGTCTGGAGTTGGAGAGACTAATGCAAACGTTTTGGTGGGGTTCAAGGGAAGGGGAGAGGAAATTTCATTTGTTAAGATGGGGGAAATTGGCTGAAGAAAAAGGTAGGGGGCATGGGTTTAAGAGGAATTTTTACTTCAACATGAACATATTGGGCAAGCATTTCTGGCGGATCCATTCTAATAAAAGCTCTCTTCTTACCAATGTTCTGAAGAGCAGGTATTACCCGAATGACTCAATCCATGAAGCGCAAGGTGGCTATGCTCCAAGCTATATGTGGAGGAGTATTCTTTACTCGAGATAAATGATTTTGGTTGGAACTAGATGGAGGATTGGTGATGGTGCCAAGTTGAGAATTTGGAAGGACAATTGGGTTCCAGAGAATGTGGGCTTCAATGTCATTGGTGTTGTCTGCGGTTTGAATCAGGATTCTTTAGTCAAGGAGCTCATCGATAAGATTTGGCTTGTTGGATAAGAAACATGTTAGATGATTGTTCTGACCTCGGAGAAGTTCTTCATATTGCAAGCATTCCTTTATCGATGAGTAGGATTGAAGAAAAACTCATTTGGCACTGGGAAAAGATAGGGAGTATTCTGTTTGAACAACTTATCATCAGTTGAGGACCAAAAGAGAGGCTTTAAAATAGGGCCCCTCTAGACCTCACAATGCTCAGTTGTGTAGAAAGCTCTAGTGCATACGTGGATAAGGAATTTTCTATGGAGGTTAGGAAATAACATCCTTCCCACTAGGGCTAACCTGGAGAAAACAATTATAAATTTAGATCCCTCATGTCCTTTATGTCACGATAAACCTGAAACCACCCATCATATCTTTCTGAATTGTTCTTATACAAAAATGGTGTGGTTTTCTTCCCCTTTGGATCTTCGGATTTCCCCAAATATGGACCCAAACACGTGGATGGAACATGGTCTCGATATGAAAGATGTTTTGGGGTACAATTGTTGTGCACAATTTTGTGGAAAATTTAGAAGACTAGGAATGATTGTGTCTTCAATAACAAGGTGACAGATCCTCAGGATGTGGCTAAGGGTGTTATGGATCATGTGTTAGAGTACAGTAGATATAACCCTAAGTTGTGTGATAAAATGAAGTGGATTGATGATGGCGAGCCTATTGGGTGCCCCCAGGAGTGTCATTTAATCCAGGTAGACGCATGATGCTTTAATGATGGAAGTATTGTGATGGAGTGTGTCATCAAAGATAATGAACAGAAGATTGTTTTGTCATCCTGTTAAAGAATCCAAAGTTCAGCTAAGCCCAGTGTTATAGATGCAATAACGATCAAATGGGGAATGTAGATGGCGTTTGACTTAAAGTTGCAGAATATAATTGTTCAATCTGATGCACTTACAATAGTGGATTGTGTTAATAACATTGTTGTCTCTGCAGTTCTTGAACTGGTTTCCATTGATTGAATGTGTTAATGAGAAAAGTTTGTTGATGTTGTTATATTTATTAAAAGGGAGTTTAATGTAAATTCTCACTATTTGGTTGGGATTGGTACGAAGGTTAGGTCTAGAACTTGGTTGGGGTGTCTACCCTTATTGGAACTTCCTTCTATAACAATTTATACTATTGTTTGTTAATGAAAAAGTGCGGTTTAAAAAAAATCCAACCAAAACATAAGACAATGTGAGAAACAATAGGTATATCAATCGCATATTACAAGTCATGTTTAAAATCATCAAGTAATTGATGATGAGATGTCAAACACAAATGTTAGATCATGATAAACATATAATAAGAAAACTTTGAAGAATTAATAATAAAGATTTTATCAAAATTGACCCCAAATTTAAAAGATCAAAGAATTTGACTATTTATAATATTTGATTTAAGAGTGTTTCTCTTGGATCTCAAAATTTTACATGGTATTTCTATGTTATGGATTTGGTTTATGCACCTCATATACCAAAATTTTAACAAAATTTTATTTGTTTTTAAATCATAAAAAAATAATTTAAAAACAATATCAACTCATTAATTATATAAAACGAGGTTAAATCAAGTATAATAACTCATATTACCAATGTGATATAAAAATTATAGATTATGGGTCTTTAAAACTGAAATAATCTAATAGAAAATCACAAATCAAATCAAATAAATTAAAAACTTTAAAAAATCGCATTTGAGTCAGGTGTGTTTGAGCCATATTTAATTAAAACACAATGTTCGATTCGGTTTGTGGTTTATATTTTGCAAAACAAACCAATCCGAATTAAACTGCATTATTATCTACAATCCAAATTTCACTTAACTCACAACAAACTGAAACCTAAATTTATTATGCCTTAACTTTACAAATACAAACGATTTTCTCTTCATCACACTTAGGGTTTCAGTGTCAGCTTTCTCAAATATCTCCTAGCAGAATCGCGTCTTCTTCACCAAATACTTTTTGCCTTCTATTCTCTAATTTGTACTTTTTTATAAACTTTCTTTTTCACCTTCTCATTTTTATCTTACTACCGTCTCTTCCAGTTTTGTTTTTATCGCACCTCTTCTTCTTTAATCTCTCATCTTTTTTTTTCTCTTTCTTTTTCATTTTCACTAATCTCTTATCTCCTTTTTTTTTCTCTTCATTTTAATATTTTTAATATTATTCTATTATTTTATATTTATTATTCCATTTTTTCTAATATAATTTTTACATATTAAAATGGAAAGTTATTGTCAAAATATGATAAATTTTATTTTTATTGTAGTGTACCAATCACCAAATACAAAGTTATGTTGTCATCAATGTGTATGTACAACTCAATAATTTTTTTTTATAAATCTGAATCGATCAAACTTATTCAAATAACATTTATTTTTTCTCATAGTTTAGATGACTTTTACCGTCAAAACCGCTCAAACCGCGTAAAAAGAACACCCTTATATAAACTAAATTTAAAATGGTGAATATTTTTTAAAAATTACGATATGAAACCTCCCCCCCCTCTCTCTCTCTCTCTCTCTCTCTCTATATATATATATATATATATATATATATATATATATATATATATATATATATATATATATATATATATATATATATATATATATATATATATATATATATATATATATATATATATATATATATATATATATATATATATAGAGAGAGAGAGAGAGAGAGAGAGAGAGAGAGAGAGAGAGAGAGAGGAGAGAGAGAGAGAGAGAGAGAGAGAGAGAGAGAGAGAGAGAGAGAGAGAGAGAGAGAGAGAGAGAGAGAGAGAGAGAGAGATGGCAAAACGGGCTACCCGGCCCGTGACGGGCTCAGGCTTTTGTTCGGGTCGGGCTAAAAAGCCCGAATTATAAACGGGTCACTATTTGATTGACCAAGTCCGGCCCTTCACGGACTACAGTTTTTCGGGCCGGCCCGGTTTATATTTATAATTTTGTTTTTTTTTAAATTAAAAAGTGAGTGTTTTATTTAAAAAAATAATATAATACTATTAGTATATTGTACACACCATACTCTAGTTTTATCATAGCGTCAAATTATAACAGTATGACATTTCACATAGAAAATGCATCAGTATGACATTTTATTTCACTTAGAAAATGATAATAATGTTGTACACACCAAAATATAACTTATAACATTTTCCTTGGTGCATTGCTTGTCTTTTTTCATTTGAACAAGGATTCAAAATAAAGTAAATTTCTCAATGATAACATTAAGTTTTACAAATTAAATTAACAATAAGGTCTAAAATTTATTAAAAAAACTAAGCGGGCTACCCGCTACCCGGTCAGGCTAACCCGATTAAACATCGACCTTTTAACGATTCGGGTTTAAAAGTCCGGATAATAAATGGACCTTATTTTTTTTGTTCAAACTCGGATTTTTTGGCGGACTTTCGGGCCGACCCGGTTGGTCCGGCCCATTTTGCCCCGTATATTTATATAAATAAATATATATATATATATATATATATATATATATATATATATATATATATATATATATATATATATATATATATATATATATATATATATATATATATATATATATATATATATATATATATATATATATATATATATATATTTCTCACGCAAGCAGGTGAAAAATGTATATCACGTTGTAGTAATTTCCAAATTCACCTCCCTTAAGTCCAATGAAAATAAATAGTTTTTCTATTTTTAAGTAAATACCAATAGGTTGACAATATTATTTTTAAATATTCTTATTTCTTAAAGTAAACTTTTTCTATTTTTTTGTTTGACTCAAGTAAACTTTTTCTATTAAAAATATAGGTTATGGGAGTCATATCTCATTATAATATTAGAAAGATTTACCAAATTGCGGAATTTCAGATTGCAACACATCAGATACGAGTAAATGATGAATAAATTAGTTTTTTTATAACAGAAAACAAAAAGTTAGAGCGTGCGATAAAAATAAAATAAGCACTTAAAATAAGCACGTTTTAATGAATTATACTAGAACAAATTTATGTGCCACCTGTAGATATTACCGGACACGGCCACCCACGACCAAACAAAGCAGCATCCTCGTCCTCAGCTTTGTTGATTTGAATTCAATTTTGGAGTTGGCATTTTGATTTTTGACTTTGACACTCGCCGCGTCAAGCCAAACCCGTTTCGAACCACCGTCCCACGTGGCATAAACCACTTCTTATCTGCCACCTGTACCCGCCAACCACCTCTCTATTTTCTCTATAATACTTTTC
This sequence comes from Lathyrus sativus, assembly GCA_963859935.3. Taxonomy (NCBI): domain Eukaryota; kingdom Viridiplantae; phylum Streptophyta; class Magnoliopsida; order Fabales; family Fabaceae; genus Lathyrus; species Lathyrus sativus. Next base: position 27,760,252 of record OZ012740.1, on the reverse strand, counting down.
ACTTTTTTTTTCATCTTTCTTTCTCTCTCCCTCTCTTACCTCTGCAAATTCGTTTTAATTCAATTCCCGCTATCTCCCTCACGCGCCGTCACAACGATGCCGTATTGCGACGTCGGAACGCTTCTTTCCTCCCCAACCACCTCCTCGTCCGCCGTCGCACCCGACGATGCTCAACTCAACAATGACGTTAGAATATTTTACAGAACTTACGGTCGCGGTCCCACCAAAGTCCTTCTCATCATAGGTATTTATTTCCATCATCGCTTCATTCTTCTTCTTCTTATTTTTTTTGCTTTTTTAATTTTAAGTTCCAATAAATTTTGCTGAATTTTTGGAGATTGATTTCATTGAATAATCAGGATTGGCTTCTTCATACGAAGGGTGGGGCCCACAAATCAAGGGATTAACTGGAACAGACGTACCTAACGACGAAGACGACGCGGCTTGGAGTGGAGGTGACAATGAGGCCGGTGGAGGTATCGAGGTCTGCGCTTTTGATAATCGGGGCGTCGGTCGGAGCTCCGTGCCTATCAGAAAATCCGATTACTCGTAAGTTACACCGTATTCTTATGTTTTGGATTATTAATTTCAGTCATATACACTGTTTGGCTTAATTTAAGTAAAAATTTAAAAAGTGGAATTTAAGTAACATTGTTTGGCATATTCACCAAACAAGTCTTTAATAGGAAGTGATTTTGAATATTGGTGAATGATTGTTGAGTGCAGAACAAAGATCATGGCAAAGGATGCTATTACTTTGTTGGATCATTTAGGTTGGAAAAAGGCACATGTTTTTGGTCATTCTATGGGTCAGTATTTTCTGTTTTTCATTTAGTCGAAATTCAGATGGTTTATTATAAGATTGGTTAGGCTAAGATTATTTATTTGTGCTTAATTTTAATTATGTTTGTTGCCTAATGAAACAGGGTCTATGATAGCTTGTAAATTAGCAGCAATGGTACCTGATAGAGTTCTTTCATTGGCGTTGCTCAATGCAA